>CM056737.1:43490285-43938079 GCA_029844215.1 Przewalskia tangutica | reverse complement strand
CGTAAGAACTAAAAATGTTAGCAAGATTTGGGGCGAGTAAAAATTTGCTCGGTATTTTGGAATTTGTCGGAAAGCTTGAATATTGCGACGAAGATGGGAGGCGTGACACGATGTCACCCCCTTAATGGTCTTGGACGAAAATGGCATGGATAGAATGGTCATTTGACCATAATTTAAAAGATTAAGTCTTGCAAGGCAAGAGCTTGACATTGTTGACCTAAGTCAAATGCCACTTGGCTTGATCCTTGTGAAAAGCATCCTAACCACGCCATTTGTTCTAATCTAGACCTTCCAGTTTGGTTATATAAGCTCCTTAGTAGCAAGACAAGGCTTAACAACTTGAAAAATTTTCAAGAATTTTGAAGAAAACCCTTAGAGGGCTCTCGATGCTTTGCTTACCCTTCAAGAGATTTTTTTGTTTTTGTCCAATAAGCTCCATTACTGCACAAACCAAGGTGCCTAAAGGGAATTTATTGTAAAGTGTGTATCTCCAATAGAAAGATCTCGGAAAAATGGTGTTTTTGTATTAGTCGCGAGAGCGGAAACTGACAGGAGTTGCTTCAACTTTGAAGTTGGAACTTGAAGATGAGTTCTTACGTAAGAGCTTCTAAGGGTTGCTTGGAATGGTTTTGGAGCGTCGAAAGGAGGAGCTAAAGTTGCTAAGGATGGAAACTTGCAGAAATCTTGGATCATATTTGGGCTTAAATGAGGTATAATCTTCGTCTTACTTTTTGTAATTGAAGTGTTATACACAGTATTTCGGAGTATATGCGTAGGCGTGCGATACAAAAGTTTAACCTTAAGAGTTAGGCATTATGGACCAGGTTGTGCCAGGCCTGACTCCACTAAAAGAATCGTGTTCCAGGCGAAGCGTTTTCGCTAAACTCGCGTAGGAGTAAATTATGCTATGTCGTTTGTTCTATTTTTTTGCGATTTTCCGAGAGGCGAAACATTTTGGACCAACGGGAGGAGCTGACTGCTGTCACCACTGTGCCTCGTTTAGACGACAAAGTGGAAGGCGGTGCGCTTGCACGTTTTTGTGCCTTTGCTCCAAAGTCGAGGAGTTGGTAGGATATTTGTGTGAAGTAGATGGATAAGAATGACTTGCCTAAATCTCACACACTTGCTTAAATAGCACTGTATGCCAAAGCATCTTGCCAGCCATTGTTGGTTGTGGCCATTGCCTTGACCTATAAATCACCCCCTTAAGATGAAAGAGTTCTTCGATCCACAAAACAAACTTCTCCAAGTCTAAAATCCTCACACTCTCCCTTACATGAGCTTTTCGTCAACACTCCCACTACCGCACGTAGGAAGAGAGCACTTGCGGCTCTACCACCCCCTCCTACAGCTAGTAGTCACTGGCCAAGAGAACCTACCCCTCCGTTGGTAGAAATGTTGTCTTCGAGTATAGTTACTATTCACAAATACCACAGCCCAAATCCGCTTAGTACTTAGTTGAAGTTGAAGAACTGGGGTTCTTAGACTATCGGGCGATACAAATTAGGATAAGCCTTGCTTTCGGGAAGCGTTTTAACTTGGATAATTTTGGGCTTATCGAGGTAAATAATCTTGTCCTTCTTTTGTAATTGGATATTACGTCTAAGAATAGTATGAGACTTGAGTATAAAATACTTAGAAGGATATTCAGAATAAATTGAAGCTGTTATCACGGTAGAAGGGTTTAAAGAAGAATAATTGAACTATACTTACTTAGAATTTGTTTTCTGATGAACTTGAGTAATCGCGGGTGAGGAAGTGTTGATTTTCCATAGAATGAGAACCCTACTTAGAATTGTATCTGAGAATAGTCTAGGCGTTGATAGGCGTATTTGACTATTATAAGTTGATTCTGCACTAGCGACATATTCGACTTGGCGGTGGATTTGTAGAAGGTATGTGATTCTTCCTATACTCTTGAGCATGATATTTTAAATATATATATAGTGCGGTGAGCGTCCGAGTGTTAAGCGAATAATAATTGCAATGCTAACGACAAGCACGAATAATAACAATGACAATGTCTTTTGGGCTTTGAATAATAAAGATCTTGAAGCATTTCAAAGAATCTTGAATCATTTTTTTAACGAGAAGAAAGCAGTTGGTTTTTAAACAAAAGTTTAAGAGTTATACTAGCTTTATGGGAAGTTAGGTATAACGACTTAAGAAAGATAAAAGAAGCGTTTACTTATTTGCTTATAAAAACCTTGTATTGATTTACGTAGGGTGTAGTAGATTGGTTGATAAATAGACATATTATGATGCTCGTGTGTTAGTGTCTTGTGATGTTGTGAAAGGTGTCGTTAACATTTGTGCTTACGTTTGCTAAGCGGTAGAAGTCGTTGTCTTGTTATTATATCACCTACCCGCTTGACTTGTTATCACGAGGGCTTGCCACGCTTGATGCGGTCTATCGGCTATGCGATTACGTGTGACTATGCGGTGCGGGAGTTCGAGATTGATCATTAGGTGTTTTAGCGATCTGAGATGCCACATGCGATGCGTGTGACTATCGGTCTATTGAGACTATGCGGTGCGGGAGTCGAGGAGAATGCAGGGGTTAGCTACCCCGTCGAAGAATACCTCATGCGGGTGCGTGTGTGACCTATGCGGACTGCGGAAGTCGAGGATTAAGCGCGTAATGATGCTATGGGCGATTAGCCTTGCCCGATCGTTCGCGGCCTAGAAAAGACACATTACGATTTACCTATTATTGTTCTTGTTTGTGATGTGTATGTGCAATTGAAGCGATTGTATTTGCAAATGGTTTTAAATGTTGTGGTTTCATTTAAGTACTTTCTGATTTCACATGCTTGGTACTGTTGTCTTGACCTCCTTGAGTGCGTTAAATGCATGAGTAAGGGCAAGCAGTGCTAGATCCACATCCTTAGGATCTCTTTGCTTTGGTGTCGGGAGCTCCGTCTTCTAGGAGGCTCGACTTTTAGGTATGATCTCCCTGTTGTTGTATATAGTTTTGTACATTGGGTATGGCGGGAGCATCGCCATATAGTTATTATCTTCTTAAGTGCGTAGTCTGTTATGCAGTTAGGATGTAAGCGCAAAACTATGTTTATATATATATGCGAAAGCGACATTTTCTCACATAAAGCGTGTCTCATTTACAATGTTTCATGTCTTGTTTTTATATTCAGCGATTACTACGATGTATGACTACTTGGAGTGCGGGTAAGGCACGATCCATGAACCGGCAGGTCGTGACAAAAAGTGGTATCGAGCGATTAATCCTCGGAAGTGTCTGAGCCGTATCTAGTAAGTGCGATTATCGGTGTGTTGTGCACCAATGTCGAGGCTATAGGATATTTAGGATTGGTTTCCATTCTTCTCACTGCGAGATCGTGCCTTGTGCGTGTTATAAGTTGGACCACTCTAACGTATTCCTTTACATGTGATTATGCCTGCGTAAGGCAACCTTGGGCCCGAAGGGCAAAGCGAGAGGCGCTAGTGGGACAGGAGTCGCGAGAACGCAGGCCCGATTCTTACGGCGATACCTCGGCAGCGAGTTCCGTGGCGCCGCCGGCCCAGCGAACCACAATACCCGCCCCTCCCCACGGCACTTTGGGGCGGAGGAGTTAGGGTACAAGGAGATGGCCCGGTATTGGCGGGATCGTGGCGAACATGAGATAAGCTGGATCACGGCGATTCGATTCAACCCAGTAGTACCGTGGATTCACGGCGAATAGTTTGAGGCTACGAGATTTCTGAGTTGTAGCGCGAGTTTCTGGTGGCGGGAGGATGATCGCGAGAGTTCATCCGTCGATTCTGAAGGATTATGAGGTGATCGGGCGTCGGAGACCGAGTCATGATCTTCGGTTCGCATCGGTGCGTGATACGCGATCGATTGGTTTGATTCGTGGGAGTTATCGGGGAAACCTGCGTCCCAGCTACTTGAGATGAGTTCTCGGAGGCTTTCCTCACTCACTTCTTGCCTCGCGAATGAGGAGGCGCGGCGACAGATTTTTATTCTTGAGGCGGGAGGGCGATTAGGAGTACAATGTCGAGTTCGATTCTTTGGCTCGATATGTCCTGCGTTGGTAGCGGATATGGAGGGCAGTGCGTCGCTACGTCGCGGGCTAGATGATTATATGGCGAGTCTTGTGCGGGTGTAGCTCTTGAGAGCATGGACATTACGGTATGCGACTTCATGCATTGGGATCACGAGGCGCGAAGGCGGCGAGTCGGCGAATATCAACATCGAGAAGAAGGCGAGCGGCGGTTCTTTTGGTAGTTCTCGGGGTGGGCGACCTGTGATCTAGATTTGCACCCGCCCAGCTCGAGCACTCCACATCATTGTCGGTCTGACCAGAGTATTGGGGCGGTCGGGGCCCGGGACTTGATTTCGGGTAGCAAGGGTGCTAACGATCGAGAGTGCTCGGTGTCGTTGTAGTAGATTCCATTCGAGGGTAGTGTACTACTCGGGAGCTTGCTATACTTGTGGCGGCGGTCATTTGCGAGCTTGTCAGGCCAGAGGCGGCCCAGTGGTAGGGCTCGGCCTACGAGATTTGTTGCCGGTTCATGCGTCTCCTGATTACACGCCCGGGAGAAGGGTACTCATGGAGCGGCCAGTGCGGCGAGTGCGTGGCGGGTCCCGATTCTAGCGGTCCTGAAGCGCATTTATGCCTTGTCGGCCAGCGGGACGAGAGCCTCACGATGTCGTCACGTGTACCTTACCGATCTCCGTTATGATGTGTATGCCTTGATAGATCCGGGTTCTACTCATCATATCTCCGCTTTTGCTAGTAGGATAGGGATAGAGCACGAGTCATGGACTCTTCGAGTAGCTACGCGATGGGTGATTCGGTGGTAGCTCGGCGGGTATATAGAGCTTGTCGGTGACCTTATGCGATGCGTCGGACCCTAGCCGACTTGATAGAGTTGGACATGACTAATTTCGGCGTGATCGTGGGTATGGATTGGCTAACCTTTGCTACGCCAATGTAGGCTATGAGGAAAGTGATGCGGTTCCATTTTCTGAGCCCAGGTTGTTGAGTGGGAGGAACACTATATCGCCAGAGGTAGGTTTATTTCCTACCTCAAGGCTAGGAAGATAGTGCGAGAAGGGTATATCTACCATCTCGTTCGGGTGTTTGTCTGCGAGGCTGCGGTGCAGATTTTGTTCGATTCGGTGGTGAGTTCCCGGATGTGTTTCAGACGACCTCCCGGTATCCCTCAGAGAGATATAGAGTTTGTATTGATGTCTTTGCGGACACTCGGCCTATTTCCATTCCGCCATCTGAGAATGGCGCTGCCGAGTTGAGAGAGTTGAAGGACGGTGAGAGATTTCTTTGGAGAAGGGCTTCATCCAGACTAGTGTTTCTCCGCAGGGCGCGGTATTGTTCGTGAAGAAGAAGGGCGGGGCGCTGGCATGTGTGTTGATTCTGAGCGGTGAACAAGGTGACCATTAAAACGAATACCCCGCTTCCGGGATTGATGATTTGTTCGACCCAGTGCGAGTGCGAATGTTTCTCAAGATTGATCTGCGATCGGGCTATCATCAGTAATGAAATGAGAGTGAAGCGGATTCCCTGGGAACGCATTCGGACGTCGCGCATTATGAGTTCGAGTCATGTCTTTTGGGTTGACCAATGCTCTGGCGGTATTCATGGATTTGATGAGCAAGTGTGCAAACCATTGTTGGACACGTTTGTGATAGTGTTCATTGATGATATCTTTGTTTATTCTCGCTCAGGCGAGGAAGCATGCGGAGCATTTGAGGCTATCTTGATAGTTCTCGGGACCGGCGATTATACGCCAAGTTTTCCAAATGTGAGTTTTGGTTAGCTTGGTGGCTTTTCTTGGGCATATTAGCCGGGTGATGGTATTAAGGTGGATCTGGCCAAGATCGAAGCGATCGAGGACTTAGCCTGAACTGCTACTCGACGAGTGCGCGACTTTACAGGCCTTGCGAGTTATTATCGGTGGTTCGTAGAGAAGTTTGCTTCTATCTACGCACTTTTTCGTTACTAAGTGACTCGGGAGCGGCTAAGTTTTCAGCTGATGGGCGATCTGTCGCGTGTGGCGGGGTTTCAGATTCTTGAAGGAGTCGCGGCAGCCTCCGTTCTTACTCTTCCAGAGGTCGAGCGGCTATGTTTATTGTGGGTGTATTGTGATCGTCGGGCATCAGGTTGGGACGTGTGTGTTGATGCGGCCAGAGCAAGGTTATGGCGTATGCGTCGACGGTGACTCTACAGAAACACGAGAGAAGCCCAACCCACCCATGATTTGGGTTAGCGTGGTGATTCACGCCTTGAAGATGCTGAGGCACTATTTGTATGGGGTTCGTGTGGATATTTATCTGATTCACGCGGAGCAGCCTACAGGTATATCTTCGGCGTAGGGAGGAGAGTGAACTACGGCATTGAAGGCGGTGGTTAGAAAGTTGCTCGAGGATTACGATGTTGACATCGCGTGCCACCGGAAGGCCAATGTTGTGGCGAGATGCTCTTGTTCAGTGGAGTCGATGGGAGTCTTGCTCGGATGTCTGTGGGAAGGAGAGCTTTGGTTAGCGATTGCATCCCGATTAGCGAGCCTTGGTGTCCGTTTGATTGATTACGATAGCGATTGGTTGAAGTTCGAGAAAGGGTTGCCTTGCAGTCTTCCATCGTCGTTGAGGTGAAGAAGGCAACGATTTGAGGATCCAGGTTTTGATTCGCATATCGTGTCTGACTCTTCGTGAGGAGCAAGCGGTCCACGAGTAGCACTGATGGGGTGCTAAGGTTTGAGAAGGTTATTGTGTTCGGATGTTTGATCCCGCAAACAGGACTTGTGAGGTTACTTTCGAGGAAGCGTGTGGTGGCGTGCGTTCACTCTATCCGTATCGAGTCGGAAACCATGATGTACCGACGACCTTAGATACGTGTATTGGTGGGATGGCGCAGAGGGCGTTCGCGTAAAGTTCCGTGGCTCGGTCTGCGTGTTGTCGGCAATTGAAGGTAGCGGTAGTACCCGAGAGCACGGTGGTTTGTTGCAAGCGATAGAGATCCCGAGCACGGAAGTGGGAGGTGATCAGCATGGACTTTATCACGGATTACACCGCGCCGGAGAGACATGATTCTATGTGGGTTATCGTTTATTCGGCGGTACGTAATCGGCCAGCTTTCTTCCGTCGGGGCGACTTCGGTGAGATTATGCCGAGACTTTACATCCGAGAGATCGTCGGCATCGCATTGGAGTCCCCTATTTCGTCATGCTCGCACCAGGAGCGGTTCCCGGGGCCACTACATACCTTTCGACGGAATCGCTTCGAAAGGAGTTTGAAACGCAGTGGAGCTTGGCATGCATTCCATCCACGTAGTGAGCGGACGAGTCGGCGCCATCATCGACTGCTGAGATAATCTTTGCGACGCTTCGCGTGTTGATGACTTTAAAACTTGTGGGTACCGGGAGGATCATTTGCCTCACAGTTGAGTTTGCTTATAATAATAGCTACCAACACTCCGAGTATTCAGATGGCGCCTTATGAGGCCTTGTATGCAGAAGGAAGTGAAAGATCGCCGATGGGCCCTGGTTCGATGTGGCGAGAGTGCGATTGGTAGGACCAGAATTTGCGTAAGCGGCGAGCGGTGAATGAGTGAAGCTTATCCGAGGAGGTTCTTGGCAGCCGTAGTCACGGCATGAAGTCGTATTACGAATCACGAAGTCGCTTCGGTGAGATGTCTGGAGTTCGAAGGGATGATTGGGTTTCTCTGAAGCGTGTCACCCGTGAAGGTGTGATGGGATTCGGGAAAGAAAGAAAACTTCATTACGAGGCGTGGTAGTATCGACGATTGTCCACCGAAGGTGAGCAGGTGTTATAATTCGGTATTTTCCAGAGATGTATGTGCAGTGGGGAATGAAAAGTTTAGCCTGGTTAGCAAAAGATTAGGCCAAGTTCGAGAAATTGTGTACAACTCGCTTCGAAGAAATGCGTTTTCCGACGGTAATGACGTTTCCTGACAAATTTTCGTAGGATAAATTCCGGCTTAGTGCCATTTCTAATTTTCTTATCATTTTTAGGCATCTAAACATTTTGGACCAAGCGGGAGGCGACAAACCTTTGGCACCTCCACTGGGTAATTCGGACTTCAAATCGTCCATTTACAGATGAATTGGCTAACAATGTGCACGCTTTTTGTTACTTGTGTACTAAATCGGGTTGTTGTAGGATATTTGTGTTATAGTTAATCCTCACCCTACCTACTTGCCTCTGCGACTTCTTGCGTTAAATTGGCAATTGGTTGGCCACTGACAACATTATAAATACCCCGCTTAAGATGAAGAGTTCTTTCATCGCCACAAAGCTTTCCAAGTCTTCGAAAATCCTCTCCTTCCTTTGCCAGATCTTTTTCGTCTCAACACTCGCCCCTCCTAAGCTTTGTTGAAGGCCGCCTGAGAATGCCACACAACTGGCGAAAATCTACCCACTCCCTCCCTTGCCCATTAGAAAAGTTGTATGCTGTATTGTTATAATGCCCAAAAATACCCCCAGCCCAAATACACCATTTTCTACTTAGTAGAAGTTGTGAAGAACAGGTTTCACTTGGAGACATACAACTTGCAGGAGCAAAACCTTGCTCCAAGTGTACTTTTCTGGATATTATTGGAACTGCGGGATAACTAATCCTAACCCTCTTTTGGATGTGAATAACTTGTAGTAGTATTAGAATAAGTATCAAAATGTTACTTAAGAATATATCACGAATCAACAGAATTGACATTTACGGTATTGATGAAGGGTTTAAAGAAGAAATAATCAAGCTAATATACATAGAGGTGTTTGTTTTCACGATGAGACTTATATAGCTCACGGGTAGGAAGTCTTTGCCCGGAAGCTTCTCAGTAGAATTATGAACCTCTCCGTTTAGGAATGATTCATCGAGTTATGCTTTGATAGATATCTGATGACCCAATATTATGGCGACATCTCTGCTGACACATATCTGCTGCTTGACTCAAGTGGCGGAGGTGGTTTTTTTGTTGAGAAGGTATGTGATCTCTTCCTAAAGCACTGATATTTTACAATATATATATAGTGCGGTAGGCGATACATGTGTTAGCAATCTGAATAATAACTACTTAAATGTCTTTGATTTAAAGCTGGCGAATAATACTTACTTGGCAATGCCCCTTGACGCCGCTTAAGTGAATAACACTTTTTACGGCCCGATGCCACTAGAACTTAGCTTTGTCAATAATAAAGATCTAAAAGCATTTCAAAAGTAATACTTGAATCATTTTTAACGGAGTATAGAATCTTCATGGTTTTAAAATGCGAAGCTTAAGAGTTATACTAGCTTTTATGGGAAGTTGAGTATAACCACTTAAGATTGACTACAAGAAACAAGTTTGACTATGCTAGTGGTATAATGGACTTAAGTGAATTGAAAGTTAATAATAAGATGGTTTTGATAAGTAGCATGATATGATGCTATGTGTGTGTTAGTGTACTTGTGAGCGTTTATGTGAAAAATAGTATTCTTGTTGTGCTTATGTTGTTTAAAGATAAGCTACATTACGTTAGTTATTACCCATCACTTTCGCCTCTTGAGATGATCTGCAGGAGTTAAGCGCCTCCGTCTGAGGCAGGCTGAGCTGTCCTGCAGGACTGTGATTCGAGAATACCTACCATGCGGGTCCGAGGGGCTATCTTGGGTACGAGTTCGGAGGTGTAGTATCACGGGTTATGCCTGCATGCGGTCTGTGGCCCGTGCGGACAACGAGTCCCGGGAGCGATCTTAGGCCGAGTAAGCCCCCACCTCGATGCGAGGTTATAATTATCATGCGAGCCACGTGTAGTTGGTCTTTATGCGGACTCCGAGTCCGTGGGGTTAGGCTCGGCAGAGTGATAATAATGAGCGAGGAAGGTTGGCCTGCCGAATCATTCGCAGCAAATCTAAAGACTCTATTACGATTTACACATTGTTGCTCTTTGTTGTGATATGGACACTTATGTGCGGAGTTCTTGAATTGTTTACACACCGCTGTAGTACAAAGCTGTTTTTTTAAGTATGATATGTTTCATTTAAGTATTTTCTGATTTAAGGCCATATACTTAGTACCCGCGAACAATTGTCTTGATATCAACGCGAGAAGTGCCGTTCATGCGTGAGTAAGAGAAAGCGGCAGTCTTGAATCAGCACGATTCGGATTCTACGCTGCGCTTGGTGTCAGAGCTCAAATACTTTTCCAGAGCTCTACTTTTGGGTATGATCTCCACCTGTTGTAGATAGTTTTATGCGATCGAGGGGGTATGGCGGGAGCCACACGTCCCGCCATATAGTTACCGTATCTCCTCATCCAGAAGTGCAGTAGTCATGTTATGCAGTGTCGGATGCTTAACTGCGAAACCATGTTTATATATATATATGCCGAAAAGCGATGTTTCTCGCACGTAAAGCGTAATAATAATCCTATTTTATAAAGCTTGTTTCGTATGTCTTGCTTTTATATTTCACGATTACTGCGATGACATGACTACTTAGGTGCCCGGTTGAAGGGCACGATCGCGCGAAGCCTGGAGCTGAATTCGTGGACAAAAAGTAGTATCGAGCGATTAATCCTCGGAAAGTGTCTACAGACCGTATCTAGTAGAGTCTTGATTATCGCGTGTTGTGCACCACACCAATGTCGGAGGCTATAGGATATTTAGGATTGGTTTCCATTCTTCTCATTGAGATCGTGCTTTAGAGTTGTGTTATAGGTTGGACCCTCTAACGTATTCCTTTCTGCTGATTGCTATGCCTCCCACGTAAAGCCAGGCCCAGAAGAGCAAGGCGAGAGGCGCTAGCGAGACAACCCAGTCACGAGGCTCGAGCCCGGTCTATACGAGCGGCGAGTTATGCGCCCGGCCTGGCGAGACCCGCACCAGCGCTCGCATCCCGCGGCTGGGCGGAGAGTTAGGAGTACAAGGAGATAACCCGACTTTGGCTAAGAGATTGTGGCCGAGAGAGAGATTGGATCTGGCGGTTCGGTTCCGGCTCGAGCTCGGTCGCGCGTGATACGCTGAGGCGAGATAGTTTGAGGCTACGAGATTTCTTGAGTTGTAGCCGCCGAGTTTCTGGTGGCGGGAGGATGATCGCGGGAGTTCGTCCGTCGGCCGAGATCATGAGGGTGATCAGGCCTCGAGGCGAGTCTGTGACGCCGGTTCGCATCAATTTGCGTGATCTGCGATCGATTGGTTTGATCGTGGGAGTTATCGAGGAAACCACGCGTCCTACTTGGATGAGTTCTCGAGGCTTTCCTCACTCACTTCTTGCCTCAAATGAGGAGGCGCGGATAGATTTTTACCTGCGAGCGGAGAGGGCCTTGTCGGGAGTCTGATGTCGAGTTTGATTCATTGGCTCGATATGTCCCGGCATTGGTAGCGGATGGAGGATAGGGTACGCTATGTCACGGGCTGAAGCGACTATATGGCGAGTCATGTGCGGGAGTTTCTCTCGGCCGGGTATGGACATTGCAGCGTGCGCTCAGCGCGGATCTCGCTTGGAGTGCGAGGCGCGGTCGGCAGGGTGAATGGGCGACGAAGAAAGGCGGGGCGGGAGGGTCTTACGGTGGTTATCGTGGTGGCGGCCTCGTGGCATCTGGGGTTAGCACCACGGCCAGCTCGAGCACTCGCCGCGGAAGATCGCCGGCCACGGCGAGTTTCGAGGCGGGCCGGGGGCGCCACGCCTGCGGGCGTCGAGTAGCGAGTGCGCGATCGGGACCACCCGGTGTGGCGATGTGGTAGATCGTGCGGGAAGTGGTACTACTTTGGAGCTTATTGCGATTGTAGGCGGCAGGTCACTTGCGGAAGCCCGTCGGCCAAGGCGGCGGTGGTAGGGCTCGGCGCCGAGTTCTGTGCGCTTCATCATCTCCTACGATTACTCGCCTGGGAGCGGGGTGCTCATGGGTCGGCAGGTCGCGGCGGAGTCGTGGCTCCGGTCCTAGTTCTAGCGGTCCTCGTAACAGCATTTATGCTTTGTCGATCAGCGGGATCGGAGGCATCACGATGTCGTCGCGAGTGTATATCGATTCAGGTTTGATGTGTATGCTTTGAGCAGATCAGGTTCTACTCATGTCTATATATCTCCGCTTGTTTCTAGTAGGATAGGGATAGAGCACGAGTCCATAGACCGCTTCGAGGTAGCTCGCGATGGTGATTGGTGGTAGCTCGGCGGGTATATAGAGCTTGTCCTGTGACCATTCTGATGCGTCGGACCTGGCCGACTTGATAGAGTTGGAGATGATTGACCGGCGTGATTATGGGGATGGATTGGCTAGGCTTGCTACGCCAATGTAGAGCGTGAGAGAGAAGTAATGTCAGTTCCAGTTTCACTGAGGCCGGTTGTTGAGTGGGAGAACGCGGTATCGCCGAGGGTAGGTTTATTTCCTACCTCGAGGCTAGGAAAGATAGTGCGAGAAGGGTATATCTACCATCTCGTTGGTGTTTGATCTTGAAGGCTGCGGTACCAGATTTTGATCGATTCGGTAGTCGCGAAGTTCCCGAGGCGTGTTTCGGATGACCTCCGGTATCCCTCACGAGAGGAGATCGAGTTTTGTATTGACATATTGCGGACACTCGGCTATTTCCATTCCGCCATCTGACGAATGGCGCTGCCATTGAGAGAGTTGAAGGATCGGCAGAGATTTCTTTGGAGAAGGGCTTCATCGGGCCTAGTGTTTCTCGCAGGAGCGCGGTATTGTTCGTGAAGAAGAAGGGCGGGGCCTGCGCATGTATTGATTCTGGTGGTGAACAAGGTGACCATTAAACGCATACCCTTCCGAGGATTGATGATTTGTTCGACCCGATTCACGAGTGCGAGATGTTTCTCAAGATTGATCTGCGATCGGGCTATCATCAGTGCGGAAGTCGAAGGTGGATGTCCCTAATTGCGTTCGGACGTGCGGGCATTATGAGTTGTGGTCATGTCTTTTGGGTTGACGATGCTCGTGGTATTCATGGATTTGATGAACCGAGTGTTCAAACCATTTTGAACACGTTGCGATAGTGTTCATTGATGATATCTTGGTTTATTCGCTCGGGCGAGGAGCGTGCGAGCATTTGAGGCTGTCTTGTGATTCTCGGAGACCGGCGATTATGCGCCAAGTTTTCCAAATGTGAGTTTGGATTTGACTTGATGGCGTTTCTTGGGCATATTAGCCGGGTGATGGCGTTCGAGTGGATCGGCCAAAATCGGCGATCAGGACTTGGCGAGACCTACTACTCGACGGAGGTTCGCGATTTCACGGGCCTTGCGAGTTATTATCGGTTCGTGGAGAAGTTTGCTTATCTCGCACCATTGACTAGGCTGACTCGAAAAGCGGCCAAGTTCGATGGTGATGCTTGTGGCGAGGTTTCGATTCTTTGAAAGAGAGAGATTGGCAGCCTTGGTTCTTACTCTTCCGGAGGTCAGACGGTTATGTTGTGTATTGTGATCGTCGGCATCGGGTTAGGATAATGTGTTGATTGCGGCATGGCGAGTTATAGCATATGCATCCGGCGGTGAAGAAACCACGGAGGAACTACTACCCGTGATTTGGAGTTAGCGGTGTGATTCACGCTTTGAAGATGCGGAGGCACTATTTGTATGGGGTTCACGTGGATATTTACAGACCACGAGAGCCTCAGTATATCTTCGACGCAGGAGCCGAACTTATGGCGGAGGCGGTGGTTAGAAGTTGCTAAGGATTACGATGTTGATATCTGTACCACGGGAAGGCCAATGTTGTGGCGGATGCTCTTAGTCGTGGGTCGATGGGAGCTCCATCGGATGTGCAGCTAGAGAGGAGGGACATGGTTGCGTGATTTGCATCGGTTAGCGAGCCTGGTGTCCGCTTTGATTGATTCGATAGCGGTGGGGTTAGAGTTCGCGAGGTTGTCGAGTGCTTCCGTCGTCGAGAGGTGAAGAGGCGATTCGAGGATCGGCTTTGATTCGATATCGTGTCTCTTCGTGAGGGCAAGGGTCGCTTTGAGGTAGCACCATGGGGTGCTAAGGTTTGAAGCGTGTGTGTTCGGATGTTTCGAGACTGGCGAGTTCGGGAAGCTTGCCACGCGGCGTTACTCTATCCGTCGAGTCGACGAAGATGTACCCACGACCTTAGATCGTGTATTGGTGGTATGGCTTGAAGAGAGCGTTCAGAGTTCGTAGCTTCGGTGCCGTGTTGTCAGTGAAGGTAGAGCACCGAGGCACGGTGGTTTTATTCTGACGATTGAGATCCCGGCACGGAAGTGGGAGGTAATCAGCATGGACTTCATCACGAGATTACCTCGCTTTCGGAGAGACATGATTCTATATGGGTTATCGTCGGCGGTGTGAAATCAGCCCACTTTCTTCCGTCGGGGCGACTTTTGGTGAGGATTATGCCGGACTTTACATCAGAGATCGTCGATTGCATGGAGTCCTGCTTGATCATATCGCACGAGCCCGGTTCTGGCTATGCAGAGGTCCTTCCCGAGGTTTAGGGGCGGTGAGGCCCGTCACGCATTTCATCCACAGAGGAGACGGGCGAGCGCACTATCCGGACTCGAGGATATCTTTGCGAGCTTTGTGTTATTACTTCCGATGGTAGTTAGGAGGATCATTTGCCTCTGAATTGAGTTCGCGTATAATAGCTACTGCTCCCAGATTCGGATGGCGCCTTATGAGGCCTTGTATGGGAGGAAGTCACGGATCGCCTATAGGTTGGTTCGATGTGGGCGAGGTGCGGCTAGTGGGACGGATTTGGTACGGCATGATGGATAAGGTGAAGCTTATCAGAGCGTCTATTGACGGCTCGAGTCGGCCAGTCGTATCTGAGATCATCGTCGTCGGCATCTTGAGTTCGAGGTTCATGATTGGGTTTTCCTAAAGGTGTCACCCATGAAGGTGTGATGGTCGGGAAGAAGGAAACTCACTCGGTATACGTTAGGCGTTTCGTTATCGCGAGGTAGGCAAGGTTACTATGAGTTGAATCTGCCGTCCGATCGGAAGCGGTGCATCCGGTTTTCACGTATCTATCTTTGAGAGATGTATCGGGGATCCATCTAAGGTACACCGTTTAACGATATCCCGGTGGCCAGGGGTTATCGTATGAGGAGATTCCCATAGCGATAGTCGCCGTCGGAGTTAGGCGTCTGCGGACGAAGGGCGTGGCTTAGTCAAAGTCTTGTGGCGAGCGAGCTCGGAAGGAGATGACGTGGGAAGCCGAGGAGGACATGAGGCAGAAGTATCCTCACCTATTCCCCACACCTCCAGGTAATTCACTTTCCTACTTGTAAATTTTCGTTATCGTTATGCCTAAGTGTTGTTTTGTGGCCGCGTGTGGCATTTGCAAACTGTTTAAGTTATGAAGAATCTTATCGTTAACTGTCTTGGGAAGGAACATTCGGGACGAATGTTTCTAAGTGGGGGAGAATGTTATACCCCGTATTTCCAGAGTATGTGCGTAAGGGAATACGTACAAAGTTTAGCCTTAAAAGATTAGGCCAAGTTCGAAATTGTACCTGACTCGGCAAGAATCGTTTTAAATGAAGCGTTTCCCACGACTTTCGTAGGATAAATTCCGGCTATGCCATTTCTAATTTTGCGGATTTTTCAGAGGCGAAACATTTTTGGACCAGCGGGAGGCGACACTTGGCACCTCGATTGGTGGACTTAAATCGTCCGTTTGGGCCGATTGGCTAAGCAATACGTTTTTGTGCCTTGTGCACAAGTCGAGTTGGTAGGATATTTGTGTATAGTTAATCCTCACCTACACTTGCCTTGCACTTGTCTAAATCTTGGCCATTGGTTGGCCACTTCTTGACCTATAAATACCCCAAGATGAAGAGTTCTTCATCCACAAAGTTTTCCAAGTCTTGAAAATCCTCTCCTCTCCCTTTGTAGATCTTTTCGTCCAACACTCCTCCCCTCCTGTGAAGGCCCTTGGCGAATACCCACTAGCCTAGCCAAAAATCTACCCCCCCTCCCTTGGTAGAAAAGTTGCCTTCTTGTATTGTTATAATGCCCAAAATACCCTAGCCCAAATACCTTACTACTTATGTAACGACCCGTTCCGGGGCCCGTTACTGGTGCCTTACCCTGGGCACCCTAGTGATACATACATCAGAGAAAATCAGCGGAACATAAAACATGAGTCATTTAACAAGGGATATAATAAAGAACCACGCCAACCAAAACCAGTTGCCTTCGTATATCATAAAACGAGCAGTTTAATCCTTTTACAACCGCCCACAACTTGCAGTACTACGGACCTCTAAGATATCTGATGACTATGGCAGGAGGGGCCGCCATACCCACGAATGTACAGAACCTACAACTCGGGAACACTGCAAAAGATAAGCCTCGGAAGCGGAGCTTGAATCTGTTGGCGTGATCCTATGGCGAGATCCGATCGATGTACCTACCTGCGGCGTGAAACGGCCCGCGAAGGAAGTCGATGCAACGGTACCAAGTATGTGGCTATGCAATGCGTAAATGAAATCATACTAGTCTATATAAAGCGGGAGACATGTATGATAACCAAACTACGATTCCTGACATAAAAGCGATCATCACTCCGATCTAACTATGGGTCTCACGCCCGCAACATCAATCAGGTTCGCGTATGGCGCGTGCCCCGGAATCTGCCGGTGTAGGCATGTCCATGATGCGGCAATAATACCAATGTCCCATGGCCATGCCCGGAATGCATCGGTGTAGACATGTCCATGTGACCTCAACAACAGCAATCCAAATGGAAGCATACGCGTGCGCTACGCATCGTGTCAGTATGTCCAAGAAACAATAAGACAACATTCCAAATGGGCGCACGATGCGCTACGCGTGTCGGTATGTCGAAAGAAACAATAGGACAGCATTCCAAATGGGCGCATACGTGCTACGCGTCGTAATGGTATGTCTCGTGAAAAAATCACGCGATAATCAAAATGGAAACATACCCGTGCGCTACGCATCGTGTCGATATATCAGCGATTAACCGCAGACCTTAACCAAAATGGAAGCATGCGTGCGCTACGCGTCGTGTCGGTATGTCCAGCGATTAACAACAATAATACTATCAACGAGCGTGCGTGGAATTTCTCGTCACTGCCGCGTCGAGTAAGTTCTCAACGATCAACCGACCTCTATCGAGGCAGCGGTAACACGAAACACAACGTTTGTACAATAAAGACTATCATCACAAATAGGCAAGTTTCACAACAACAAGCATAGGCAAGTTTCACACAACTCAAAGTACTTTCATTTTATGCCAAAGTCGGGTTTTTAACCCCAAGTACTACATACGTTAAGTTCTTTTAAAGAGATCCATTACTTTTATAAAAGTCACGATACCCGTAGTATTAGAATGACCAACCCATTCCTTTTCAAAATCAAGTAACAACATTCCTTTCCTAAGTTCGGTTTGCCTAGTTTGATTACTCAAGCTTGTTTTCAAATGGTTTCATAGTTCCCAAACTTAATCACTTGATTCCTTTTTAGAACAATTGAGTAACATATGTCATATATGTGAGTAGTTTATTCTTGTTTATAACGATCTTATTACGGCAGCCATGATCTAGAAAATGTAATATCATTTTGTCTCATCTTAGCTTCTATGCAGATGGAGGTTTCTACTGGTTTTAATACAACACATCATTATTCAATACATTTTCCTTTATTAGCTGCGGTGGTGTTGATACATTACGATTTCCAAATCGGTAAAACATTATTCCTTTAAAACCAAGTACTCATTACTCACGAATGAGGTTTCACAACATTCACATTAAAACAAATAAGTTAAGTCTCTTATCTTATAAGATCAAGTCTCTTAACTTCTAACATCGATAAACCATTTTCACTACATGGTCGTTATAACTAACTTCCGTAAAGCTATTATAACACCTATGTTTTAAACAACCAAATCACTTAGCACGTATCGTCATGGTACTACATAGTTCAACATATCATGCTAGAAGAGATAGGAAGAGGTTCACATACCTCGCGACGATTTATCGACAATAAGCAAAATGCTCCAAGTACTACAACCTTGCTAGCCCTTTCCACTCCTCGAGTAGAATCGCTACTCTTAGTCTTTCACCTATAAAGGTCCTGGCGATCTATTAACCCCCAAAACACAAGTTTATCTTTCTATAGAAAATTGGCGACTCCCCCATGGCGTAAATCTCCTCTCTATCGAGGCCGGCTACCAAGCCAACCAAGGGGTTTACCGTCTACGGACGTGTACAATTCTACCGAGAATACTACAAGTCTACCTTGTCTGATCCTATGTAAATACGATTCGATTCGATTCTTTATTCTTCAGCTTAAGTCAAAAGCGTTGCGAATACTAAGTATAGTTCCATATAGTATACTTCAACTATATACTCTAACAAACATGTAATTTCCAATTACAATAGAGGACAAGATAATTACCTCGATAAGCCCAAAATTATCCGAGTTTAATGTCGCTCTGAGCAAGGTTTAGCTCACTCCACGCTCAAACCACTCCAAACAACCCTTAGAAGTTCTAACCAGCCTACTCACATACTTCAACCTATGAAGATTTCCTTAGGGTTTGGTTTGAGACTAAAAGGACAAAAGGTAGTATTTCCGGACTCTACGTAAAGAGGTATCTTTGGAATACTACAAGGTACAAGGCTAAGGTATTTTGGGCATTATAACAATACTTGGAAGACAACTTTCTACCAAAGGGGGGGGGGGGGGTAGGCGGGGCTAGCCCAAGTAGGGGAGGGGGTGTTCTCGGCCAGGGCCTCTTTCTGGGGAGAAGGGAGTTGGGCGAGAGCAACAACAAGGAGAGGAGGGATTTCAAGACTTAGACAAAGTGAGGTGAATGAATAAGTCTTCACAAGGGAGGGTATTTATAGCAAAGCAAAGGCCAACAATGGCCAAGATCTAGCCAAGTGCTACACAAGTGTAAGGCCAAGATCAAGCCAAGTGCACCTAACCTACTCACAAATCCCTCACAAATATCTACACAAATATCTACCACAACTTGCCCGTCAATTCGGCCTCTAGCGCCAAATCCGGCGAGAGGGTGCCAAGTGTTGCCCTCGTTGGTCCAGCGTTCGTCTCTCGGAAAAATTCGCAAAAATACTAAATGACATAGCCGAATTTTCCGCCGTAGCTTAGTAAAGCGTTTAGTCAACGACTCTGTCGGGTGTTGTGCAATAAATATTTCGACGAGGGTGCCATGGGGGTGACACGTGTCGCCCATTCAGAATATTTCGTCTTAGAAAATATCCAAAATCTGAAATCTCAAAACAAAGCGGGCTCCTGGCAAACCGTAAATTTCTCGTGGGCCCAGCGTGACCATTCGAAAATAAAATCTCAAAATTCTAAGATAATCTATGAAGTACAAATACCAAATCTGGGAATCCAATTCCCATTAACGAACCTTTTTCTTCACAAATAGCGGAAACTTTTAAAGTCGAAAACTCCATCTTTCTTTCTTTTCAAAATTTATCCGTACTCTAAATGCGTGCGTCCTCACATACATACCACAACTACGGTATAACATTCTCCTCGCCAGAAACATTCGTCGAATGTTCCTTCTCAAACGGATATCGATGAAGTTCCTCTAACAGTTGTCAACGCCACTTGGCGCGCGAAATAACTGCGTTATCTTCTCCCTTACTCGTTGTACCTTCTCGAACACTAGAACTCTCGATGCGTACCATACTTGATCATTACTTAGTTCGAAAATCTGAGTCACTACCTCGACTTGGTCATCTTACTAACCTCAAACTTCCTTAAGGCCATTCCGGCCTTTACGAACGGCTCGGTCGACGCGTCCACGAACTCATCGATGATCATCTAAACTCGGGCCTAGCACCCTCGTGACCCTACCACGGCGGGACCACGAGCTGGCCCCCCCAAATCGGGTTCTGGTTTGACCATAAATGGTCCTAAACCCGACCCCGGCCGTGCCAAACTCTTGTTCCCGATCGAAACAATCTTACTAATTCACATCATGAAGCTACCACTTCCATCTCACACTACCCGTGGACTTATCACACAAATAAATCACGCATACTACTACTCGATAAGGGTCAAAAATAAATCTTTAACTCAAGACGACCTTACCCTAAGGTCTCGATCGTGACATAGTCTAAGGTTCGCACTTACCATGCCCCATCGTATCCTCCCAACTAACCATACATTCTAACTCACATATCACAATGCTATCCGTACATAGCACACAATAATGAGACCATCATAACCAGCGTACCAAAACTCTAGAGGTTGAGATATACCAAGCTACCGCTCCACTCTAATCATAGGCACGCCTGCCAGTGCGTAGGCTATAGAAGGTGATGAACCAGCCACAGATCTGAAGGTGAGTCGTAACATCCAGCGCTTCCTTGGTGACAGTTCCTCAAAATGGCCCCTTGTCGCGTGTAAAACAAACTCCCAATCTAGCGACACTCTCCAAATGGAGTCTACCACGATGGTCACAAGGTAGGGGTGGCTTGGTGGTTAACACCACTTTCTGAAAATATGAACCCTTGGAGCCCGACGCTCACGAAGGCGGTGGAGGACTACTGCATAGGTGGGGGTATATAACTAACTTCTTCTTGGCGGTCCGCCTCGAAAGCCACGAGGACCTGCCGTCACGGCCTCTTCTGGCGATCAGTCATTCGCCGACCCTCCGTGCCTCACATCCTGGTGCGTGAGCTGCGTGCGGGCAATGTCCATGCGGTGAAGAAAACACCCGCAAGATTCGGCCATATAATCATCAAGCCGGTGGCGTGGCGATGCACCTATCCTCCATATCTGCAACTAAGCGCGAGGACATATCGAGCGAAATCGAACTTCGACATTGTACTCCTGGCGGTCGCCTCTCTGTCTTAGTAACAAAAATCTGCCGGCGTGCCCTCCTCATGCGGAGGCAAGAAGTGCGTGAGAAAGCCCACGAAAACTCATCCCATACTGCTGAGTGCATGCTCTCCCGGAAGCTCGTGAATCAAACCAATCGGCGGTATCACGCGGCCGATGCGAACCAAAGGTCACGAACTCGGTTTACGAAGCCTTGATCACGCGCATGATCGTAGCTGCCGGATGAACTCCTGCGGATCATCCTCGAGCCTCGACCCATAAAACTCGCGAACTCTGACTCGAGAAAGTCCGTAGCCTCAAACTATCTGCTCGGGGTGAACTAACAGGGTGCTCTTTGGGCCGGGCTACTGCGTCGGCTGTCCTCATATCGCCTGACCACGGCAATAATCGGGCCATCTCGCGTGACCCGTCTCCCGCTCGGTGTGGTGCTGGAGGCTCAGTCTTGTAGTCTCATCCCACTGCTGCGGCTCTAAACTCTCTTTGGTCTTTGGCGGCGTCGCGAAACCGCCGTCTGAGCTCTGACCTCGAGTCTTTATGCGGGCTGCGCCTCGTACTCCTCTGTATCTCACTAGGCACCTCGGTGCCTTGCCCTTCAGGCTCTGGTTGCCTTGCGCGGAGGCATAAGCGGTAAAAGCGAGATCGTCGGAGAGTCTGACTTACAACCTGACTCTAAGGCACGATCTCGGAATGAGAAGAATGAAACCAATCCTAAATGTCTGTAGCCTCACGATTATAGATGTGGTGCACAACACATCGATAATCAAGACTCTACTAGACACGATCTGCGACACTTTCCGAGGATTAAGCGCTCACGATACCACTTTTGTAACGACCGTTCGGGGCGTTCTTTGGTGCTACAGGCACCCTGGTGATACATCATCGAGAAAATCAGCGGAACATAAAACATGAGTCATTTAACAAGGGATATAATAAATAAGCAGACCAACCAAAAGCGATTTGCCTTGGTATATACATAAAACACGACAGTTTAATCCTTTTACAACCACGCCGCAGCGATTACAGACCTAAGATATACAATGACTATGGCGGGACAGGCCCGCCGTACCACAGATGTACAAGAACCTACAACTCGGGAACACCTACAAAAGATAAGCCTCGGAGAAGCGGAGCTTCATCTGTTGAATCGTGATCCATGGCGAGGATCCACGGCGATGTACCTACTGCGGCGTAGACGGCCCCGAAGGTCGATTACAGTACCAAGTATGTGAAAGCATGCAATCGTAAATGAAATCATACTAGTCTATATAAAGCGGGAGACATGTATGATAACCAAACTCTGATTCCACAACATAAAGCGATCATCACTCGATATAACTATGGGTCTCACGCCCGCGACATCAATCGAGTTCGCATTATGGCGCGTGCCGGAATCTTGCGCCGGTGTAGACATGTCCATGATGCAACAATAATACCAATGTCCCAGCCACACCCCGGAATTGCGCCGGTGTAGACATGTCCATGTGACCTCAACAACAAGACAATCCAAATGGAAGCATACGTGCGCTACGCATCGTGTCGGTATGTCCAAAGGAAACAATAAGACAACATTCCAAATGGGCGCATGCGTGCGCTCGCATCGTGTCGGTATGTCAAAGGAAACAATAGGACAACATTCCAAATGGGCGCATACCCGTGCGCTCACGCATCGTGTCGGTATGTCGAAAGGAAATCACAAAGCGATAATCAAAATGAAACATACGTGCGCTACGCATCGTGTCGATATATCAGCGATTAACCACAAGACCTTAACCAAAATGGAAGCATACGTGCGCTACGCGTGTCGATGTCCAAAGCGATTAACAACAATAATACTATCGAGCGTGCGTGGAATTTCTCATCGCTGCAGACGTCCAAGTAAGTTCTCAACGATCAACCGACCTCATCGAGAGACGCGGTAACACGAAACACAACGTTTGTACAATAAAGACTATCATCACAAGCATAGGCAAGTTTCACAACAACAAGCATAGGCAAGTTTCACCTGACTCAAAGTACTTTCATTTTATGCCAAAGTCGGGTTTTAACCCCAAAGTACTACATACGTTAAGTTCTTTTAAAGAGATCCATTACTTTTATAAAAGTCACCCGATACGTAGTATTAGAATGACCAACCCATCTTCCTTTTCAAAATCAAGTAACAACATTCCTTTCCTAAGTTCGGTTGCCTAGTTTCAATTACTCGAAGCTTATTTTCAAATGGTTTCATAGTTCCCAAACTTAATCACTTGATTCCTTTTTAGAACAATTGAGTAACATATGTCATATATGTGAGTAGTTTATTCTTGTTTATAACGATCTTATTACAGACCATGATCTAGAAAATGTAATATCATTTTGTCTCTTAGCTTATGCGGATGGAGGTTTCTCTTGGTTTTAATACACATCATTATTCAATACATTTTCCTTTATTATGCCGCTGCGGTGAGTGCGTTGATACGTTACGATTTCGAAATCGGTAAAACATTATTCCTTTAAAACCAGAAGTACTCATTACTCACGAATGAGGTTTCACACAACATTCACATTAAAACAAATAAGTTAAGTCTCTTATCTTATAAGATCAAGTCTCTTAACTTCTAACATCGATAAACCATTTTCACTACATAAGGTCGTTATAACTAACTTCCCGTAAAGCTATTATAACACCTATGTTTTAAACCAACAAATCACTTAGCATGCGTCTTGCTACATAGTTCACATATCATGCTAGAAGAGATAGGAAGAGGTTCACATACCTCGCGACGATTTATCGACAATAAGCAAAATGCTCCAGTACTACAACTTGCTAGCCTTTCCACTCCTCGAGTAGAATACGCTACTCTTAGTTTCACTTTCACTATAAAGGTCAGCGTCTATTAACCCCAAAACACAAGTTTCTATCTTTCTATAGAAAATTCGTGACACCTCCCACACATGACGTAAATCTCCTCTCTATCGAGGCGGCTACCAAGCCAACCAAGGGGTTTACGCTCTACCGGGCGTGTACAATTCTACTCGAATACTACACAAGTCTACCAATAATCTGATCTATGTAAATACGATTCGATTCGATTCTTTATTCTTGGCTTAAGTCAAAGACATTGCGAATACTAAGTATAGTTCCATATATAGTATACTTCAACTATATACTCTAACAAACATGTAATTTCCAATTACAATAGAGGGACAAGATAATTACCTCGATAAGCCCAAAATTATCCGAGTTTAATGTCGCTCCTGAGCAAGGTTTAGCTCCACTCCAGCTCGAACCACTCCAAACAACCTTAGAAGTTCTAACCAACTTCTACTCACATCTTCCAACTGAAGATTTCCTTAGGGTTTCGGTTTGAGACTAAAAAGGACAAAGGTAGTATTTCCGGACTCTACGTAAAGAGGTATCTTTGGAATACTACAAGGTACAAGGCTAAGGTATTTTGGGCATTATAACAATACTTGGAAGACAACTTTCTACCAAGGGGGGGGGTAGGCTCGGCTAGCACAACTAGGCTAGGGGAGGGTGTTCTCGGCCAGGGCCTCTTTCTAAGGGAGAAGGGAGTTGGGCGAGGAACAACAAGGGAGAGGAGGGATTTCAAGACTTAGACAAAGTGAGGTGAATGAATAAGTCTTCACAGGGAGGGTATTTATAGCAAAGCCAAAGGCCAACAATGGCCAAGATCTAGCCAAGTGCTACACAAGTGTAAGGCCAAGATCAAGCCAAGTGCACCTAACCCTACTCCACAAATCCTCACAAATATCTACACAAATATCTACCTGACTTGCCCGTCAATTCGGCCTAGCCGCTTGCAATCCACCAACGAGAGGGTGCCAAGTGTTGCCTCGTTGGTCCAAAACGTTCGTCTCTCGGAAAAATTCGCAAAAATACTAAATGACATGGCGGAATTTTCCGCCGTAAGCTTAGTAAAGCGTTTAGTCGAAAATCGACTGTCGGGTGTTGTGCACAATAAATATTTGGCGGGTGCCACATGGGGTGACACGTGTCGCCCCAGGTCGCCAGAATATTTCGTCTTAGAAAATATCAAAATCAAATCTCAAAAACAAAGCGGGCTCCACAAAACCGTAAATTTCTCGTGGGCCCACGTGACCATTTCAAAATAAAATCTCAAAATTCTAATATAATCTATGAAGTCCAAATACCAAATCTGGGAATCCAATTCCCATTAACGAACCTTTTTCTTCACAAATAACCGGAAACTTTTCCGTCGAAAACTCACATCTTTCTTTCTTTTCAAAATTTCTGCCGTACTCTCGTACGTACGTCCTCACATACATACCCTGCAACTAAGGGGTATAACAACTTAGTAGAAGTTGTGAAGAACTTCTAAGGTTTCCTTGGAGCATACAACTTAGGAGCAAAACCTTGCTCAGGCGCGACTTTTTCTAGGATATTATTGGGCTTACCGAGGTAACTAATCCTAACCCCCTTTTGAATTAGAGAATACTTCTGTAGTAGTATTAGAATAAGTATCAAATACTTAGAAGAATATCACGAATAGAATTGAGCTGTTACCACGAGAAGGGTTTAAAAGAAGAATAATCAAACTTACATAGGACTATTTTCACATGAACTTATATAGCTCACGGGTAGGGAAGTCTGCCCGACTTTCCGGAATTATGAACCCTCTGTTTAGAATGACCATCGAGTTGTCTTTGATAGATATACGTGACTATTATAGGTGACTCTGTGTGACATATTGACTTGGCGGGTGGTTTTATTTGAGAAGGTATGTGATTCTTCCTAAAGCATGATATTTTACAATAAATATATAGTACGGTGACGTCATGTGTTAACTGAATAATAACTACGGCAATGTCTTTGACTTAAGCTGAATAATACTTACGGCAATGCCTGGCTAAGCACGAATAACACTTACGTGATGCCTGGCTTAAGCACGAATAATAAAGATCTGAAAGCATTTCAAAAGAATACTGAATCATTTTTTAACAGAGGAGAACTAACTGGTTTTTAAAACAGAAGCTTAAGAGTTATACTAGCTTTATGGGAAGTTGAGTATAACCACTTAAGATTGATACAAGAAACAAGTTTGACTATGTGTGTATAAGACTTAAATTGAATTGTGAAAAGAATAATAAGATGGTTTGATAAGTAGACATGATATGATGCTATGTGTGTTAGTGTCTTGTAACGTTTGTGAAAAATAGTATTCTTGTTGTGCTTATGTTGTTTAAAGATAAAGTATTACGTTAGTGTACCATCACGCCTCTTGAGATGATCAGGGGTTAAAGGCCCTCCGCGTCTGGGGTAGACTCGGTGATGCAGGACCATGATTGAGAATACCTCATGCGGGTCCAGGGGCCTATGCGAGCTACGAGAGTTCGAGTTAGTATGCGGGTTATGCCTCATGCAGTGATGTGGCGTGCGGACAGCGAGTCCGGGCGATGCGAGTAGCTACCTCAATGCGGGGTTATACCTCATGCGGGCCATGAGTGGCCTATGCGGACTCGAGTCGATTAGGCTTGCGAGTGATGTCGAGCGAGTGGCCTGCTTGAATCATTCGCAACCTAGAAAAGACCTGTTGATTTACCTATTGTTGTTCTTGTTTGTGATATGGCACTATGTGCGGGTTCCTTGGTTATTTCATACATAATTGCAAACCATTTTTAAAATGATATGTTTCATTTAAGTATTTTCTGATTTCATATACTTAGTACTGTTATCGACCTCCCGAGGCTGCGTTCATGCCTTGCAGGTAAGCCAGTGCTAAATCCACATTCTTAGGATCTCTACGTTGGTGTCGGAGCTCCATCTTTTCCGGAGGCTCTACTTTTGGGTATGATCTCACTTGTAGATAGTTTTACGATCGAGTATGGCGGGCCCTGTCGCCATAGTTGTATACTTCCTTAGAGTGCAGTAGTCATGTTATGCGATGTCGGATGTAGCGCTAAACCATGTATATATATATATGCCAAAGGCGATGTTTTCTCACATAAAGCGTGTCCTATTTTATAAAGCATTTCATGTCTTGCTTTATATTTCGATTACTACGATGTATGACTACTTGGGTGCCGGTAAGGCACGATCACGCCACAGGCGGTCGTGACACAAGGTTACTATGAGTTGGATCTGCCGTCCGATCTGGAGCGTGCATTCGGTTTTCACGTTTCTATCTTTGAGATGTATCGGGGATCCATCTAGGGTACACCGTTGGCGATGTCGGTGTGGGGTTATCGTGTGAGGAGATTCCATAACGATAGTCGATCGTCGTTAGGCGTCTGCGGACAGGGCGTGGCTTGATTAAAGTCTTGTGGCGGAACAGGCTCGGGAGGAGATGACGTGGGAAGGCGAGGAGGAAATGAGACAGAAGTATCCTCACCTATTCCCCACACCTCCAGGTAATTCACTTTCCTACTTGTAAATTTTTATTGCCATATATGCCTAAGTGTTGTTTTGTGGCCGTATGTGGCATTTGCAAACTGTTTAAGCTTTATCGTTAACTGTCTTGGGAAGGAACATTCGGGACGAATGTTTCTAAGGAGGGGAGAATGTTATACCCCGTATTTCCAGAGTATGTACGTAAGGGTGTACGTACAAAAGTTTAGCCTTAGTTAGGCATTATGGACGAAAAAGTTTGTGCACAACTCACTAAAAGAATCATTTTTCGACGAAACGTTTTACTAAACTCGCGTAGGGTAAATTCCGGCTATGACATTTATTATTTTTGCGGATTTTTCCGAGAGACGAAACATTTTGGACCAACGGAAGGGTGACACTTGTCACCCTCAATGGGCAACAAACATGGGCCAAGGTTGCACGTTTTTTGTGCCTTTGCACAAAGTCAAAGAGTTGGTAGGATATTTGTGTAGTAGATGGATAAGGACACTTGGGTGAATCTCCACCCTACACTTGCCTTGCACTTGGCATCATCTTGGCCATTGGTTGGCCATTTCTTGACCTATAAATACCCCCCTTAAGATGAAGAGTTCTTCATCCACAAAACAAACTTTCCAACTCGAAAATCCCGCCGTCTCCCTTGAGCTTTTCGTCACCTCCCCCTCCCTTGTGAAGGCCTTGGCGAAACACCCCCCTCTAGCCTAGTAGTCTGGCCAGAACCTACCCCTCCTGGTAGAAATGTTGTCTTCCAAGTATAGTTACTATTCCTAAATACCCTAGCCCAAATCCCTTAGTACTTAGTTGAAGTTGTGAATAACTTCTAAGGGTTCTTGGAGCTATCGGAGCGTACAAATTAGGAGCTAAACCTTGCTCAGGAGCGACATTTAACTTGGATAATTTTGGGCTTATCGAGGTAAATACTCTTGTCCTTCTATTATAATTGGATATTACATATAAGAATAGTATAGACTTGAGTATAAAATACTTAAAAGGATATTCAGAATAGAATTGAACTGTTATCACAGTAGAAGGGTTTAAAAGAAGAATAATTGAACTATACTTACTTAGGACTGTTTTCACAGTAGACTTGAGTAGCTCGACGGGTAGGGAAGTGCTGCCCAATTTTCCATAGAATAGAGAACCCTCTACTTAGTATCTGAGAATAGTCTAGGCGTTGATAGGCGTATTTGACTATTATAAATTTGATTCTCTGCGACATATTCGACTTGGCGGTGGATTTCGAGAAGGTATGTGATTCTTCCTATACTCTTGAGCATGATATTTTAAATATATATATAGTACGGTGACGTGCAGTGTTAATCGAATAATAATTACGGCTGGCAATGTCTTTTGACTTAAGCACGAATAATAACCACGGCAATGTCTTCCGACTTAAGCCGAATAATAAAGATCTTGAAGCATTTCAAAAGAATACTGAATCATTTTTTTCAGAAGAGAAACAGTTGGTTTTTAAACAAAAGCTTAAGAGTTATACCAGCTTTATGGGAAGTTAGGTATAACAACTTAAGAAAGATAAAAAGAAATGTTTACTTATTTGCTTATAAAAACCTTGTATTGATTTACGTAGGTGTAGTAAGATTGGTTGATAAATAGACATATTATGATGCTACGTGTGTTAGTGTCTTGTGATGTTGTGAAAGGGTCATTTTTGTGCTTACGTTGCTAAGCGGTAAGTCGTTATCTTATTATTATATCACCTACCCCTTGACTTGTTATCACGAGGCTTGCCACCCGATGCGGTCTATACGGCCTATGCGATCGTGAGACTATGCGGGAGCGGAAGTTCCAGGATTAATCATTCCGGTGTTTTAGCGTCACGGGGATGCCTATGCGTGCGTGTGACTATGCGGTCTCGAGACTATGCGGTGCGAGGAGTCGGGGAGAGTCGGGGTTAGCTACCCCGATGCGGGAATACCTCATGCGGTGCGTGTGACATATGCGGTGCGAAGTCGAGATTAGGCACGCATAATGATACTATGGGCGATTGGCCTTGCGCCCGATCATTCGCGGCTAGAAAAGACTGCTATAGTTTATTATTGTTCTTGTTTGTGATGTGGCACTATATGCAATTGAACGATTGTATTTGCAAATGGTTTTAAATGTTGTGGTTTCATTTAAGTACTTTACTGATTTCCATACTTGGTACTGTTATCTTGACCTCTTGAGCGTTCATGCCGGTAAGGCGCAGTGCTAGATCCACATCCTTAGGATCTCTTTGCTTTGGTGTCGTGAGCTCCATCTCCGAGGCTCGACTTTTGGGTATGATCTCCTGTTGTTGTATATAGTTTTGTACATTCGTGGTATGGCGGGTCCGTCCCATAGTTGTTATCTTCTTAAGTGCGTAGTCTATTGTACAGTTGGGATATAGCTGCAAAACTATGTTTATATATATATGCGAAAGCGACATTTTCTCACATAAAGCGTCTCATTTACAAGCTTTTCATGTCTTGTTTTTATATTCCGCTGATTACTCTGATGTATGACTACTTGGGTGCCCGGGTAAGGCACCAGTCACGGGCCCCGGAACGGGTCGTGACATGAAGATTCTATGTTATTATAAGTTAGAAATGATCATGTGATATGTGTTATGAATATTGATAAGTGTTATGGAAATTTGGAAGCTCAAATCCGAAAATGACATGTTGAGTCATTTGAAATTGAATTACAATTTGGTCATTAACTAGAATTGTCGCATGTTACTTACTTGAAGATTATAGTAGTTATAATCGATTGCGACTTGATATCATGTTATGCTAACAACTTGGATTGAAATGGAAATTGGATAAGAATTGGTGTTATTGTACTCAATGTGGCCGAATTGGACTAGTAGTTTGTATTAGTTTGATATCTTTTGTGGGGCGGAATTTTACACGTCTAGTAGGCATGTAATCTCCTATTGTTAATTGCATTGTTGGGCCTTAAATGTGGCGTGTTTGGTTATTGAATTCGTCCTTGAAAAAGGTGGCAAAGTATGTAGAAACAAAGGAAGTGCTGTCCGATTTTCCGTAGAATTTAGTGACCTTGCACTTGGAATATTCTACGTTTGAAACTAGAAGTTAATAGACGTATTATGGTCATTATAGGTTGACATACTACGTACGGCGAATTGGACTTAGCAAGTGGATTAAACCGAAGAGGTATGTGGAACTTTCTTATCTCTTGAGCATGAATAAGTTGTAAATGTATAATGCGGTGAGCGTCAAGGTTTTGACAATCTAGGTCCATTTGATATCCTTGGCTTATTTTAAGAATGTCCAAGTTGATTGAGTTAGGGAATTAACTCCCTTGTTTAAATATTAAGGATATCTTGGTTTTCAAAAGTTAAGAGACTTTAAGTATGTTGAAAGTATTATTGATACTTGTTTTGTTGGAAAGTTTAAGTCTCTTGGTTATAAAGAAGTATGTAAGTTGCTAATGTATAAAGCTAGTATAACGGCTTAATGGGAAGTTGGTTATAATAACTTTATGGAAAGTTAAAAAGAGTGATTTACTCTAAGTAATTTAAGTATGTTAAATGACTTGAAATAACGAAAGGCAAATTGATTTAAATGCATCAATTGCTTAAGGTTTTAAAAGAAAGAAGTCACTTGATTTAAAGGCCCGAAAATGTATTTTCTAAAAAGGTATTGTGACTTGTCTTAAAATGTAGTTATGACTTGATACTACGGTTATTAGTATCTTGGAAGTTTTATATGAAAATGGGTCATTTTAAAAGGATAGAAGTACGTAGTACTTTGGGTTAAACTCCCGGATTTATAATGACACGTTAGTGCCGTAAGTAAACTAAAGTGAGAGTGTATATGAATAAGGCCAATAAGAGGTTAGGGGGATTTCTTAACTTGCTTATTTATTGTATGATAATCCGGTAGTGCTTATGTTATGTTTGATAAGCCGATAGGGCTTATGTTATGTATGATGACCGGTTGAGATAGGGTAAGAGTATAAATGAGGGGTAAACCCCCAAGATCGTTATACCACCTTCTCGAGTAAGAGTATGAATGAGGGCAAGCCCCAAGATCGCCATACCACCTCTTGGGTAAGAGTATAAATGAGGTAAATCCCCAAGATCGTTATACCACACTTTTTAGTTGATTTGCTACCCATGATCACGAGGAATACCTCATGCGAGTCCTTATGGGCTTATCGCGGGTGAAATAGTCCCGTGCGGGCGGAGTGACTATGCGAGAATACCTCACGCGGTCCACACGACTATCACGGGTGAAATAGTCCCGAGGAGTAGGATTGCTTAATGATCTGCGGGCGGGTGGTCCTGCTTTGATCGCGAGCTTCTATTTTTATGTTGTAAGTATACTTTTAATTACTCATTGTTAGTAAGGCCTTTGTGTCTTTATTAATTGAGTTATCATACATCTCGCTTTATATTAGACTTATGATTTCATTCTGATGCATTTCTCCATATTTGGTACATGTTATCGACCTCGTTCGAGTGCGTTCATGTCGCGGTAGAGTCTGAGTTGCTGATCCTCGCTCTTAGGATCAACTGTTGGTGAGAAGCTCCTTTATTCCTGAGGCTTATCCACAGTATTATGCATTTGTTGTACATTCGGGGTATGGCGGGGCCTATCCGCTTGAGTTGTTATTCTTAGAGTGCAGTAGTCACATTGTGGTTTGGGTTGTAAAGAAAAAATGTCTTGTTTTATTTGTATAGTTTACGAAGGTGGCCTTATCTAGCTTGTTGTTATTTTATGTTTGAGCATTTTATAAGTTGTGTATGTTCATTTGCTATTCTCGATGTATACCGAGGGTTCCGAGGTAGGGCACGATCGCGGCCACTGTTATACCCGTATTTCCGGTATGTACGTAAAGGAATACGTCAAAAGTTTGGTCTTAAAGATAGGCCTTGGACGATTTTTTTAGGCACAACTCTCAAAGCGAACAGTTTTCCGACGAAACGTTTCCACAGCTTTCGTAGGATAAATTCCGGCTATGTCATTTCTAATTTTTGCGGATTTTTAGAGACGTAACACTTTGGACCAATGAGAGGCGACACTTCCCTCTCATTGGTGGACTTGTCGGCAATAGGGCGATTGGATGACAATCCTTGTCATAAAGTTGGATAGATATTTTGTGTGCAAGTTGGCTAACACTTGCCCTAATCTTGACCTTACACACTAGCACTTGGCTAAATCTTGGCCATTGGTTGGCCATGTCTTGACCTATAAATACCCTCTTGAGATGAAGAGTTCTTCATCCACTAAAGCTTTCAAGTCTTGAAAAATCCTCACTCTCCTTGTGAGCAATTCGTCAAACACCCTCCCCTTTGGTGAAGTCTTGGCCGAGGCTACTCCCAGCCTGCTTGCCAAACCTACCCCCTCCTTGATAGAAAAGTTGCCTTCTTGTATTGTTATAATGCCCAAAATACCTAGCCCAAATACCTTAGTACTTAGTAGAAGTTGTGAAGAACTTCTAAGGTTTCTTAGACATACAACTTAGAGCAAAACCTTGCTCAGTAGCGACTTTTCTAGGATATTATTGGGCTTACCGAGGTAACTAATCCTAACCCTCTTTTGAATTAGAATTTATATCTGTTGTAGTATAAGAATAAGTATAAATACTTAGAAGGTTGTTAAGGAATATAATTGAACTGTAACACCTTAGAAGGGTATAAAAGAAGAATATCTGTTTGTGCTTACATAGAATTTGTTTTCACGATGAGACTTATATAGCTCAGGGTAGGGTTGTCTTGCCCGACTTTCCGTAGAATTGAGGACCCTCTGTTTAGAATGACCTACTGAATAGTCTAGACTTTGATAGATATCTGTGACTATTATAGGTGATTCTCTGTAGCGACATACTCGACTTGGCGGTGGATTTCGAGAAGGTATGTGATTCTTCCTAAAGCATGATATTTTACAATATGTATATAGTACGGTAGACGTACATGTGTTAATCGAATATTACTTACAGCGATGCCTCACGGCTTAAGCTGAATAATACGTCTGGCAATGCCTCACGGCTTAAGCTGAATAATAAAGAAGAAAACATTTCAAAGGACTCTTGAACCATTTATTAAATGTAAGAGAACTAATTGGTTTTGAAGCGAAGCTTAAGAGTTATACTAGCTTTATGGGAAGTAAGTATAACCCCTTAAGATTGATAAAAGAAACAAGTTTGCCTATGTGTTATAACGCACTTATATTGTGAAAAGAATAATAAGATGGTTTGATAAAGTAGACGTGATATGATGCTATGTGTGTTAGTATCTTGTAACGTTTGTATAGGTGAGTATCCTTGTTGTGCTTATGTTACTTAAAGATAAGTTGTTATGTTAGTATACTATCACTCACCTCTTGAGATGATACAGGGGTTAAGCCCCTCCGTCACGGGAGTAGACTTCGGTGATGCAGGACCATGATTCGAGAATACCTCATGCGGGTCCGGGGCCTATGCGGGCTCTGAGAGTTCGAGTTAGTATGCGGGGTTATGCCTCATGCGATGCAATGTGGCCGCGGACAGCGAGTCGGGGCGATGCAGGAGTAGCTACCCTCGATGCGGGGTTACACCTCATGCGGGCCCGTGAGTGGCCCATGCGGACTCGGGAGTCGAGATTAGGCTTGCGAATGATGATATGGGCGAGTGGCCTGTTTGATCATTCGCAGCCTAGACAAGACCTATTACAGTTACCTATTGTTGATCTTGTTTATGATGTGACACTACATGCGGTTTCCTTGGTTGTTTCATACATATTTGTAAAACTGGTTTTAAAAATGATATGTTTTCATTTAAGTACTTTCTGATCTCGCATACTTAGTACTGTTGTCTTGACCTCCTTGAAGCTGCGTTCATGCCGCGGTAAGGGCGGCAGTGCTAGATCCGCATCCTTAGGATCTACGTTGGTGTCGAGCTCCATCTCTTGGAGGCTCTACTTTTGGTATGATCTCCTGTTGTAGATAGTTTTTATGCGATCGAGGTATGGCGGGGCCTGTCGCCATAGTGGTATATTTCCTTAGAGTGCGTAGTCATGTTATGCGATGTCGGATGTAGCTGCTAAAACACGATTATATATATATATGCCGAAAGCGATGTTTTCTCACAAAATCGTGTCTTGTTTTATAAACTATTTTATGTCTTGCTTTATGTTTCCGTGATTACTCGATGTATGACTACTTGGGTGCCCGGTGAGCACGATCCGGGCCCTGAATGGGTCGTGACAAAAGTGGTATCGAGCGATTAATCCTCGGAAAGTGTCTACTGAGCCGTATCTAGTAAGTCTTGATTATCGGTGTGTTATGCACACCAATAATCCCGGAGGCTATAGGATATTTAGGATTGGTTTCCGTTCTTCTCATTCGAGATCGTGCTTTAGAGGCATGTTATAGGTTGGACCCCTCTAACGTATTCCTTTCTATGTGATTATGCCTCCACGTAAAGGCAACCGGGCGAGAAGGCAAGGCGGCCAGGAGGCGCTAGCGAGACACCCAGAGTCACGAGGCTCGGGCCCACTATACGAGACGGCGAGTTCTATGGCGCCGCCCGGCCAGCGAGACCACAGTGCACACCTCTGTCCCACGGCACGGGCGGAGAGTTAGGGTACAGAGATGCCCACTTTTGGCTAAAGTTGTGGCCCGACACGAGAGAGGCTGAATCACGGCGGTTCGATTCAGCTCGGTGCGGTCGCGCCGTTGTTCACCCGAGGCGAGAGTTTGAGGCTACGAGACTTCTTGGTAGCCGCCGGAGTTTTATGGGTCGAGGCGGAGGATGATCCGCGGGAGTTCATCCGTCGGCTTGAGGATTTTGAGTGATCGGGCGTCGGAGGCGAGTCCGTGATCTTTGGTTCACATAGGTGCGTGATACCGCGATCGATTGGTTTGATTCATGGGAGTTATCGGAGAGCACGCGTCCCACTACTTGGGATGAGTTCTCGGAGGCTTTCCTCACTCACTTCTTGCCTCACGGATGAGGAGGCGCGGGTGATAGATTTTTACTCGAGGCGAGAGAGGGCCGTCGGGAGTACAATGTCGAGTTTGATTCATTGGCTCGATATGTCCCAGCCTTGGTAGCAGATATGGAGGATAGGGTGCACCGCTATGTCACGGGCTGAAGCGACTATATGGCGGAGTCATGTGCGGGGTTTCTCTCGGCCGTATGGACATTACCGCGTGCGAGCTCACGCCCTTGGATGCGAGGCGCAGAGGTCGGCGAGTGGGCGACGGCCGTGAAGAAGGCCGGGGCGGGAGGTCTTACGGTGGTTATCGTGGTGGGCGGCCTCGGCGGCGATCTGATTCGCACCACGGCCGGCCTGAGCACTCACTGCGTCCTCGGCCTGGCCGCGATTTTGGCGGACCGGGGCGGGGCTTGACGTCGAAGTAGCGAGTGCGGCGATCGGGACCACCCGGTGTGGCCGTCACGGTAGATCCCATTCAGGAAGTGTGGTACTACTTTTGGATCTTATTCTGATTGTGGCGGCGGTCACTGCGGCTGTCGGCCAGGCGTGCGGTGGTAAGGCTCGGCCTTGAGTTACATTGCCGCTTCATCATCTCCTACGATTACTCGCCGGGGGCGAGGTGCTCATGGGTCAGCCAGTCGCGGCGGTCGTGGCTCGGTCGATTCTAGCGGTCCTCGAATCGCATTTATGCTTTGTCCGGTAAGCGGGATCGGGAGGCCTCACACGATGTCGTCCACGGTACCTTATCGGTTCTGGGTTTGATGTGTATGCTTTGATAGATCGGGTTCTACTCATCCTATATATCTCCACTTGTTGCTAGTAGGATGAGGATAGAGCACGAGTCCATAGACCCTTTCGAGTAGCTACGCCGGTGGGTGATTCGGTGGTAGCTCGGCGGGTATTTAGAGCTTGTCTGTGATCATTCTGATCGTCGGACCCTGGCCGACTTGATAGAGTTGGAGATGATTGACCGGCGTGATTATGGGGATGGATTGGCTAGCTTCTTGCTATGCCAATGTAGCAGAGAGAGAGTAGTGCGGTTCCGGTTTCACGAGGCCGGTTGTTGAGTGGGAGGAGCGGTATCGCCGGGTAGGTTTATTTCCTACCTCAGGCTAGGAAGATGGTGCGGAAGGGTATATCTACCATCTCGTTGGTGTTTGATCTTGAAGGCTGCGGTGCGGATTTTCCGTCGATTCGATGGTGTGAGTTCCCAGGCGTGTTTCAGATGACCTCCGGGTATCCCTCACGAGAGGAGATCGAGTTTTGTATAGATGTGTTGCGGATACTCGGCCTATTTCCATTCCGCCATACGTAATGGCACTGCCGAGTTGAGAGAGTGAAGGATCGGCAGGGATTTGCTAGAGAAGGGCTTCATTAGGCCCAGTGTTTCTCACCTGAAGCGCCGGTATTGTTCGTGAAGAAGAAGGGCGGGGCCAGCGCATGTGTGTTGATTACGACGGTGAACAAGGTGACCATTAAACGAATACCCCCTCCCGGGATTGATGATTTGTTCGACCGGATTGCGAGTGCGAGATGTTTCTCAAGATTGATCTGCGATCGGGCTATCATCAGTGCAGTCGAGAGAGGTGGATGTCCCTAGATCGCATTCGGACGTGCGGGCATTATGAGTTCGAGTCATGTCTTTTGGGTTGACCAATGCTCGCGGTATTCATGGATTTGATGAACCGAGTGTTCAAACCATTTTTGGACACGTTTGTGATAGTGTTCATTGATGATATCTTGGTTTATTCGCTCGAGCGAGGAGCATGCGGAGCGTTGAGGCTATCTTGTGATTCTCGAGGACGGCGATTATCGCCAAGTTTTCCAAATGTGAGTTTTGGTTGACTTGATGGCGTTTCTTGGGCATATTATGGGTGATGGCATTCGAGTTGTCTGCCAAGATCGAAGCGATCGAGACTTGGCCTGAACCTACTACTCCGGCGAGGTTCGCGATTTTACGGGCCTTGCGAGTATTATCGGTTCGTGGAGAAGTTTGCTTCTATCTGCACCATTGACTAGGGTGACTCGGAAGGCGGCCAAGTTTGATGGTGATGCTTGTGGCGAGGTTTCGATTCTTGAAAAGAGAGGCGGCCGCCCGTTCTTACTCTTCGGAGGTCGGATGGTTATGTTGTGTATTGTGATGCGTCGGGCATCGGGTTAGGATGTGTGTTGATGCAGCATGGCGGGGTTATAGCATATGCATCCAGCGATTGAAGAAACACGAGAGGAACTACCCACCCATGATTTGGAGTTGGCGGCCGTGATTCACGCTTTGAAGATCTGGAGCACTATTTGTATGGGGTTCACGTGGATATTTTTACGGACCACAAGAGCCTCGGTATATCTTGACGAGGAGTGAACTTACAGCGAGGCGGTGGTTGGAGTTGCTTAAGGATTACGATGTTGATATCCTGTACCACCGGGAAGGCGATGTTGTGGCGGATACTCTTAGTCGTAGGTCGATGGGAGCCTATCGGATGTGCGGCTAGAGAGGAGGACATGGTTCGTGATTTGCACGATTAGCAAGCCTTGGTGTCCGTTTGATTGATTACGATAGCAATGGGGTTAGTGTTCGTGAGGTTGCGAGTCTTCCATCGTTGAGGAGGTGAAGAGCGGCGATTCGAGGATCGGCTTTGATTCGATATCGTGATCTGACTCTTACGTGAGGCAAGGGTCCTTTTGAGTAGCACTGATGGGGTGCTAAGGTTTGAGGCGAGTTGTGTGTTCGGATGTTTGGGACTTGGCGTGAGTTCTTGGGAAGCACGTAGCGCGTTACTCTATCCGTCGGGTCGACCAAGATGTACCACGACGCCTTAGATCTGTGTATTGGTGGGATGGCTTGAAGAGGGGCGTTGCGAGTTCGTAGCTCGGTGCCGTGTTGTCGGCAGTAAGGTAGAGCACGGAGACACGGTGGTTTGTTACGGCGATGGAGATCCGACACAGAAGTGGGAGGTAATCAACATGGACTTCATCACGAGATTACCTCGCACTCGGAGAGACATGATTCTATATGGGTTATCGTCGGCGGTGTGAAATCAGCCCACTTTCTTCCGTCGGGGCGACTTTTAGTGAGATTATGCGAACTTTACATCAGAAGATCGTCGGTGCATGGAGTCCCTACTTGATCATATCGAGCGGAGGCGATTCACGGCCAACCGGAGAGTCCTTCGAGAGGAGTTTAGGGGCCTTGAGTGAGCACAATCTTGCATTTCATCCACAGACAGGCGGACGAGCGAGCGCACTATCCGGACTCTTGAGGATATGCTGCGAGCTGTGTTATTGACCGATGGTAGTTGGGAGGATCATTTGCCTCTAGTTGAGTTCGCGTATAATAATAGCTACCACTCCGGTATTCGGATGGCGCCTTATGAGGCCTTGTATGGGAGGAAGTGCGGATCGCCTATAGGTTGGTTCGAGGTGGGCGAGTGCGGCTAGTGGGACGATTTGGTGCAGTGAGCGATGGATAAGGTGAAGCTTATCCGAGGCGGCTATTGGCTCGAGTCGGCCAGTCGTATGCGAGATCATCGTCGTCGACATCCGAGTTTCGATTGATGATTGGGTTTTCTGAAGGTGTCACCCATGAAGGGTGTGATGAGATTCGGGAAGAAGGAAACTTCGGCCCAAGGTACATTGGGCGTTCGATTGTCCGCGAGGTAGGCAAGGTTGCCTATGAGTTAGGTCTGCCGTCCGATCCGAGGCGTGCATCGATGTTTCACGTTTCTATCTTTGAGAGATGTATCGGGGATCCATCTAGGTACATCCGATTGGCGATGTCGGTGTGCCAGGGGTTATCGTATGAGGAGATTCCCATAGCGATAATCGATCGTCGAGTTAGGCGTCTGCGGACGAAGGGCGTGGCTTCCGTCAAAGTCTTGTGGCGGAGCAGGCTCGGGGAGGAGATGGCGTGGGAAGCCGAGAGGACATGAGGCGAAGTATCCTCACTGTTCCCCGCCTCGGGTAATTCACTTTCCTACTTGTAAATCTTCATTATCGTTTATGCCTAAGTGTTGTTTATGGCCGTGTGTGGCTTTTTGCAAAGCTTAAGTTTTGAAGAACCTTAGCGTTATACTGTCTTGGGAAGGAACATTCGGGACGAATGTTTCTAAGGAGGAGAATGTTATACCGTATTTCCGAGGTATGTCGTAAAGGAATACGTACAAAAGTTTGGTCTTAAAGATAGGCCTTGGGCGATTTTTTTAGGCCTGACTCTCAAAGCGAGCAGTTTTCCGACGAAGCGTTTCCACGACTGTAGGATAAATTCGCTATGTCATTTCTAATTTTTGCGGATTTTTAGAGGCGTAACACTTTGGACCAATGAGAGGCGACACTTCCCACCCTCTCATTGGTGGACTTGTCACGCAATAGGGCCGATTGGATGACAATCCTTGTCATAAAGTTGGATAGATATTTTGTGTGCAAGTTGGCTAGGTACACTTGCCTAATCTTGACCTTACACTTGCCTAGCACTTGGCTAAATCTTGGCCATTGGTTGGCCATGTCTTGACCTATAAATACCCCTCTTGAGATGAAGAGTTCTTCATCCACTAAAGCTTTCAAGTCTTGAAAAATCCTCCCCTCTCCCTTGTGAGCAATTCGTCCAAACACCTCCCCTTTGGTGAAGTCTTGGCGAGGCTACCCACCTCTAGCCTAGCCAGAATCCTACCCCCCCTCCCTTGATAGAAAAGTTGCCTTCTTGTATTGTTATAATGCCCAAAATACCCTAGCCCAAATACCTTAGTACTTAGTAGAAGTTGTGAAGAACTTCTAAGGTTTCCTTGGAGCATACAACTTAGGAGCAAAACCTTGCTCAGGCGCGACTTTTTCTAGGATATTATTGGGCTTACCGAGGTAACTAATCCTAACCCTCTTTTGAATTAGAATTTATATACTGTTGTAGTATAAGAATAAGTATAAATACTTAGAAGGTTGTTAAGGAATATAATTGAACTGTAACACCTTAGAAGGGTATAAAAGAAGAATATACGAACTGTACTTACATAGAATTTGTTTTCACAGATGACTTATATAGCTCACCGGTAGGGTTGTGCTGCCCGACTTTCCGTAGAATTGAGGACCCTCTGTTTAGAATGACCTACGTAATAGTCTAGACTTTGATAGATATCTGTGACTATTATAGGTGATTCTCTGTGCGACATACTCGACTTGGCGGTGGATTTGAGAAGGTATGTGATTCTTCCTAAAGCATGATATTTTACAATATGTATATAGTACGGTGAGCGTACATGTGTTAACTGAATATTACTTACGGCAATGCCTCACGGCTTAAGCACGAATAATACGTCTGGCAATGCCTCACTTAAGCTGAATAATAAAGAATCAAAACATTTCAAAGGGACTCTTGAACCATTTATTAAGCAGAAGAGAACTAATTGGTTTTGAAGCGAAGCTTAAGAGTTATACTAGCTTTATGGGAAGTAAGTATAACTCTTAAGATTGATAAAAGAAACAAGTTTGCCTATGTGTTATAACAGACTTATATTGTGAAAAGAATAATAAGATGGTTTGATAAAGTAGACATGATATGATGCTATGTGTGTTAGTATCTTGTAACGTTTGTATAGGTGAGTATCCTTGTTGTGCTTATGTTACTTAAAGATAAGTTGTTATGTTAGTATACTATCACTCACCTCTTGAGATAATACCGGGGGTTAAGCTGCCCTCCGATGCGGGGTAGACTCAGGCGGTCTGGGACCATGATTCGAGAATACCTCATGCGGGTCGAGGGCCTATGCGGAGCTCTGAGTTCGAGTTAGTATGCGGGGTTATGCCTCATGCGATGCTGTGTGGCGTGCGGACAGCGAGTCGGGGCGATGCCGAGAGTAGCTACCCTCGATGCGGGTTACACCTCATGCGGGCCCACGTGAGTGGCCTATGCGGACTCGGGAGTCGAGATTAGGCTTGCGATGATGATATGGCGAGTGGCCCTGTTTGATCATTCGCGGCCTAGACAAGACCTATTCTGATTACTATTGTTGATCTTGTTTATGATGTGACACTACGTGCGGTTTCCTTGGTTGTTTCATACATATTTGTAAACTGGTTTTAAAAATGATATGTTTTCATTTAAGTACTTCTGATCTCGCATACTTAGTACTGTTGTCGACCTCCTTCGAAGCTGCGTTCATGCCGCGGTAAGGGCAAGGAGTGCTAGATCCGCATCCTTAGGATCTCTACGTTGGTGTCGGGAGCTCCATCTCTTAGGAGGCTCTACTTTTGGTATGATCTCACTGTTGTAGATAGTTTTTATGCTGATCGGTATGGCGGCCCTGTCCGCCATAGTGGTATATTTCCTTAGAGGTGCATAGTCATGTTATGCGATGTCGGATGTAGCGCTAAAACACGATTATATATATATATATGCCGAAAGCGATGTTTTCTCACAAAATCGTGTCTTGTTTTATAAACTATTTTATGTCTTGCTTTATGTTTCCGATTACTGATGTATGACTACTTGGGTGCCGGTAGGCACGATGCGGGCCGGAATGGGTCGTAGCGGGCGAGGGTTGGGTCGTAACAAAAGTGGTATCAGAGCAGTTAGTCCTCGGAAAGTGTCTACAGACCGTGTCTAGTAGAGTCTTGGTTATCGGTGTGTTGTGCACCACATCTATAACCAGGAGGCTGTAGGACATTTAGGATTGGTTTCCATTCTTCTCACTATAAGATCGTGCGGTAGAGATGTATGGTTAGGGTCGTCTCTCCCTAACAAGTTATGATTGTTTGCATTACGAGAAAGCGTGATGACCGGGAAAGATTATGTGGATTGCGTATCCAGGTTGGTAATGTTTGTAGTTGGTATTGTGACATACAACTATACGGATTTATGTATGAGGGTCAGACGCGTGTTGCCTAGAATGATTTTAGATTACCAGGATTTGGTAAGGACTAAATAGATACCGAGAAGGTATGAACAGTTAAGGAACTCTCATCAAGGTTTTACATGCTAATTTGAGATAATTAGGAGATGATGAGTTGTCGGAAAAGGTAATGGACCCTTAAGAGGTTATAATTAAGGGAATTAATGGAAGATTATGTTAATAGATTGAGCTACGTAGTAGGATTTCGAAAATGGTACGGGTGAGATCCGTATGGAGTAAGTATGGTTGTTGTGGTCAAGACAACACGATTATGGTATTACGATAAGTTTTGTACCCGTTTACGGGGGGACTGATAAGGTAGGCATGGAGCATGGAAATTGTGATCCTAAGAATGTGATAACCACCGAGACCTTAGGTATATAAGGCCTTCTCGGGTAGTAAAAAAGTTAAGACAGACCTAGGAAAAGAGTTAAATACGACGCCGAGTCGGGTTGGGGACCTATTAAGGGTCGCCCCATAGCTTGAAACGAAATGGGATCAGTTGGTAGTAGTCGCTCGTGGCGAGTCACGGTGCAAGGCCCAAGTTGAGTTAATCATTTTACGGGTTCGTGGACGTGTTCCACCGGAACCAGGTTGTGAGAGCCGGAAATGACCTTATGTTGTTTAGAATAGTAACTCCAAAGGTTGGAGGCCCGAATCAGTATGAAGGCTATGTACGTACGCTATTATAAATTGGGAAGTACGGGAAGAGTACGACCAGTAAGAAAGAGAGCAACCAAGTATAAAGAAATGGATCCTGAATCCATGAGGACCTTTCGAGGTGACTACACCCGTGAGTGTTGGGTGGTAGCTGAGCGATTAGATAATAATTACCGGTAATGATACAGTCGTTGGACCCTAGTAGACCTAGCAGAGCTGTTATGACAGACATCGAGGTCATTATGAGTACGGGCTAGTTGGCCTCTTGTTATGCCAACGTGGACTACAGAAGAGAGATTGATTCGGTACCAGTTCCCGATAAGCCGGTTATCGAGTGGAAAGGAAGAGAAGTGGTGTTAACCAGTGAATTATCCTTCATTCTTTGACATTGTTGATTTTATTAAATCTGTGTGACTTGTTCATTTGAGGTAAATTAAATTGAAAGTAAGTAATAATTGAATTTGAAGGAATTTATGTTAAGTGCCCTTGGAGGTACTTGGAGTTGGTTTGGTGTGGCGGTCGGGGCCACGACTTTCGGATAAATTCGGGGAAAGTGTGCAAGGCATGAATAAAATAAATCACGAGTCTTTGTGGCTGAGGGCATCTTTGGTAGGTTTTGAAAATCTACATGACTTTAAGGCGGTGCGTGATGATTAGATATTTACTGGACCGCAAGAGGACCCTGTGATTAGGGTTGTGACTCCAAGGAAAGTTTATAAAAGGGGAGATAAGTTCTCTCCCCCATGTAAAAGGACCGTTTTACGTATTATGGGGTTGCGTGTACCCATGTTGTTAGACGAAGGATATGAGACTGGTAAGGTCTTCGCTATTGTCATGCCATAGATTACAGTTGTAGATAACCGTGGAAAAAGTGTTGTGTTGGGGTAATTAAGAACGACGTACGAATTGGTCGAGGAAGTATCGTAAAGATATAAATGCAGGTTGTACGCATGTATGGCATGCGATTATGAATCAAGATAGAAATACTTTTGCTAATAATAAGCCTAAGGTAAGGATATGGCCAGGATGATAAAGGAGAATACGACTATGGTTATGTAAGTTGCACGAGGTATGACTACCCCAGACTAGTGTATAGACCATTAGTAAATAATGGGAAGTAAGAACATTTCGAGGAAATGTGGTAAACCTAGCTATAGGCTCTACAAGCTGGGAAAGGAAAATCGGGTTACTACTTTACGAGATCAAGGAAATCCCCACAAATTGTGATTGTGATGAAGTCTTAGCCATGAGGCAATCAAAGGAATTAAATCTCAGTTAGTGACCTAGTTTGGTTGAAACAGAGAAAGGTAAACAGGTACCATAAGTGAGATTAATGATACACGTATATTTCGCTGGAATAAGAAAGGATTTCAGTTATTGGAAGATAAGTTGACCACGACTACAGTTCTAACCCCTCCGGTGAGACTAGAGGGTTAGGATTTTATGATAACACGTTGGGTGTTGGGCTAGGTTGTGTCTTGTATGGCAACCCGATAAGGATAGAGCCTATGTCTTCCGGTAGCTAGAGGCGGAAAGAAATTACGCCACTCCGATTTAGAAAGCGGCAGTTAAATCATGCCTTGCAGATTTGGGGGCATGACGTTGTATAGACTTCATATGGATATTTGTGCAGACCACAAAAGCCTCTGGTATATCTGCAGACTGAGGTAGTAGAATTTGCGACAGCGACGGTGGTTAGAGTTATTCAAGGATTGTGATATCGATATCCTATACCACCCAGGGAAAGCCAAGACAGTTAAAGATACTCTTAGTCACGGATCTAAGGGTAGTATGCGGATGTGCGGCGGATAGACCGGGCGTGGTCCGTGAGATTCTTCGATTCGAGCCTAGGGGTTCTGTTATACCCGTATTTTCCGGAGTATATGCGTGGGGCGTCGTAGAAAATTTGAAACTTTTGATTTGGCTTGGCGAATTAAACTTTGTTCACAACACGGTTAAGTCGTTTTTTAAACGAAAGCGTTTTCCACGACTTTCGTGGGAAAATTCCGCTATGACATTTCTAATTTTTGCGGATTTTTAGAGGCGAAACATTTTGGACCAACAAGAGGCGACACTTGTCACCTCTCATTGGAACACCTGGCGGCATTATGGACGATTTGGGCTTAAGGGAGTAGGTAGGATATTTTGTGTTGGTTGGTGTGGTAGATGGATAAGGTGTACTTGGGTGAATCTTGGCCTTACACTTGTGTAGCACTTGGCTCAATCTTGGCCATTGGTTGGCCTTCTTGGCCTATAAATACCCATCCCTTTGAAGACTTATTCATCCATTCCTAAATGTTCCTAAGTGTTAAATCTTCTCCCTCCCCTTTGTGTTGAGTTCGGCCAGAGGCCTCCCCTCTCCTGAGGCCTTGGCGAGGGTATACCCCCTGCCTAGTTGCTTTCGTATAATACCACTCTCTTGGTAGAAATACTCTCAAAGTATTGTTATAATGCCCAATTACCTTAGCCTTATACCTTGTAGTATTCTAAGGTTATACCTATCTGAAAAGCCCGGATATACTATTATACTTCCGTCGGTCACCAAATCGAAACCCTAAGGAAAATCTCCATGGTTTGTTGGAGTAGTATGTAGAAGTTGGTTAGAACTTCTAAGGGTAGTTGGAGGCGGAGTTGGAGCGCTTGGAGTTGGAGCTAAGCGATTGCCGGGATCGACTTTAAACTTGGATAATTTTGGGCTTATCGAGGTAAATATCTTGTCCCCCTATTGTAATTGGAAATTACATGTTGTTAGATTATATAGTTGAAGTATGCTATATATAGTACTTAACATAGTTATCGGCAATGTCTTGCGACTTAAGCATGAATAAAAACTTACTGCAATGTCTTGCGACTTAAGACTGAATTTAAATAAGAATACTGAACTGTAATTACATATGGGTGTATTACAGTAGACTTGTGTAGTAGTACCGTGGAGTAGAATTGTACCCGTTAGGGTTAGATGTATAACCCTCCCCCCTGGTTGGCTTGGTAGCCGGCCTCGATAGAGGAGGAGATTTCTGTTGTTGCGGGGAGAAGTCTTTGCGAATTTTACGTAGAATATTCTGCGATTAGACCTAAATGTTAATAAGCGCCTTGTGGCCTTATAGGTTGAAGTACTCGTGTGGCGCGATCTACTTGGCAGGAGTAGCGGCGTTTGGAAGTACTTGGGCGTTTTGCTATTAGTCGATACTCGTCGCGAGGTATGTGAACCTCTTCCTATCTCTTCTAGCATGATATGTGTAAACTATGTAGTACGGTAGACGTACATGTGCTAAATGTATTTGATTGTTTTAAAACATAAAGTGTTATAACGGCTTTATGGGAAGTCGGTTATAAAGCGACTTTATGTTGGTAAGAAAATACTTGTGGTTTTAAAAGGTAAGCGATTTGAACTATAAGCGGCTTGTTATGTGTTAATAGAGAACTTGAAGTAATACTTGGTTTTGAAAACTTAAGAGTTATACTAGCTTTATGGGAAGTTAGGTATAACGGCTTAAGAATGTTTCTTGATTTGAATCGGAATGTGTATCGACAAACCAACTGCGGCGTTAATAAAGGAAAATGTTTTGAATAATTAAGTATTATTAAAACTAGTAGAAACTTCCATCTGCATAGAAGCTAAGATGAGACAAAATGATATTTCCTAGATCATGGTCTTTGTAATAAGATTGTTATAAACAAGAATATCCTTCTCACATATAAGGCTTATGTTTCTCGGATAGTTTAAAAGAGAATTATATTCTTAAATGAATAAGACTATGAACTACAAAACCTTCTAAGATAAGAAAGCGTGAACATTGGAAATTAGGCAAACTTGAACATTGGAAATTAGGCAAACTTGAACATTGGAAAAGAATGTTACTACTTGATATTACAAAGAGAAGTAATTGATTTACTTTAAAAGATAGTCACTCTATTTTTATACTACGGGTATGGTGTGACATTGTAAAAGTAATATCTTTTAAAGAGTTAATGTATGAAGTACTTTGGGATAAAACCCCGAACTTGTGGGCATATAATAGAAAGTACCTTGTGTGTATGACTTGATTGTGTTGGTTTGTGATAGCCTGTAATACTTTCTTGTTGATTGATAAGTAAACATGCTAGGATGCTACGTGTGTTAGTATCTTGTGATGTTTGTGTAAAGGGGTTTTCCTTTGTTGTGCTTATGTTATTTAACGATAAGTTGTTATGTTAGTATTTTACATCACTCGTCTCTTGAGATGATTAGAGAGTTAAGTGCCTCCGATGCGGGGTAGACTTCGGTAGTCGATGGAACTATGATTCGAGAATACCTGCATGCGAGTCGGGGGCCTATGCGGGCTACGAGTTCAGTTAGTGTCGTCCTTTATGGGCATGCGATCCATGTGGCCGTGCGGTGCGAAGTCGGGGCGATCTTAGGGAGTAGCTACCCTCGATGCGGGGAATACCTCATGCGGGACGATGAGATTGGCCTATGCGGAGCTGCGGGAAGTTCCAGGACTAGACGCGCATTAGATCTGCGGGCAAGTGGCGGCTTTGATCATGTAATGATGCAGACAGATCTTATAATCTGATTCATGACCTTGTTGGTGCGTGGGTGTTAGTAGTCGGCTATGCCTTACGTACTTACCGTCACGGTGTTATTATAGCACAGTGGGACACGGTGTTCATGTGTGTTCCTTGGTGCTTTTATATCATAAAGCTGCCGGCGATGAGGAAGGTATTCCACGGGCATGATTGATGTTGTGGGCGTGAGACCCGTTGTTATGTTTGAGTGATGACTTTGGCGTGAGTCACGACTTGATATATTTGCTTGTTTATTGTGAACTGTAGTTTTGTTATCATACATGTCTCACGCTTTATATAGACTACTATGATTCCATTTCTGATATTTTGATTTCACATACTCGGCACTGTTATCGACCTCCTTGAGGCTGCGTTCATGCGCGAGTTGAGGTACACGATCGTTGATCCTAGCTCTCGAGTCACGATTTGGCGTTGGGAAGCTCCGTTTCTCGGAGGCTTATCGATGGTATAGTCCTGTCGTAGTAAGTGTTTACATTCGGGGTTTGGCGGGGCCCTGTCCCGCCGTGGTTGTCATATCATTCGTAAGTGCATGTAATCTTGTTGTAGGCGGGGTTTGTAAAAAGGATTAAACTGCTCATGTTGAAAAAGTTGTCATTTATATATATCTTAGAAAGGCAAGTTTTCTCAGTTATTGTTTCATATTTCATAATATGTCTTGTATCGTTTATGTTCGTGATTACTCGATGTTGTATCACCAGGGTGCCCGGTAAGGCACGATCCACGGCCGGAATCGGGTCGTGACAAAAGTGGTATCGAGCGATTAATCCTCGGAAAGTGTCTACGCATCGTATCCAAGAAGTCTTGATTATCGGTGTGTTGTGCCACACCAATAATCAGGAGGCTATAGGATATTTTAGGATTGATTTCTATTCTTCTCACTCTGAGATCGTGCCTTAGAGCTGTGTTGTAAGTTTGACCCTCTAACGTATTTCTTTCCCTTACCGCTATGCCTCGCGTGGGCAACCCGGCCCAGGAGGGCAAAGCGGCCGGAGGCTGCGAGTAAGTCTGAGAGGGTTACGTGGGCACAGCCCAATCATCACTGGTGGTGCTTCATTCGCGGAGTTTTGCGGCGTCACTAGCCCCAAGAAAGTTTAGTCTGTGGCGGCTTCCTCTGCGGCCATGACATTTGAACCTTCAGTTCCACGGCCAGAGCAGAGAATTTAGATTGCAAAGCGACCGCATTACTAGCTATAGATTTGGCTACCGGAGAGTATACTGATGTCTGCGAGTCTTGAGGACTATCTAAAGAGGTTGTGCAAAGTAATTCTTGATTGGGCTTGAGCATGGCACATTATGCGGGCTTATGCGCGTGAAAGCGTAGAGATCGACGGGTTAACGAAGGGCGAGAGGAGGGCGAGCGTGAAGGTCCTTTGGTAACTTCGAGGCAAGTCGCCTCACGGCCGAATTTGATATGCACCTCCGCCATCTGCGAGTGGTCTTCCACGGATATCGGGGCGTTCGGAGTATCGGGAGTTGGTCGAACTCGGGGCTTAGGTTCACGATGTAACACGTCATCGGAATGTCGTCTTTTAGTTGGTACTTGTTGTACTGCGGCCGTCGAGCCATGTGTCGAAGAGTGTCCTTGTAGGAGGACTTAGCCTTCGAGATTGGTGGGTAGTTCGTCATCTTCCTTAGCTATCGCCTACGGGCAGTTTGATTTGAGCGACTAAGGAGTGGGCGGTAGATATAGATATATCTTTAACCCTCAGAGATCGGTATGTGTGATAAGGTGAGTATACCTTAAGTGCTATGTTACGATAACTTTGTGTTAGTCGTGATTAGATCATGGTTGTTTAACCGAGTAAGATTTTGGGGGATAGAGAAGGTGTGAGCCTTAGAGCTTTTACGTAGAGACCTTAGAGGTGAGGCCGTCTCGAGAAAGGTGTAGTGTTATGTTTGACCCTTATCGGAAGTGCATAGTGCACGTGAGTTATATTTGGGATAGGTCCCTAGTAGTGTGGAATGAAGGGGTAGTTGAGCTAAGAAGACCGCTAGGTTTTCAAGCGTGATTTGTGAGATTGTTCGAATCGGGAGCTAGTATTGTGCGCGTTGCGGGTCGGGTTGAGGCCACGTTGCGGGTCAACCCGCGGTAGGTTTGGTGGTGGGGTCGGGTTGTGGTGGTCGCCTTGTGTTAGGGTTGTGAGGGTGTTAGGCCCAAGTTTAGTTAACCAAATCTGAGTTCGTGGATGCGTTCGACCGATGGTGGTCGATGGGGGCAGCCCATCGTGTTCTTGATCGGGCCGTTTACTCGGTGTGTTGAGTTATCGAAGGTTGTAAGGCTGCAGGGTGCCTACCTTCACCTTATAATGACAGTGGAGCCGGTAGAAATTTTGTTGTTGTTCTGGAAGTTTTGCCAAGCATGTGTTAAGAACTCGGGTGAGTCTCGAATCGCATTCGCCCCGGGCCGGTGTTTGGATTTCGGGGATAGTTGTGGGATTGTTGTCTCTGTGGAGGTAGTGTTTAAGCTACCATTTCGGTGTTCGGATGTCGCCTTTTGAAGCCTTGTAGGGGCGGAAGTGTAAGTTCTTGGTCGATTGGTTCGATGTTGGCAGGTTGAGATAGTTAGTTGAGCTTGTTCGTGTTGTGGTTAGGGTGTGACGAGTTTTGGTATAACAAGGAACTTAGCGTGTTACTTTGGGCCCTTTTGAGTTCATGTGAAGGATAGGCGGGTTGCCTATATGTTAGCTTTCTTGCCGTCCGACTTAGGAGGCGATGCGTCGATCTTTCGTATTATTATGTTCGAAAGTATCGGAGATCCATCCAGAGTGTTCCCGTTAATGATGACCACGTTAGGGATAGTAACCGAGTTTTGAAGGCGAAGCCGTATCGGAATGTGGTAAGAGTTCGAGTGTCACGACATCCTCGGGGATCGCGATGCAGCCGGTACCATTTGTTAGTCGTCGGGCAAGGCTCGCGACAAAGTGACAAAAGTGGTACCATTTGTTGGAGTCGCTGAGAAGGTTAATGCCTCGAGCAAAGTGACAAAAGTGGTATCTCTGACGAGTAAAGAGAAGCGAGCATGTATGGCGAGCATAGGTGTGATCATTTCTTTTGTAAAGAGAAGGTCACGAAGGAAGTATATTTTAGACCCGGTGAGAAGTGTTTTGTGGTGATGATTAGAGGTGTTTTCGTGGACTTTGATGTAAGCATTTTTGCGCGGATGGTTCTGTGGCCAGGTATGGCAGGATTGTTCTCGTAAGTATAGTAGAGAAGACTATACTGGCGCGTGTTTGTTTTGAGACTTAGAAGGAACATTCGGGACGAATGTTTCTAAGGAGGAGAATGTTATACCGTATTTTCCGGTATGCGTGGGGCGTGCGTAGAAAATTTGAAACTTTTGATTTGGCTTGGCGAATTAAACTTTGTTCACAACACCTGGTTAGAGTCGTTTTTTTGACGAAGCGTTTTCCACGACTTTCGTAGGGAAAATTAGGCTATGACATTTCTAATTTTGCGGATTTTCGAGAGGCGAAACATTTTGGACCAACAAGAGGGCGACACTTGTCACCCTCTCATTGGAACACCTTGGACGGCATTATGGACGATTTGGGCTTAAGGGAGTAGGTAGGATATTTTGTGTTGGTTGGTGTGGTAGATGGATAAGGTGTACTTGGGTGAATCTTGGCCTTACACTTGTGTAGCACTTGGCTCAATCTTGGCCATTGGTTGGCCTTCACTTGGCCTATAAATACCCGTCCCTTTGAAGACTTATTCATCCATTCCTAAATGTTCCTAAGTGTTAAATCTTCTCCCCTTTGTGTTGAGTTCGGCCAAGAGGCCTCCTCTCCTAGAGGCCTTGGCAGGTATACCACTAGCCTAGTTGCTTTCGTATAATACCCACTCTCTTGGTAGAAATACTCTCAAAAGTATTGTTATAATGCCCAAATTACCTTAGCCTTATACCTTGTAGTATTCTAAGGTTATACCTATCTGAAAAGCCGGATATACTATTATACTTCCGTCGGTCACCAAATCGAAACCCTAAGGAAAATCTCCATGGTTTGTTGGAGTAGTATGTAGAAGTTGGTTAGAACTTCTAAGGGTAGTTGGAGGCGGGTTGGGCGCGGAGTTGGAGCTAAGCGATTGCCCGGATCGACTTTATACTTGGGTAATTATGGGCTTATCGAGGTAAATATCTTGTCCCTATTGTAATTGGAAATTACATATTGTTAGATTATATAGTTGAAGTATGCTATATATAGTCTTGAACATAGTTATCGGCAATGTCTTGCGACTTAAGCTGAATAAAACTTACGGCAATGTCTTGCGACTTAAGCCTGATTTAAAGAAGAATACTGAAACTGCAATTACATAGGGCTGTATTATAGTAGACTTGTGTAGTAGTAGCCGTGGAGTAGAATTGTACCCGTTCGGGTTAGATGTATAACCCCCCCCCTGGTTGGCTTGGTGGCGGCCTCGATAGAGAGGAGATTTACGCTGTTGTTGCGGGGGAGGTCTTGAATTTTTGTAGAATATTCTACGATTAGACCTAAATGTTAATAAGCGCCTTGTGGCCTTATAGGTTGAAGTACTACGTGTGGCGCGATCTACTTGGCTTGGGAGTAGCCGACGTTTGGAAGTACTTGGGCGTTTTGCTATTAGTCGATACTGTCGCGGTATGTGAACCTCTTCCTATCTCTTCTAGCATGATATGTGTGAACTATGTAGTGCGGTAGGCGTACATGTGCTAAATGTATTTGATTGGTTTAAAACATAAAGTGTTATAACGGCTTTATGGGAAGTCGGTTATAAATGACTTTATGTTGGTAAGAAAATACTTGTGGTTTTAAAAGGTAGATTTGAACTATAAGCGGCTTGTTATGTGTTAATAGAGAACTTGAAGTAATACTTGGTTTTGAAAACTTAAGAGTTATACTAGCTTTATGGGAAGTTAGGTATAACGGCTTAAGAATGTTTCTTGATTTGAATCGAATGTGTATCGACAAACCATGCTGCGTTAATAAAGGAAAATGTTTTGAATAATTAAGTATTATTAAAACCCGGTAGAAACTTCCATCTGCATGAAGCTAAGATGAGACAAAATGATATTTCCTAGATCATGGTCATTGTAATAAGATTGTTATAAACAAGAATATCCTTCTCACATATAAGGCTTATGTTTCTCAGATAGTTTAAAAGAGAATTATATTCTTAAATGAATAAGACTATGAACTACAAAACCTTCTAAGATAAGAAACGTGAACATTGGAAATTAGGCAAACTTGAACATTGGAAATTAGGCAAACTTGAACATTGGAAAAGAATGTTACTACTTGATATTACAAAGAGAAGTAATTGATTTACTTTAAAAAGATAGTCACTCTATTTTTATACTACGGGTATGGTGTGACATTGTGAAAGTAACGTATCTTTTAAAGAGTTAATGTATGAAGTACTTTGGGGATAAAACCCCGAACTTGTGGGAATATAATATAAAGTACCTTGTGTGTATGACTTGATTGTGTTGGTTTGTGATAGCCTTGTAATACTTTCTTGTTGATTGATAAGTAAACATGCTAGGATGCTACGTGTGTTAGTATCTTGTGATGTTTGTGTAAAGGGGGTTTTTCCTTTGTTGTGCTTATGTTGTTTAACGATAAGTCGTTATGTTAGTATTTTACATCACTCATCTCTTGAGATGATTAGGGGTTGCCCTCCGTCTGGGGTAGACTCAGCGGTCGATGGACCTATGATTCGAGAATACCTCGTGCAGTCCTGGGGCCTATCGCGGAGCTACGAGAGTTCAGAGTTAGTGTCGTCCTTTGTGGGCATGCGGTCCATGTGGCCACGCGGATGCGAAGTCGGGCGATGCAGGGAGTAGCTACCCTCGATGCGGGAATACCTCATGGGCGATGAGATTGGCCTACGCGGGCAGCGGGAAGTTCGAGGACTAGGCCGCGCATTAGATCTGCGCGCAAGTGGCGGCTTTGATCATGTGACGGTCAGAGCAGATCTTATAATACGATTCGCGACCTTATTGGTGCGTAGGTGTTAGTAGTCGGCTATGCCTTCGTACTTACCCGTGCGGTGTTATTATGGCAGTGGGACACCGTGTTCATGTGTGTTCCTTGGTGCTTTTATATCATAAAGCTGGCGGTGAGGAAGGTATTCCACGGGCATGATTGATGTTGTGGGCGTGAGACCCGTTGTTATGTTTGAGTGATGACTTTGGCGTGAGTCACGACTTGATATATTTGCTTGTTTATTGTGAGCGTAGTTTTGTTATCATACATGTCTCTGCTTTATATAGACTACTATGATTCCATTTCTGATATTTTGATTTCACATACTGCACTGTTGTCGACCTCCTTGGGGCTGCGTTCATGCGCGAGTTGAGGTACACGATCGTTGATCCTAGCTCTCGGTCCACGGTTTGGCGTTGGGAAGCTCGTTTCTCGGAGGCTTATCGGTGGTATAGTCCTGTCGTAGTAAGTGTTTACATTCGGGGTTTGGCGGGGCCCTGTCGCCATGGTTGTCATATCATTCGTAAGTGCAGTAATCGTTGTGGCGGGGTTTGTAAAAGGATTAAACTGCTCATGTTGAAAAGTTGTCATTTATATATATCGTAAAGGCAAGTTTTCTCAGTTATTGTTTCATATTTCATAATATGTCTTGTATCGTTTATGTTCCACGATTACTCGATGTTGTATCACTAGGGTGCTCGGTAAGGCACGATCACGCCCTAATCGGGTCGTGACGAGGTTCGATTATTTGTTTCGTGGTTAATGAAGTTTAGATCCGAGAGGTTGCAAGTCTTCCATCGTTGAGGAAGTAAAGCGACAATTTGAGGATCCGGTTATGATCTGATATCGAGATACGGCTCTCGAAGAAGATCCTGTTTGGCGGCCGGATGAGGTGCGTGAGATGAGGATAGATTGTGTGTACCGGTGTTGCATGACTAGTCGGCGGAGTTTTAGGAGGCATCTGATGCTTATTGCTCAAATTGTTGAGTCGACTAAGTTGTGTCGTAACCTCAAATGTATGTATGGGTAAGATGACCGGAAAAGGGACATAGCGGAGTTTACTGCTTAGTGTCCGAGTTAGTAGCAGGTCATGGTTGAGCACCAGAAGCCCAGTGGACTATTGCTGGCGATTTAGATCCCGACTTAGTAATGGGAGGTAATTAATATGGATTGTGTTACAGGGTGGCATCGTACTCGGAGGAAGTGCGACTCCCTGGGGGTCATGGTAGATAGGCTGGAGAAACCAGCCGTGTTTTTCCGTATTGGGACTACTTACTCGGCTGAGGATTATGCTAGCTTGTATAGCAGAGAGATTGTGAGACTGCACGGGGTTTCCTACTTTTATGATGTCAGACAGATGAGTTCTGTTACAGCTGACTTCTGGAGGTTTTTCCAGAAGGTATTAGGGACCCAGGTGAGTCTTAGTGTGACATTTCACCCTCAGACCGACGGACAGGCAGAGCGTACTATCCAGGCACTTGAGGATAGGTTGCGGGCCTGTGTTCTTGATTTTAGAAATAGCCGGGAGGGTTAATTGCCTCTTGTTGAGTTACATACGATAACAGATACCCTTCCAGTATTCAGATGGCCCTGTATGAGACCTTGTATGTAAGAAAGTGTAGATCGCCGGTTGGATGGTACGACATAGGCGAGGTTCAGTTATTTGGTCCAAATTTGATTCAGCGGACTGTGGATAAGGCGAAGCTTATCCGGGAAAGATTATTAGTAAACTTAGAGTCAACAGAAGCTTTATGCAGATACCGACGTTGACACATGGGGTTCATCTTGACATTTTAGTATGAGTATTGTTATGTGGCCTCGTGTGGTATTATTGGTATGTAGGGGGTTGTAAAAGAAGAGTATGTCGCTATTTTTAAGTTTGACTCCCAAAAGAACATTCGGGGATGAATGTTTCTAAGGGGGGAAGAATGTTACACCCCGGAAATTCCAGGATATGTTGATAAGAACGTACGTAAGAACTCAAAAATGTTAAGATTTGAGACGAGTAAAAATTTATCGGAATTTTGGAATTTGTCGGAAAACGAATATTGCGACGAACGGGAGGGCGACACGTGTCACCCCCCTTAATGGTCTTGGACGAAAATGGCATGGATAGAATGGTCATTTGACCATAATTTAAAAGACCAAGTCTTGCAAAGGCAAGAGCTTGACATTTTGACTAAGTCAAATGCCACTTGGCTTGATCCTTGTGAAAAGCATCCTAACCACCCATTTGTTCTAATCTAGACCTTCCATTTGGTTATATAAGCTCCTTAATAGCAAGACAAGGCTTAACACTTAGAAAATTTTCAAGAATTTTGAAGAAAACCCTTAGAGGGCTCTCGACTTTAGCACCCTTCAAGAGAGAAATTTTTTTGTTTGTTGTCCAATAAGCTCCATACATTAAACCAAGGTGCCTAAGGGTATTGTAAGTGTATCTCAATAGAAAGATCCTGGAAAAATGGTGTTTTTGTATTAGTCGCAAGGCGGAAACTTAAGGAGTTCTTCAACTTTGAAGTTGGAACTTGAAGATGAGTTCTTCATTGCCTAACTTAAGGCTTAAACTTTTGTACGTACGCCCTCACGTACATACTCTGGAAATACGGGGTATAACACGACTCTTACCAACATCCCCCATAAGACTTGGTAAGAACTTAGGATAACTTAGACAGAACCTTTACATAGAGTAAAACACATACATACCTCTTAACTTCTAAGAGTAGAAGGGAACATAAAATAATACCACATGTATATTCCATACATAGAATCATGCCAAAGGAAGGAAGAGGTTCACATACCTCGCGACGATTATCGACAAGTAGCAAAATGCTCCAAAGTACTTCAACCTTGATAGTTATTCTATCCTTCACGTAGAATATGCTATACTTAGTACTTCAACCTATAATGGCCATAATACGTCCATTAACCTCTAGCTTCAAACGTAGAATATTCTAAGTGCAATGTCACTAAATTCTACGAAAAATCGGACAACACTTCCTTTGTTTCTACATACTTTTCCACCTTTTTTAAGGCCCAAAAATCAATAACCAAATGCCACTTTTAAGGCCCAACAATTCAACTAACCAAAGGGGATTACACGCCTTAACAGGACGTGTAAAATTCTATCCCACAATTAATACGAAATTGTCCAAGAATTAAGGCAATTCTTGGCTAACATAAACAACAACTATAGTCTTTTCCAATTATTTTCCAATCCAAGTTCTTATGTCTAACATGTTATATAGTCATAGATAACTTTAACAACTATAATTCCTTCTTTATATAACATGTGACGACTTAAACTAATAATCAAATTGAATTGTAATCTTAAGGGATAAACATGCTAGTTTTCGGATTATGATTCCAATAGCCAATATACTTATCAAACTTCATACTATATACCTCATGCTTGCTAATATCCATAGCTACAACAATAAATAATCCTTAATTGCTAAAACGACAAGATTTTTACCTTTACAAGCCCTTATAATATCTAAGATTCAAAGTCGTTCCCAAGCAATTCTTAGCTCATTTAATTATGTTCCAATCCACTCCAAACACTCCTTAGAAGCTCATGAAGAACTCCTCTTCAAGTTCCATCTTCAAAGTTGAAGAACACCTTAGGTTTCGCTTGCGACTAACGTAAAAACGTCGTTTTTCCGAAATATTTCTATTGAGATATCCTTACAATACCCTTAGGGACCTTGGGTTAAAGTCTTGTGAATAAAGAACCACAATTGCAAAATTTTTGTGTAGGACAATAGGCAAACCCGAGAGCTCAACATGAAGAACAAGGCATCTCTAATTTTTTTCTAAGTGTTGAAGACTTGGTCTTGCTACTAGTGTGTATATATAAAACAATGGAGGGTCAATGTATCAACATATGTGTGGCAAGGATGAAGGACATTAATTATTTAGCCAAGTGGACAAGTTGACTAAGTCAATTTTCTCAAGCTAGCAAGACTTATTCATCCACAATGGTCAATGACCATTTTACCCTTGTATTAATTCGAGCAAGCCATGTGGGGGTGCCACGTGTCGACCTCCCATTCGTCCATAAAATTTTATAACCCTCGTGGGCCCCACAAAACGTAAAATTCCTCGGGTGGGTCCCACGTGACCAAATCCGTAAAAATAATTTCCATAATGATAATAAGTTCCATACTCTTCAAATAATGCATTTTGTGAATCCAATTCTCATCAACGAACATTTTTCCTTTCCGACGTTCGGAAGATTTTCTGTCGGAAAAATAATTCTTCCTTTTGTACCCTTTTCAAGTCTTGTGTTCTCGCGTCTATTCTCTTATTCATGTCCTGGAATTACGGGGTGTAACACTGCCTCTCTAACTCGCACCTGATGATAACCAGACCGCAGGTCTATCTTGGAGAAACGCCTCGCACCCTGCAACTGGTCAAACAAATTATCAATCCTGGGGAGGGGGTATCTGTTCTTGATGGTTACTTTATTCAGCTGTCTGTAATCCACACACATACGCAACGTCCCATCATTCTTCTTTATAAACAAAATCGGCGCTCCCCAGGGAGAAACACTAGGCCTGATAAAGCCTTTTTCCAGCAAATCTTCCAGCTGGTCCTTCAAATCCTCAACTCGCAGTGCCCATCCTGCGCGGAATAGATATAGGCAGTTGTCCGCAACGTGTCAATATGAACTCTATCTCCTCGAGAAATTGTCACGACCTGTTCGGGCCGTGGCCTTGCCTTACGCACCCAAGTAGTCATACATCGAGAGAAAAACGGAATATAAAACAACGATATGAAACGGTATAAATAAGACACGGTTTGAAAAAGTTGCCTTTCGGCATAATGTATATAAATAACCCAAAATGAACGATTACATCCCAACCTTACAACATGTCTCGCACCTAAGAGTTTAAAATAACAATGGCGGGACGGGGTCGCCATACCCCGAATACAAATATCTACAACGACAGGACCATACAAAATGCTAAGCTTCCGAGAAGCGGAGCTTTCCCAACGGCGGTGATCCTAAGAACTGGGATCAACGGTAGGAGTACCTTTACTGCGGATGAACGCAGGCCCGCGAGGTCGATCAATGTACCAAGTATGTGAAATCGAAAATACGTAAATGAAATCATAGTAGTCTATATAAGGGAGACATGTATGATAAGCCAAAACTACGCTTCCTGATAAATAAGCGATCATGTCAAGTCGTGGACTCATGCCTCAAAGTCATCACAATAGAACCGCACGGGAGTAAGTACGAAGGCGTGCCGACTACTAAAACCCACAGACAACAAGGTCATAAATTGTATCATGAGATCTGTCTGCACCGTCACATGATCAAAGCCGCCACTCGCGCGATATCTAATGTGCGCATCTAGTCCCGAACTTCGCACTCGCATAGGCCAAACAGATAGGCCCGCATGAGGTATAACCCGCATCGGTAGCTACTCCCGGCGGCGTCTAGACTCGTCGTCCGCATGGCTACAAGAACCGCATGACCACGAGGCGCATACTAACCTGAACTCCGCATTCCGCATAGGCCATACTGCACCGCGTAAGGTATTCTCGAATCATAGGTCCATCGACCGCTGAGTTTACTCCCGTCGGAGGAAGCTTAACCCCCGGAGTTATGAATGATATAATATCAACATAACCGCTTATTGCTAAACAACATAAGCACAACAAGGAAAAAAAAACCCTTTGCACAAATATCACAAGATACTAACTCACGTAGCATCCTAACATGTTTACTTATCAAGTCAACAAGAAAATATTACAAGACTATCACAAACCAATACAATCAAGTTATTCACACAAGGTACTTTCTACATTATGTTAACAAGTTCGGGTTGTTAGCCCCAAAGTATTTCATGTATTACTCTTTTAAAAGATCCGCTTTTACAAAAGTCACACAATACGTAGTATAAAAATAGAGTGATTATCTTTTGAAGTAAATCAAACACTTCTCTTTGTAAAATCAAGTAACAACATTCTTTTCCTAACGCTCAAGTTTGCCTAGTTTTAATTACTCAAGTTTCTCATTTTGAAAGGGTTCTCAGCTCATAGTTTTAATCCTTTAAAACAATTTGAGAAACATATACCCTAAGTGTGAGTAGGTTATTATTATTCGTAACAATCTTATTACAACAGCCATGATCTAGTAAATGTAATATCATTTTGTCTCATCTTAGCTCCTATGCAGATGGAAGTTTCTACTAGTTTTAATAATACCTTATTAGTCAAAATAATTCCCTTTATTAAGCCATCTGTGGTTTGTTCGACATTTATTCGATTGGTAAAACATCATTCCTTTTGAAAACCAAAAATACTATTTACTCACTAATGAGGTTTCACACTTTTAACAAAATTCATATTAGTATAATAAGTCAAGTCTCTTATTTCCTTAAATCAATAAATCGTTCTTTTATCACTCTTAAGCCGTTATACCTAACCTCCCATAAAGCTAGTATAACTCTTAAGCTTTTAAAACCAAGTGTTACTCTTACGTTAAAAATGATTCAGATTCCTTTGAAATGTTTTCGCTTCTTATTATTTAGGCTTAAGTGTGAGGCATTGCCGCAAGTGTTATTCGAGCTTAAGCGTGAGGCATTGCCGCAAGTATTATTCAAAGCTTAAGTCAAAGACATTGCGTAGTTATTATTCGCTTAACACGTATACGTCTGCGTACTATATATATTGTAAAATATCACGCTTTAGGAAGAATCACATACCTTCTCGACGAAAACCTCCTGCCAAGTCAATATGTCGCCGCAGAGTATCGACCTATAACGGTCAAACACGCCTATCAACGCCCGCATCAGATCGTAAAAGTTCTAAGCGAGGGTTCGTTATTCTACGGTCATTTGGGCACTTCCCTACCGTGAGCTACTCAAGTTCATCAGAAAACAGTCTATGTAAGTGCTTCTATTATTCATCTTTAAACCCTTCTACCGTGATAATTCAATTCTATTCTCGCAATATCCTTCTAAGTATTTAATACTTATTCCTATACTTCTACAGATATATATTCTAATTACAAAAGGAGGATAAGGTTATTTACCTCAGTAAGCCCAATAATATCCTAGATAAAAGTCGCGCCTGAGCAAGGTTTAGCTCCTAAGTTGTGCGCTCCGGTAGCTCCAAGAAAACCTTAGAAGTTCTTCACAACTTCTACTAAGGACTAAGGGATTTGGGCTAGGTAATTTGGGCATTATAACAATACTAAGGCAACTTTTCTACCAAGGGAGGGGGTAGTGTTTCGGCTAGGCTAGCTTTAGAGGGGTTGCTCTCGCTGTGGCTTCTCAAAGGGAGGGTGTGTTTGGACGAAACAACAAGAGGAGAGGGAGGATTTGAGACTTAGATAGATTGCTCAATTTAGGATGAAATAACTCTTCAACAACGGGGTATTTATAGGTCAAGACATGGCCAACCAATGGCCAAGATTATGCCAAGTGCAAGGCAAGTGTAGGGTGAGGATTTAGGCAAGTGTCCTGGCCAACTTGCACACAAAATATCCTACCAACTACTTGACAAAAATTGTCATCCAATTGGCCTCAATGCCGTAACATCCATCAATGAGAGGGTGACAAGTGTCGCCTCTCGTTGGTCCAAAATGTTTCGCCTCTCTAAAAATTCGCAAAAATTAGAAATGACATAGCCTAATTTATCCTACGCGAGTTGTGTAAAACGCTTCGTCGAAACGACTCTAAACGCGTGTGTTGTGTACAAAGTGGAATCGCCCAAGCCAACTGGGGTGACACGTGTCGCCTCCTACTCGCCAAAAATATTTCACCTTCCAAAATATTCACAATGGCCAAAATCTCGAAAACAAAGTGGGCCCACAAAACCAGAATTTTCTCGTGGGCCCACGTGACCATTTTCGAAAATAAAACTCCATAATTCTCTAAAATTCCAAGAAGTCGAATACCAAATCGGGAATCCAATTCCATTAACGAATCTTTTCCTTCACAAAACCGGGAACTTTTCCGTGGAAAAATCACCTCTTTCTTCCATTCCAATTCCAATGTCGTATTCTCGTACGTACGTCCTCGCATACATACCCTGAAATTACGGGGTATAACATTCTCCCCTCCTTAGAAACATTCGTCCCGAATGTTCCTTCTCGGTATCAAAACAAACAGGCGCCAGTATAGTCCTTACTGCTATACTTACTTTAAACAACCACGCCACACCGGTCACAACACAACAAGCGCATACTTATCTCCAAGTCCACGAGAATCACCTCTATCACAAAAACTCCTACTCGAGATCTAAAAAGATACTCCTTCGCTCTACTCTTTACAAACGAATGATCACACCTATGCTCGTAATACATGCTCGTTCTTCCTTTACTCGTCGTGATACCACTTTTGTCACTTTGTCGCGAGCCTTGCCCGACGACCCAACAAATGGTACCGGCTATGCGATCCTCGAGGATGTCGTGACACTTCTTATGCGCTGAACTCTTACCACCTTTCTTCGCTTAGTTTCCAAATCTCGGTTACTATCTCTAACGTGGTCATCATTAACTGGAACACTCGGGTGGATTCGATACTTTCCGAACATAACAATACGAAGACCGGACGTCTTGCCTCTAAGTCGGACGACAATGCTAACATATAGGCAACCTGGCCTAATCTTCACATGATATCAAAAGGCCCAAAGTAACACGGCTAAGTTTCCTCTGCTTTCCAAAACTCACACACTATCCACTCATGGAACAAACTCAACCAATTATCTGAACCGCCAACATCGAACCAATCGATCGGCAACTTATACTTCCGCCCCTACAAGGCTTCCTAAGGCGACATCCGAAACTGAAAATGGTAGCTTAAACATTCCCTCTACAGGAGACAACAATCCCCACAACTATTCCTGAAATCCAAACACTGCCCGAGGCGAATGCGGTCTGAGACTTACCAGTTCTTAACCTGCTCGTAAAACTTCCAAAAGGAAACAGTAGCACTGGCTCCACTGTCATAAGGTGAAGGTAGGCACCCGTGCAGCCTACAACCTTTCCGATATAATCACCCCTACCGAGTACACGGTCTTTGCTGAAGACAAGACGGCCGACCTCGCCCGACCATCGGTCGAATGTATCCACGAACTCGTCGTTGGTTAATTAAACTTGGGCCTAACACCTAGTGACCCTACCACGTGGACCACCAAAAACTGACCCCACCAAACAAAGCACGGTCGACCGCCACATGGCCTCCACCCAACCCGAATGCGCAAACACTAGCTCCCGATTCGAACAATCTCACCAATCACGTTACGAAAACCTGGTCTTCTACCCTCTTTCATTCCACATTACCCGTGATTCATCCCACAAAATATCTCACGTATACTATGCACCTCGACAAGGGTCAAACACGGTAATTCTTTTACCAAAGATGGCCTCGCCTCTAAGGTCTCTACGCACACATCCTAAGGCTCCCACTTTCTCTATCCCCAATCTTTCTGATTAACTAATCATGATTCCCAATCACGATTAACACAATGCTATCCGAACATAATACTTAAGATATTCGCTACACATATAAATCTCTAAAGGGTTAAGGATATACCGATCCACGCGCACTTCCCTTAGGTCGTTCTAATCAAACCCGCTTTGCGCATAGTCGGGAAGGTGATGAACTATCCATCGATCCCGGGCCGAGTCTACATCCGCACCACCCTTGGTCGGACAATTCCTCGCAAATGGCCCGCTGCCGCGAACATAACAAGCGACGCGAAGAACGACACTCCCATGATGACATCGACCACAACGGCCACCGAGGTGGGGTGGCCTCTCGCTAACACCCTCCTCTCCGAACCACCGCATCCACAACTGTCTAGTAGGTCGAGTCCTCGTGATTGTATCCTTCCTCATAGAACATTCCCTTGCTATATGGCTCGACGGCGCAATAAAACAAGCACCAGAAAAAGACGGCACTTCCGGGATGACACCGCCACACCGTGAACGAGGAAAATCAACCCGTGGAGGGACACTCGACCGCGAGGCGCATGTCTAATTCTGCCACGAGGCGATTCGCCCCGAGAGTTACCAAATGATCCCGCCAATCGCCCTCTTCGCCGCTCTCGCCACTCTGCCGATCTCTACCTCTCTCGGCCAGCACATAATCCTCAACGCAAGCCTGCTCGCCCTCGATCAAGAGCTACTCCTCACAACCCTTCTTTAGATAAGCATCAATATCCTTGGAATAATGCAGACATAAAATACTCTCTGCTGCCAAGTCCTTTGCTAGCAATGGCCGCCTCCTTCCAATCCATATTTTCTCGCTCCCAGCCGTGGAACCGAAAGTCCAGATGTCATGACGCAGAGGGAAATACCGCGATGTGCCAAACTTCTATCTGCTGGCGACGCCTCGTAACTCCTCGCATGAAGCATCACCTCAGTGATGATTGGGCTGCGTTCTCCTAAATCTCAGATTTACTCGCAGCCTCCTTCTACGCTTTGCCTTCTGGGCGAGTTCAAGCGCGAGGCATCACCGGTAAAGGAAAGGAATACGTTAGAGGGTCCAACTTATAACACGCCTCTAAAGCACGATCTCAGAGTGAGAAGAATGGAAACCAATCCTAAATATCCTATAGCCTCTCGATTATTGGTGTGGTGCACAACACACCGATAATCAAGACTTACTAGATACTTGGTCAGACACTTTCAGGATTAATCGCTCGATACCACTTTTTGTCACGACCCGTTCGGGGCGTGATCGTGCCTTACCCGCACCCAAGTAGTCATACATCGAGAGAAAAACCAATGGAATATAAAACAACCAAGATATGAAACAAGATAAATAAGACACGCTGAAAAAGTTGCCTTCGGCATAATGTATATAAATAACCCAAAATGAACAGCTATATCCCAACCTTACAACAGTCTGCACCTCTAAGAGTTTAAAACAACAATGGCGAACAGGGTCCGCCATACCTCAATACAAATATCTACAACGACAGGACCATACAAAATGCTAAGCTTCCGAGAAACGGAGCTTTCCAACGCCAAGCGGTGATCCTAAGAACGGATCAACGTAGGAGTACCTTTACCGCGGCATGAACGCATCCCGAAGGAGGTCAAGACAACAGTACCAAGTATGTGAAAATCAGTAAATGAAATCATAGTAGTCTATATAAGGCGGGAGACATGTATGATAAGCCAAAACTACGCTTCACAATAAATAGCAAATATGTCAAGTCGTGACTCATGCCTCAAAGTCATCACAATAGAACCGTGCGGGGTAAGTAAGGCGTGGCAGACTACTAAAACCTACGCATACCAACAAGGTCATAAATCAGATTACGAGATCTGCCTGCATCGCCACATGATCAAAGCCGCCACTCGCGCAGATCTAATGTGCGCATCTAGTCCTCGAACTTCCCGCACTCCGCATAGGCCAAACAGATAGGCCCGCATGAGGTATAACCCGCATCGAGGGTAGCTACTCCCGGCAGCGCCCTAGACTCGTCGTCCGCATGGCTACAAGAACCGCATGACCACAAGGGCGTGATACTAACACCGAACTCCCGCATTCCGCATAGGCCATGCTGCACTGCATAAGGTATTCTCGAATCATAGGTCCATCGACCCGCCTGAGTTTACCCCGCATCGGAGGGAAGCTTAAACCCCGGAGTTATGAATGATATAATATCAACATAACCGCTTATTGCTAAACAACATAAGCACAACAAGGAAAAAAAAACCCTTTGCACAAATATCACAAGATACTAACTCACGTAGCATCCTAACATGTTTACTTATCAAGTCAACAAGAAAATATTACAAGACTATCACAAACCAATACAATCAAGTTATTCACACAAGGTACTTTCTACATTATGTTAACAAGTTCGGGTTGTTAGCCCCAAAGTATTTCATGTATTACTCTTTTTAAAAGATCCGTTTCTTTTACAAAAGTCACACAATACCCGTAGTATAAAAATAGAGTGATTATCTTTTGAAGTAAATCAAAACACTTCTCTTTGTAAAATCAAGTAACAACATTCTTTTCCTAACGTTCAAGTTTGCCTAGTTTTAATTACTCAAGTTTCTCATTTTCGAAAGGTTCTAGCTCATAGTTTTAACTTTAAAACAATTTGAGAAACATATACCCTAAGTGTGAGTAGGTTATTATTATTCAGAATAATCTTATTACAAAGAAACCATGATCTAGTAAATGTAATATCATTTTGTCTCATCTTAGCTCCTATGCAGATGGAAGTTTCTACTAGTTTTAATAATACCTTATTAGTCAAAATAATTCCCTTTATTAGCGCCGTGGTTTGTTCGACATTTATTCCGATTGGTAAAACATCATTCCTTTTGAAAACCAAAATACTATTTACTCACTAATGAGGTTTCACACTTTTTAACAAAATTCATATTAGTATAATAAGTCAAGTCTCTTATTTCCTTAAATCAATAAATCGCTTTTTTATCACTCTTGGCCGTTATACCTAACCTCCCATAAAGCTAGTATAACTCTTAAGCTTTTAAAACCAAGTGTTACTCTTCGTTAAAAATGATTCAAGATTCCTTTGAAATGTTTTCGCTTCTTTATTATTTAGGCTTAAGTCTGAGGCATTCTGAAGTTGTTATTCGTGCTTAAGCGTGAGGCATTGCAAGTATTATTCAGCTTAAGTCAAAGACATTGCCGTAGTTATTATTCGCTTAACACGTACGCGCCTACCGCACTATATATATTGTAAAATATCATGCTTTAGGAAGAATCACATACCTTCTCGCGAAACCTCCGCCAAGTTGAATATGTCGCGCGAGTATCGACCTATAACAACCAAATACGCCTATCAACGCCCGCATCTCGTACAAAGTTCTAAGCAGAGGGTTCGTTATTCTATGGTCATTTGGGCAGCACTTCCCTACCCGAGCTACTCAAGTTCATCAGAAAACAATTCTATGTAAGTACGTTCTATTATTCATCTTTTAAACCCTTCTACTGTGATAACAGCTTCAATTTATTCCTAATATCCTTCTAAGTATTTAATACTTATTCCTATACTTCTACATATATATATTCTAATTACAAAAGGAGGATAAGGTTATTTACCTCAGTAAGCCCAATAATATCCTAGATAAAAGTCGCACTGAGCAAGGTTTAGCTCCTAAGTTGTGCGCTCAGAGTCTCGAAAACCTTAGAAGTTCTTCACAACTTCTACTAAGGACTAGGGATTTGGGCTAGTAATTTGGGCATTATAACAATACTAGAAGGCAACTTTTCTACCAAGGGAGGGGGGGTAGTGTTTCGGCTAGGCTAGCTTGAGAGGGGGTTGCTCTCGGCCAGGGCTTCTCAAAAGGGGAGCCCACTGTTTGGACGAAACAACAAGAGGGAGAGGGAGGGATTTGAGACTTAGATAGATTGCTCAATTTAGGATGAAATAACTCTTCAACAAGGGGGGTATTTATAGGTCAAGACATGGCCAACCAATGGCCAAGATTATGCCAAGTGCAAGGCAAGTGTAGGGTGAGGATTTAGGCAAGTGTCCTTGGCCAACTTGCACACAAAATATCCTACCAACTACTTGACAAAAATTGTCATCCAATTGGCCTCAATGCCGTGTAACATCCATCAATGAGAGGGTGACAAGTGTCGCCCTCTCGTTGGTCCAAAATGTTTCGTCTCTCGGAAAAATTCGCAAAAATTAGAAATGACATAGCCGGAATTTATCCTACGCGAGTTGTGTAAAACGTTTCGTCGAAAAACGACTCTAAACGGGTGTTGTGTACAAAGTGGAATTCGTCCAAGCCAACTAGGGGGGGGGGTGACACGTGTCGCCCTCCTACACGTCCAAAAAATTTCAACTTCCAAAATATTCACAATGGCCAAAATCTCAAAACAAAGCTGGGCCCACAAAACCGTAAATTTTCTCCCGTGGGCCCCACGTGACCATTTCCGAAAATAAAACTCCATAATTCTCTAAAATTCCAAGAAGTCCGAATACCAAATCTGGGAATCCAATTCCCATTAACGAATCTTTTTCCTTCACAAAAACCGGAAACTTTTCCGTGGAAAAATCACCTCTTTCTTCCATTCCAATTCCAATGTCGTATTCTCGTACGTACGTCCTCGCATACATACCCTGAAGCTACGGGGTATAACAGAAATACCCGGGAGATCATCTGGGAATACATCCGGAAACTCTCTAACCACCGAATCGATCAAGAATTGGCACCTCACCAACAGATCAAATACCCGAACCAGATGATAGATGTACCCCTTCTGCACCATCTTCCTAGCCTTGAGGTAAGAAATAAATCTACCCCTCGGCGATGCTGTATTGCCCTTCCACTCGATAACTGGCTCACCAGAAATCGAATCGGACTAACTCGTTTCTACAACCAACGTTGGCATAACAAGAAGCCAACCACCCATACCCATAATGACGCTAAAATCTATCATCTCCAACTCTATTAAGTCACAGGTTCGACGATCAGATATAAACACCGGGCATCTTTGTACACCCGCTCAGCTAACACCGAATCACCCACTGACGTAGCTACCTCGAAAGGCTCTATCGACACCGGCTCTATCCCTATTCTACCAGCAATAAGAGGGGACACATAGGACAAGGTAGAACCGGGATCTATCAAAGCATAAACATCACAACATGAAATCAATAATGTACCCGTGACGACATCCGGGGAAGCCTCCTGATCCTATCGGATGGCTAAGGAATATATACGGTTCTGTGGACCGCTAGAACTAGGACCTCCACTACGGCCTCTGACGCGGCCTGCCGGTCCGTGAACACCACCGCCTCGGGCGCATAACCACGTAAGAAGATGACCCAAAGAATCGATCACGGCTGAACCATACCACCCATGCTTCCTCTGGTCGGACAATCTCTCTTCAAATGGCCCTGCTGGCCGCAAGAGTAACAAGCTCCTGGAGGAATACGACACCCCCCACGATGGGAACCACCACATCGACCACACCGAGGTAAAGGTGGCCTCATCTGACTGGAACCCCGATTCCTCTGGGAACCCGAAGCCCTGACCTGCCCCTGAATAACCCGACCGATCAAACCTCCTACCAGAAAACCGAGAAGGAGCACTCTGTGGCTGCTGAAATGTGGACCTCGCCTGCTGCTGAGGCTGTCCGCCTAAAAACTTACCCTGAAACCCTGCTGTCCTGGCCCTCTTGGGCTGGCCTGAGTCCGGCTGATCCTCTCTCTCTCTGTCCTCTATCCCCTATGCATAAACATGCATCCTGACAATATACATACCTGGCTGAAGGGTCACTCTCAGGCATGCAGTAATCATATAACGGTCTATCCCCATCACATAGCGATGAACTCTGTCCGCCATGTCAGCCACAATGGTGAGCGCATACCTAGCCAATGAGTCAAACTCCAGGTTGTACTCTCTGATAGTCCTCCCATTCTTTCTCAATGTCAAGAATCTATCCACGCGGGCTCTCCTCATCTCAGGAGGAAAAAAGTGATCCAGGAAGGCCTCTGTGAACTCATCCCAAACAGATGGAAGAGCACTCAAACCTCTAGACAACTCCCATGACTCAAACCAGTTCAACGCAATATCTCGTAACCGGTAAGAAGCTAACACAACTGACTCTGTCTCCGAGGCCCTAAGCACCTGCATAGTACGCTGTAACTGTCGAATAAACTCTTGAGGATCCTCCTTAGCTCTCGAACCATGGAACTCGGGTGGATGGCAACCCAGAAAATCCTGAATCCGCAAATTGTCGTCTCTAGGGTTAGCTACCTGCTCATGTCGGTGCTTCCCTACCACTATGCTAGTAAATAACCTGATCTGCTCTCCATAATCTCTATACTATGCCCCTGGCTGCGGAACTGGAGGCTCAGGTATCGGAACCTCTGGAGCTACGACCGCTCTCGGCTCCTCTAATACTGCCGGCGTGGCTGAACTCACCGACCCGCCCACAACCTTAGACATAGCCTGGGCCTGAGTCCTAGTAACCCTCTGCGTACCACTAGCAACTCCTCACGCTTTGCCCTTCGGGCCCTGGTCGCCTGGAGGCATAATCGATACATAAAAATAGGTCGTAGAGGATTCAACCTAATAAGACAACTCTCGCACGATCTCGTAGAGAGAAAAATAGAAACTAATCCTAAATGTCGTGCGACCTCCCGATTATAGATGTGGTGCACAACACACCGATAATCAATACTCTACTAGACACGATCTATGACACTTTCCGAGGACTAACTACTCGATACCACTTTTGTCACGGCGACCCCTGGCGTGATTCGTGCCCTACCGGGCACCCTTACGTATACATCGAGAATAGCAATGAACATACGTAACTCATAAAACACTAGACAAGAATATCAACAAAGCTGCCGATAAGGCCACCTTCCGTGAAATATACATAACCAAAAAAATGCAGTTACATCTTTGTTCTTACAACCCAATCCACAAGATTTGACTACGCACTCTAAGAATAACAACTGTGATGGGACAGGTTCGCCATACCCCGAATGTACATAAATCTACAACATCGGGAAAACTGCATCAAAAGACAAGCCTCCGAGAAATGAAGCTTCGACAACCGATCGCTGATCCTAAGAATGAGGATCCACCACCGCTACCCCCTACGTGGCATTGAACGCAGCCCCAGGAAAGCGGGTCGATAAATCATGTACCAAGTATGTGAAATTGAAAGTACAGTAATGAAATCATAAAGTCTAAAAATAAAGCTGGAGACATGTATGATAACTCAAATAACAATACACTGTGCCTTACTAACAATGTGAGTAAACAAGAGTATACTTTAATACATAAAAATAGGAGGCTTATGATCAAAGTAGGGCCACTCGCCTATAGTATCTGTCACGACCCGACCCCGGGCCCGCGACTGGTGCCCTACCTGAGCACCCCTTTCGGTATACATCAGAATAGCAATGAACATACACAAATTATAAAAATGCTCAAACATAAAATAACAACAGGCTAGCCGATAAGGCCACCTTCCGTAAACTATACAAATAAAATAGTACATTTTTTTTCTTTACAACCCAAACCACAATGTGACTATAAAACTCTAAGAATAACAACTCTGGCGGTACAGGGCCCCGCCATACCCCTGAATGTACAACAACCGACAATACCAGGGATAAGCCTCCGGAATAAAGGAGTTTCTCAACAACAAAGGATCCTAAGAGCGAGGATCAAGAATCTGCACTTACCATGCAGATGAACGCACCGAAGGAGGTCAGTACAACATGTACCAAATATGTGAAACTGAAAGTACTGTAATGAAATCATAAGTCTAATATAAAACTAGAGATAGGTATGATAACTCAATTAACAGTACACAGTGTCTTACTAACAATGAGAGTAATTAAAAGTATACTTACAACATAAAAATAGGAAGCTCGCGATCAAAGCAGGACCATCCGCCCGCAGATCATTAAGCAATCCTACTCCTGACTATTTCACCCGCATAGGTCGTGGACCCGCATGAGGTATTCCTCGTGATAGCAGTACTACCGCACGGGACTATTTCACCCGCATAAGCCCATAAGGACTGCATGAGGTATTCCTCGCATCATGGGTAGCAAATCCACTAAATGTGGTATAACGATCTTGGGATTTACCCTCATTTATACTCTTACCTGAGCAGTGGTATGACGATCTTGGGGCTTGCCCTCATTCATACTCTTACCCCGAGAAGGTGGTATAACGATCTTGGGGGTTTACCCCTCATTTATACTCTTACCCTATCTCAACCGGTCATCATACATAACATAAGCCCTACCGGCTTATCAAACATAACATAAGCACTACCGGTTTATCATACAATAAATAAGCAAGTTAAGAAATCCCCCTAACCTCTTATTAGCCTTATTCATATACACTCTCATTTTAGTTTACTTACGACACTAACGTGTCATTATAAATCCGGGAGTTTAACCCAAAGTAATACGTACTTCTATCCTTTTAAAATGACTCATTTTCATATAAAACTTCCAAGATACTAATAACCGTAGTATCAAGTCATAACTACATTTTAAGACAAGTCACAATACCTTTTGAGAAAATACATTTTCGGGCCTCTAAATCAAGTGACTTCTTTCTTTTAAAACCTTAAGCAATTGATGCCTTTAAATCAATTTGCCTTTCATTATTTCAAGTCATTTAACATACTTAAATTACTTAGAGTAAACCACTCTTTTTAAATTTCCATAAAGCTATTATAACCAACTTCCCATAAAGTCGTTATACTAGCTTTATACATTAGTAACTTACATACTTCTTTATAACCAAGAGACTTAAACTTTCCAACAAAACAAGTATCAATAATACTTTCAACATACTTAAAGTCTCTTAACTTTTGAAAACCAAGATATCCTTAATATTTAAACAAGGGAGTTAATTCCCTAACTCAATCAACTTGGACATTCTTAAAATAAGCCAAGGATATCAAATGGACCTAGATTGTCAAAAACTTCAGACGCTCACCGCACTATACATTTACAACTTATTCATGCTCAAGAGATAAGAAAGTTCCACATACCTCTTCGGTTTAATCCACTTGCTAAGTCCAATTCGCCGTACGTAGTATGTCAACCTATAATGACCATAATACGTCTATTAACTTCTAGTTTCAAACGTAGAATATTCCAAGTGCAAAGTCACTAAATTCTACGGAAAATCGAACAACACTTCATTTGTTTCTACATACTTTGCCACCTTTTTCAAGGCCGAATTCAATAACCAAACACGCCACATTTAAGGCCCAAAAATGCAATTAACAATAGGGGATTACACGCCTACTAGACGTGTAAAATTCCGCCCCACAAAAGATATCAAACTAATACAAAGTACTAGTCAAATTCGGCCACATTGAGTACAATAACACCAATTTTTATCCAATTTCCATTTCAATCCAAGTTGTTAGCATAACATGATATCAAGTCGCAATCGATTATAACTACTATAATCTTCAAGTAAGTAACATGCGACAATTCTAGTTAACGACCAAATTGTAATTCAATTTCAAATGACTCAACATGTCATTTTCGGATTTGAGCTTCCAAATTTCCATAACACTTATCAATATTCATAACACATATCACATGATCATTTCTAACTTATAATAACATGGAATCTTCAATTACAAAAGTAAGACGAAGATTATACCTCATTTAGCCCAAATATGATCCAAGATAGCAAGTCCATCCTTAGAAACTTTAGCTCCTCCTTTCGACGTTCCAAAACATTCCAAGCAACCCTTAGAAGCTTACTAAAAGCCCAGAAATACTACTATACTTCCCTTCAGTCACAAACGAAACCCTAAGGAAAAACTTCATAGTTGGTTGAAGTATTAGTAGAAGTGGTTTGGGAACTTCTAAGGGTTGTTTGGAGCGGGTTGGAGCGCCCAGAGTAGGAGCTAAACGTTGCTCAGGATCGACATTAAATCTTGGATAATTTTGGGCTTATCGAGGTAAATACTCTTGTCCTTCTATTGTAATTGGAAATTACATATTGTAGTCGTATAGAAGTGAGTATAAGATATATAGAAGGATATTAAAGAAGAGAATTGAACTGAAATCACATCAGAAGAATATTAAAGAAGAAGATTGAATCAGATTTACATAGACCGTATTTACAGAGACTTGTGTAGTTTAACTGGTAGGAAGTCTGCCCGATTTTCCGTAGAATAGAGAACCTCTCTAGAATATTCTACGAGTAGTCTAGACGCTGATAGACGATATGGCCTTTATAGGTTGAAAGTTCTGCGAGTAGCATGTTCTACTTGAAAGCGACAAGGCTAGCCGGTTTTAGCGGTGGAGCGCTTGCTATTTGTCGATAATCATCGCGAGGTATGTGATTCTTCCTATCCTCTTGAGCATGATATTTTAAAAGAATATATATAGTACTAGACGCACGTGTTAACCGAACGTGGTTTTATCGCGATGTCTTTTGACTTGAGTCTAAATAATAAGAATCTTGAAGTATTTCAAAAGAATTAAGAATCGTTGAAGAAGAGTAATACTTGGTTTTAAAAGCTTAAGAGTTATACTAGCTTTATGGGAAGTTAGGTATAACGACTTAAGAGAGATAAAAGGAACGGTTTACTTAATTTTTTATGAACGCCTTATATTGATTTCAGAAATGAGAATAAGTATCGAGCAAACCATCGCAGTCACTAATAAAAGGGAAATGTATTGACTAATTAAGTATTATTAAAACCAGTAGAAACCTCCATCTGCATAGAAGCTAAGATGAGACAAAATGATATGACATTTCCTAGATCATGGATGCTTTAATAAGATTGTTATGAACAAGTGTTATACCCCGTATTTCCAGAGTATGTACGTAAGGACGTACGTAGAAAATTTTTGAAGTGTAAAGTGGCTTGGCCGAATTTATTTTGTTCACAACACCCGTTTAGAGTCGTTTTTCGACTAAACGCCACGCCTTTCGTAGGGGAATTTCCGGCTATGTCATTTTTAATTTTTGCGGATTTTTCCGAGAGACGAAACATTATAGACCAACGAGAGGGCGACACTTGTCACCCTCTCATTGATGGAGTGTGGGCGGTTGGCTTGGACGATTTGGTGACAATTTTGTCAAGTAGTAGGTAGGATATTTTGTGTGTTAGTTGGTTAGGGTGCACTTGGCAAGATCTTGGCCCTACACTTGCTATGCACTTGGCATGATCTTGGCCATTGGTTGGCCTTGCTAGACCTATAAATACCCCTCGAAGACTTCTTCATCCATTCCAAATATTTCCTAAGTGTTAAAAATCCTCCCTCCCTTTGTGTGGTGTTTCGCCCAACACCCCTCTCCCCTTTGAGTTGGCACTTTGGCCGAGAGCCCTCCCACCCCTCGCCGAGTACCCCAGTGGGGTAGGCCGAGGGTATACACCCCTTGTGGTGTTGTCTCGTATATACCCCCTCTTGGTAGAAATACTCTCAAAAGTATTGTTATAATGCCCAAATTACCTTAGCCGATACCTTGTTGTATTCTAAGGTCATACCTTACAAAAAGCCCGTTATACTATTATACTTCCCGTACCACCAACCCAAACCCTAGGAAAATCTCCATGGTTAGTTGAGTAGTATGTAGGTTGGTTAGAACTTCTAAGGGTAGTTTGGAGCGGTCGAGCGCACGGAGTCGAGCTAAACGATTGCCCAGATCGACTTTATACCGGATAATTATGGGCTTATCAAGGTAAATATCTTGTCCCTCTATTGTAATTGGAAATTACATGATTGTTAGACCATATATTTGAAGTATACTATATATATATAACTGAACGTTGTTGTCGGCAATGTCTTTGGACTTAAGCCTGAATAATAAGAAATCTTTTCGAAAGAAGAGTACTGAACTGTTTTTACATAGACAGACATGAGACTTGTGTAGCTTTTCGTGAGGTAGAATTGTGCACGTCCTGTTAGATGTATGAACCCCGGTTGGCTTGATGGCTACCCGATAGAGGAGGAGATTTACGCCTGCATGTGGGAGTCACGAATTTTCGTAGGATGTTCTACGGGGATATAAATGTTAATAAGCGCCTTGTGGCCTTATAGGTTGAAGTACTACGATGGCGCGATCTTCGGCCAAGGAGTAGCCGACTTTTGAAGTACTTGAGCGTTTGCTATTAGTCGATACTGCCGCAGGTATGTGAACCTCTTCCTATCTCTTCTAGCATGATATGTGTGTAACTATGTAGTACGGTAGACGTACATGTGTTAAATGTATTTGATTGGTCTAAAACATAAAGTGTTATAACGGCTTTATGGGAAGTTGGTTATAACAGCTTTATGTTGGTACGAAAATACTTGTGGTCTTTAAAAGGTAACTGATTTGAACTATAACTGGCTTGTTATGTGTTAATAAAGAACTTGAAGTATTTCAAAAGATTTTTGAATCATTTTGAAAGAAGAAGTAATACTTGGTTTTTGAAAAACTTAAGAGTTATACTAGCTTTATGGGAAGTTAGGTATAACGGCTTAAGAATGTTTTACTGATTTCGGAAATCAGAATGTGTATCGACAAACCACTGCAGCGTTAATAAAAGGAAATGTTTTGACTAATTAAGTATTATTAAAACCAATAGAAACTTCCATCTGCATAGAAGCTAAGATGAGACAAAATGATATTTCCTAGATCACGGCTGCTGTAATAAGATTGTTATAAACAAGAATATCCTACTCACATATAAGGCTTATGTTTCTCAGATTGTTTAAAAGAGAATTATATTCTTAAATGAATAAGACTATGAACTTTAAACCTTTCTAAAATAAGAAACGTGAACATTTGAAATTAGGCAAACTTGGACGCTTGGAAAATAATGTTGTTACTTGATTTTACAAAGGTAAATGTTTTGGTTTAATTAAAAGATACCACTCTATTTTATACTACGTATCAGTGTGACTTATGTGAAAGCAACGGATCTTTTAAAAGATTTAATGTATGAAGTACTTTAGGATAGATACCGAACTTGTTAGCATAAAGTACCTTGTGTGAATAACTGGATTGTGTTGGTTTGAGATAGCTTTGTAAATACTTTCTTGTTGATGTGATAAGTAAACAGGTTAGGATGCTACTTGTGTTAGTATCTTGTGTGATCGTGATGTAAGGGTCATTCTTGTTGTGCTTACGTTGTTAAACGTTAAGCCCGTTGTCTCGTTATTGTATCACATACCCCTTTGACTTATTATACCGAGGGCTTGCCACCCTTGATGCGGTTTATACGGCCTACGCGTCCTTGTGACTATGCGGAGCGGTAGCTCGTGATTGATCATTCCGGTGTTTAGCCGACGCGGGATTCCTACGCGGTCCGCTGAGACTATGCGTCTTTTGAGACTATGCGGGTTGCGGAGCCTCAGCGGATACCGGTTAAGCCGCCTCGACGCGGTATACCTCGAGCGATGCAGGACCATGATTCGAGGATACCTACGCGGGTCCGTGTGTGACCTATCGCGAGTCGCGAGTTCCAGAATAGACGCCGGTGATACCGCGCGAGTGGCCGCCTTCGATTACGTGCGGTCTAGAAAGACCTTGTGATACGCTTTATGGCATTTGTGGTATTGGGGTCTTAGTAGTCGGCTATGCCTTCGTACTTACCCCGTACGGTTTTATTGTGATGACTTTGAGGGCGTGAGTCCCTGACTTGACATGACTGCTTATTATGAACTGTAGTTTGGTTATCATACATGTCTCCTGCTTTATAGACTACTATGATTTCATTTACTGATTTTCGCCACATACTGCACTTGGTACAGATCGACTCCTTCGGGGCCGCGTTTCATGCCGCAGAAAAGGTACACCGCCGTTGATCCTCGCTCTTGGTCACAATCCCGTTGGGAAAGCTCCGCTTTCTCCGAGGCTTATCATGGTATAGTCCTCGTTGTAGGTATTTACATTCGTGGTATGGCGGCCCCGTCCCGCCATTGTTGTCGTATCATTTCTTAGAGGTCCGAAGTAATCAAGTGGCGTGGTTTGTAAAAGGATTAAACTATTCATGTTGAAAAGGGTTGTTATTTATATATATGCCGAAAGGCAAATTTTTCTCAGATTATTGTTTCATATTTCATAATATGTCTTGTATCGTTTTATGTTCCGCTGATTACTCTGATGTTGTATCACTAGGGTGCCCGGTAGGCACTACCACGCCCGAACGGTCGTGACAAAAGTGGTATCGAGCGCTTAATCCTCGGAAAGTGTCTACAGACCGCACCTAGAGTCTTGATTATCGGTGTGTTGTGCACCACGCCAATAATCAGGAGGCTATAGGATATTTAGGATTGGTTTCCAATTCTTCTCACTCTGAGATCGTGCCTTAGAGCTGTGTTGTAAGTTGGACCCTCTGACGTATTTCTTTCCCTTACCGCTATGCCTCCGCGTAGGGCAACCCGGGCCCAGGAGGGCAAGGCAGCCGAGGGAGCTGCGAGTAGAGTTCAGAGGGTTGCGAGGGCACGGGCCCAATCTTTACCTAGGGTAGTGCTTCATTCGGGGAGTTCTGCGACGCCACTAGCCCCAAGCAGAAGTTTAGTACGGCGCAAAGGCTCATCGCGCCATGATATTTGAACCTTCATCCCACGACCGAACAGAATATAGATTGCCAAGAGACAACCTCACATTAGCTATGGATTTGGCTACCAGAGAGTATACCGACGCATCACGAGTCTTGAGGACTATCTAAAAGAGGTTGTGCAAGAGTAATTCTTCATTGGGCTTGAGCATGGCACGTATGCGCTTATGCGCAGCAGCCGAGAAACGTAGAGATCGACGGGTTAACAAAGGATGCAGAAGGGGCCAGAGCAGAAGGTCCTTTGGTAACTTTCGAGGCGAGTCACCACCAAAGAGATTAGATATGCACCTCCGCCAAAGGCAGAGTGGTCTTCCACGGATTTCGTGACGCTCGTGTGCAGGAGTTGGTCGAACTCCGGGGCTTCCGGCTCATTACGATGCACGTCATCCCGGAATGTCGCCTTTAGTTGGTACTTGTTGAACCTACGACCGCCGTGGTCCGATGTCGAGAGAGTGTCCTTGTAGGAGGACTTAGCCTTCAGGATCGGTGGATAGTTCGTCATCTTCCCTAGCTATGCGCCCTACGTGGCAGGTTTGATTAGAACGACTAAGGGGAGTGAAACAGTAGATATAGATATATCTTTAACCCTCTAGAGTTTTGTTTATGTGATAAGGTGAGTATACCTAAGTGCTATGTTCTGATAGCAGTGTGTTAGTTGTGATTAGATCGTGGTTGTTTAACCGAGTAAGATTTGGGGGATAGAGAAGGTGTGAGCCTTAGAGTTCTATGCGTAGAGACCTTAGAGGTAAGGCCATCTCGAGTAAAGGTGTAGTGTTATGTTTGATCCTTATCGGAGTGCTTAGTGCATGTGAGATATATTGTATGATAAGTCCCTGAGTAGTGTGGAATGAAAGGGGGTAGTTGAGCTAAGAAGACCGCTAGGTTTTCGTAACGTGATTAGAAAAGTTGTTCCGGACCGGGGAGCAAGTGTTTTACGCGAGTGGGTCGGGTTGAGTCCATTCCGCGGGTCAACCCGCGCCCTGTTTGTTGGTGGGGTCTGTTCTTGGTGGTCACCGGGTGGTAAGTCACGAGGTGTTAGGCCCATGTTTAGTTAACCAACAGTCTGAGTTCGTGGATGCGTTCGACCGCTGGTCGGGCGATGGGGCAGCCCGTCGTGTTTCGGTCGAGGACCACGTACTCAGCAGTTGTTGTTATATCGGAAAGGTTGTAAGGCTGCAGGTGCCTACCTTCACCTTATGTCGCAGTGGAGCCAGTTTACGGTGTTTTGTTTCTGGCAGCTTTGCCAAGCATGTGTTAAGAACTCAGGTGAGTCTCAGAATCGCATTCGCCCTCGGGCCAGTGGTTGAATTTCAGGGGTAGTTGTGGAGATTGTTGTCTCCTGTGGAGGGAGTGTTTAAGCTACCATTTCAGTGTTCGGATGTCGCCTTATAAAGCCTTGTTAGGCGGATGTGTAAGTTGCGGCCGAGTGGTTCGATGTTGGCAAGGTTCGCATAATTGGTTCAGGCTTGTTCCAGCAGACTGTGGATAGTGAGAAGCTTGTCTAGAAGAAGTTCTGGCAGCTCAGAGAAATCGTGCGGAAAAATCGGCGACGACGCTTAGAGTTCAGGTTGACGGTTGGTCTTCTTGAAAGTACCACCGGATTAGGTGTGACGAGCTTTGGAAAACAGAGGAAACTTAGCGAGTTGTTTTGGGCCTTTTAAGTTCATGTGAAGAATAGGCCGATTGCCTATATGTTAGCTTTTCTTCGACTTGGGAGGCGACGTCCGGCCTTTCGTATTGTTATGTTTGGAAAGTATCGAGATCCATCCAGAGTGTTCCCGTTAATGATGACCACGTTAGAGATAGTAACCTCGAGTTTTGGAAACCAAGCAAAGATGTAAATGTGGTAAGAGTTCGAGTGTCACGTCGCCTCGTGGATCGCGTGCGGCCTGCACCATTTGTTGGTCGCCGGAGTGAACCTCGCGCAAAGTGACAAAAGTGGTATCATTTCTTTTGTAAGAGAAGGTGCGAATGAAGTATATTTTAGACCCGAGAGAGGTGTTTGTGGTGATGTTAGAGGTGTTTCCTCGTGGACTTGGAGGTAAGTATTTTGCGCAAGTTGGTTCCGTGGCCATGCGTGGAGGATTGTTTTAAATAAGTATAGCGGTGAGGACTATACCGTGGCGCTTGTTTTGAGATTTAGAAGGAACATTCGACGAATGTTTCTAAGGAGGAGAATGTTATACCGTATTTCGTAGTATGCGTGGGGCGTGCGTAGAAAATTTTGAAGTGTAAAGTGGCTTGGCGAATTTATTTTGTTCACAACACCCGCTTAGAGTCGTTTTCGACTAAACGCTTTCACGACTTTCGTAGGGAATTTCCGCTATGTCATTTTTAATTTTTATGATTTTTCAGAGACGAAACATTATGGACCAACGAGCGGGCGACACGTGTCACCCTCTCCTTGATGGAGTGTGGGCGGTTGGCGTGGACGATGTGGTGACCAGTTTGTCAAGTAGTAGGTAGGATATTTTGTGTGTTAGTTGGTTAGTGCACTTGGCAAGATCTTGGCCCTACACTTGCTATGCACTTGGCATGATCTTGGCCATTGGTTGGCCTTTGCTAGACCTATAAATACCCCATGGAAGACTTCTTCATCCATTCCAAATATTTCCTAAGTGTTAAAAATCCTCCCTCCCTTTGTGTGGTGTTTTAGTCCAACACCCCTCTCCCCTTTGAGTTGGCACTTTGGCCGAGAGCCCTCCCACCCCTCGGCGAGAGTACCCCACAGTGGGGTAGGCGAGGTATACACCCCCTTGTGGTGTTGTCTCGTATATACCCCCTCTGGTAGAAATACTCTCAAAGTATTGTTATAATGCCCAAATTACCTTAGCCGTATACCTTGTTGTATTCTAAGGTCATACCTTACAAAAAGCCGCTATACTATTATACTTCCGTCACCACCAACCGAAACCCTAGGAAAATCTCAATGGTTAGTTGGAGTAGTATGTATAAGTTTGTTAGAACTTCTAATGGTATTTTGGAGCTTGTTGGAGCGCACGGAGTTGGAACTAAACGATTGACAATGATCGACTTTATACTCGGATAATTATGGGTTTATCGAGGTAAATATCTTGTCCCTCTATTGTAATTGGAAATTACATGATTGTTAGACCATATAGTTGAAGTATACTATATATATAGAACTGAACGTTGTTGTCGCAATGTCTTTGGACTTAAGCCCAATAATAAGAAATCTTTTCTAAAGAAGAGTACTGAACTGTTTTTACATAGGACTGTATTACAGTAGACTTGTGTAGCTTTTCTTTTAGTTAGAATTGTGCACGTCCGGTTAGATGTATGAACCCACCCTGGTTGGATTGATAGCCGCCCCGATGAGGAGAGATTTACGCCATGGGGAGGTGTGCCGAATTTTCAGAGGATGTTCTACGAAGGGATATAAATGTTAATAGCGCCTTGTGGCCTTATAGGTTGAAGTACTACGTATGGCGCGATCTTCCGCTAAGGAGTAGCCGACGGTTTGAAGTACTTGGAGCGCTTTGCTATTAGTCGATACTCGCGAGGTATGTGAACCTCTTCCTATCTCTTCTAGCATGATATGTGTGTAACTATGTAGTACGGTAGACGTACGTGTTAAATGTATTTGATTGGTCTAAAACATAAAGTGTTATAACGCTTTATGGGAAGTTAGTTATAACACCTTTATGTTGGTACGAAAATACTTGTGGTCTTTAAAAGGTAACTGATTTGAACTATAACTGGCTTGTTATGTGTTAATAAAGAACTTGAAGTATTTCAAAAGATTTTTGAATCATTTTGAAAGAAGAAGTAATACTTGGTTTTTGAAAAACTTAAGAGTTATACTAGCTTTACGGGAAGTTAGGTATAACGACTTAAGAATGTTTTCTCGATTTCGAAATCGAATGTGTATCGACAAACCACCGCAGGCGTTAATAAAAGGAAATGTTTTGACTAATTAAGTATTATTAAAACCAGGAGAAACTTCCATCTGCATAGAAGCTAAGATGAGACAAAATGATATTTCCTAGATCACGGCTGCTGTAATAAGATTGTTATAAACAAGAATATCCTACTCACATATAAGGCTTATGTTTCTCAGATTGTTTAAAAGAGAATTATATTCTTAAATGAATAAGACTATGAACTACGAAACCTTTCTAAAATAAGAAACGTGAACATTTGAAATTAGGCAAACTTGGACGTTTGGAAAATAATGTTGTTACTTGATTTTACAAAGGTAAATGTTTTGGTTTAATTAAAAAAAGACAGTCACTCTATTTTATACTACGGGTATTGTGTGACTTATGTGAAAGCAACGGATCTTTTAAAAGATTTAATGTATGAAGTACTTTAGGGATAGATACCCGAACTTGTTAGCATAAAGTACCTTGTGTGAATAACTTGATTGTGTTGGTTTGAGATAGCCTTGTAAATACTTTCTTGTTGATGTGATAAGTAAACATGTTAGGATGCTACTTGTGTTAGTATCTTGTGTGATCGTGATGTAAGGGGGTCATTCTTGTTGTGCTTACGTTGTTAAACGTTAAGCCCGTTGTACTGTTATTGTATCACATACCCCTTTGACTTATACCGAGGGCTTGCCACCCTTGATGCGGGTCTATACGGCCTATGCGGTCCTTGTGACTATGCGGAGTGCGGTAGCTCCAGGATTGATCATTCCGGGTGTTTAGCCTGATGCGGGGGATTCCCTATGCTGTCTGTTGAGACTATGCGGTCTTTTGAGACTATGCGGGTTGCGGGAGCGTGGCGGATACCGGGGTTGCGCCTCGATGCGGGGTATACCTCGGCGGTGCAGGACCATGATTCGAGGATACCTCATGCGGTCCGCAGTGACCTATGCGCGAGTCACGAGAGTTCCAGAATAGACGCGCTGATCTCATGCGAGTGGCCACCGATTACGTGGTGCGGTCTAGAAAGACCTTGGATACGCTTTATGGCATTTGTGGTACGGGGTCTTAGTAGTCGGCTATGCCTTCGCATTTACCGCACGGTTTTATTGTGATGACTTTGGCGTGAGTCCACGACTTGATCGCTATTGTGAAGCGTAGTTTGGTTATCATACATGTCTCTGTTTTTATAGACTACTATGATTTCATTTACTGATTTTCGCCACATACTTGGTACCGGTTGTCCGACTCTTCGGGGCCGCGTTCATGCCGCAGAAAAGGTACACCGCCGTTGATCCTCGCTCTTGTGGTCACACCGTTGGGAAAGCTCCGTTTCTCGGAGGCTTATCGATGGTATAGTCCCCGCCGTTGTAGGTATTTACATTCGTGGTATGGCGGCCCCGTCCCGCCATTGTTGTCGTATCATTTCTTAGAGGTCCGTAGTATCACAAGTGTGGTTTGTAAAAGAATTAAACTGCTCACGTTGAAAAGGGTTGTTATTTATATATACGCCGAAAGGCAAGTTTTCTCGATTATTGTTTCATATTTCATAATATGTCTTGTATCGTTTATGTTCTGATTACTGATGTTGTATCACTAGGGTGCCGGTAAGGCACCAACACTTAATTTCGAACGGGTCGTGACAACAAGAATAACCTACTCACACATAAGGCATATGTTTCTCAAATTGTTTTAAACGTGAATTATATTATTAAGTGATTAAGACTATGAACTACGAAATCTTTCGAAAATAAGAGACTTGAGTAATTGAACTTAGGCAAACTTGAACTTTTGGAAAAGAAGGTTGTTACTTGTCTTTAAAAAGGGAAATTGTTTTGGTTTACTTAAAAAGATAGTCACTCTATTTTTAATACTATGGGTATCGTGTGACTCTTGTGAAAGAAACATGATCTTTTTAAAGAGATAATGTATGAGGTACTTTGGGGATAAAAACCCGAACTTGTTGGCGTAAAATAGAAAGTACCTTGTGTGAATAACTTGACTATGTTGGTTTGTGATAGCCTTGTAATACTTTCTTGTTGATTTGATAAGTAAACATGTTAGGATGCTACGTGTGTTAGTGTCTTGTGATGGTTGTGTAAGGGGGTTTCCCTTGTTGTGCTTATGTTGTTTAACGATAAGCCGTTATGTTAGTATTATATCACTCACCTCTTGACATGATATACCGGGGGTTAAGCTGCCCCCCGATGCGAGGTACACCTCAGAGAGTCTGTGTGACTATGATTCGAGAATACCTCATGCGCGTCCAGGGGACCTATGCGGAGCTACGAGAGTTCCAGGTTAGTGTGCGGTCTATGTGGCCATGCGGACTACGAGTCCAGGACGATGCCGAGGAGTAGCTACCCTCGATGCGGGGAATACCTCATGCGGGCCTATGTGTGTGGCCTATGCGGAGCTGCGGGAAGTTCCAGGATTAGACGCGCACATTGATACTGCGGGCGAGTGGCCAGCTTCGATCATGTGGCGGTCTAGAAAGACCTCGTGATACAGTTTATGGCATTGTTGGTACTGTGGGTTTTAGTAGTCGGCTATGCCTTCGTACTTACCCCGTACGATTTTATTATGACACGTGGGACCGGTGTTCATGTATTCCTTGGTGTTTTTATATCATGGATCACGGCGGTGAGGAGGAATTCCCGCATGATTGATATTGTGGGCATGATAACAATGGTTATATTTGAGTGATGACTTTAGGCGTGAGTCACGACTTGACATGATCGCTACATATTGTGTATCGTAAATTGGTTATCATATATGTCTTCTGTTTTATATAGACTATTATGATTTCATTTACAGTATTTTCAGTTTCGCATACTTGGTACCTGTTGTACTGACCTCCTTCGGGGGGCTGCGTTCATGCCGCAGGTAGAGGTACACCAGTCGTCGATCCTCGCTCTTAGGATCACAGTTCAGCGTTTTGGGAAGCTCTGTTTCTCCGGAGGCTTATCTTTGGTATAGTCCCCTGTTGTTGTAGGTGCTTACATTCAGGGGTATGGCGGGGCCCTGTCCCGTCGTTGTTATTCTAACATTCTTAGAGTGCAGTAATCCGTAGGCGAGTTTGTAAAAGGGATGTAACTGTTCGTGTTCAAGTTTTTATATATATATGCCGAAAGGCAACTGTTTCTCATTTCATGTCTTGTTTTATATTCCGCTGATTTCTCTGATGTATGACTACTTGGGTGCCCGGGTAAGGCACCAGTCACGGGCCCCGGAACGGGTCGTGACAAAAGTGGTATCAGAGCAGTTAATCATCGGAAAGTGTCTACAGACCGTATCTAGTAGAGTCTTGATTATCGGTGTGTTGTGCACCACACCAATAATCAGGAGGCTATAAGATATTTAGGATTGGTTTCCATTCTTCTCACTCTGAGATCGTGCCTTAGAGCTGTGTTATAAGTTGGACCCCTCTAACGTATTTCTTTCCGCACTACGATTATGCCTCCGCGCAAGGCAACCCGCCCGATGGCAAGGCAAATGAGGAGCTGCGAGTAGAGCACAGAGGGTTAAGAGGGCACAGGCCCAATCATCACCTGATGTGGTGCTTCTTTCGGGGAGTTCTGCGACGTCGCCAGCCCCATCATAGTTTAGCACGCGCAGCGATTCTCTGCGGCCATGATATCTGGACCTTCAGTTCCTCGACCAGTAGCAGAAAGTATGAATTGCAAAGAGACGACCCTGTTACTAGCTATGGATTTAGCAACCCGAGAGTATATTATGTACCGATTTATCACGGGTCTTGATGACTATCTAAGAGAGGGTTGTGCAAGAGTAGCTCTTCAGTCAGGCATGAGCATGGCCTGCGTACGGGCTTATGCGCAACAGGCCGAGAAACGTAAGGATCGACGGGTTAACCAAGATCAGCAGAAGAGGCCGAACATCGTGGTCCTTGGTAACTTTCGAGGCGATCGCCTCACCGTGATCGGATATACGCCTCGCCAAGATGCAGTGGTCCTCCACAGGGTTCAGGACGTTCGGGGTATGCAGGAGTTGGTCAGAGCTCCAGGGCTTCTGGTTCACAGATACACGTAGGTTCCAGCCAGCCGGATTCAGTTTTCCCTCAGTGTTCACAGTGTGGCAGGCGTCATCCCGGGGAATGTCGTCTTTTTGTTGGTGCTTGTTTTACCTGCGGCCGTCAGGGCCATGTGTCGAAAGGATGTCCTAGTAGGAGGGATGTAAGTAGGAGGACTCAGCCTACCAGATCAGTTGCGGATTCAGTGGTTCGGAGAGGAAGGGGTGTTAGCCAGAGGAGGCCACCCCCACCTCGGTGTGGCCGTTGTGGTAGGTGTCATTGTGGGGAGTGTCGTACTTCTTCGACAGCTTGTTATGCTTGCGGCCAGCAGGGCCATTTTGCGAGAAATTGTCCGACCAGAGGTGGCGCGGATGTAGAGACTCAGCCTTCAGGATCAGTGGCTAGTTCATCACCTTCCCTAGCTATGCGCCCAACGGGGCAGGATTGATTAGAACGACAAAGGGGAGTGAAGCAGTGGATACAGGTATATCCTTAACCCTCTAGAGATTAGTATGTGTGACAAGATGAGTAGATCTTAAGTGTTATGTTCAGATAGCATTGTGTTAACTGTGATTAGAAATCATGGATTAGTTAAAAGGGTAAGATTGGGGATAGGGAAAGTGTGAGCCTTAGAATGTTATACGTGGAGACCTTAGAGGCAAGGCCATCTCGAGTAAAAGATTTATTTTTATGTTTGACCCTTATCGGAGTGCATAGTACACGTGAGATATGCTGGTGTGATAAGTCCCTGAGTGGTATGAAATGAAAGAGGGTAGTTGAGCTAAGAAGACCGCTAGGTTTTCGTGACTCGGTGGTGAGATTGTTCCGGATCGGGGAACAAGAGCTTGGCACGAAGTGGGTCGGGTTGAGGCCATGTCGCGGGTCAACCCGCAGCCCGATTTGGGATGGGGTCAATTCGAGGTGGTCCCGCCAGGTGGTGGGGTCATGAGGGTGATAGGCCCAAGTTTAGTTAACCAGCGTACGAGTTCGTGGATGCGTTCGACCAGTAGTCGGGCCGATGAGGTCAGCCCATCTTGTCTTTCAGTCAGGACCGTTTACTCGGCAGAGGGTTATGCGAGATGTTATATCGGGAAGGGTTGTAAGGCTGCACGAGGTGCCTACTTTCACCTTATGATAGGCAGTGGAGCCCAGGTTACGGCTATTTCTTTTTCTGGAAGTTTTACCAGGCAGGGTTAGGAACTCAGGTGAGTCTCAGTATCGCATTCGCCCTCGGGCCAGTGTTTGGATTTCAGGGGTAGCTGTGAGGATTGTTGCCTCCTGTTGAGGGAGTGTTTTATAGCTACCATTTCAGTATTCAGATGTCGCCTTATGAAGCCTTGTATGGGCGGTAGTGTAGGTTGCCGGTCGATTGGTTCGATGTTGGCAAGGTTCAGATAGTTGGTTCATACTTGTTTCGGCAGGATGTGGATAGGGTGAAGCTTATCCAGAAGAGGTTATTGGCAGCTCAGAGTCAACAAAAGTCGTGCGGATAATCGGCGACGACGCTTGGAGTTCAGGTTGACGGTGGGTCTTCTTGAAGGTACCACCCCGGAAAGGGTGTGACGAGTTTTGGAAAACAGAGGAAGCTTAGCCTGAGGTACTTGGAACGTTTTCAGATCCTTTGGAGGATAGGCCAGGTTGCCTATAAGTTAGCTTTTCAGTCCGACGTGGGAGGCAGTGCGTCCGGTCTTTCTTATTGCTACGTTCGGAAAAATATTGGAGATCCATCCAGAGTGTTCCCAGTTAATGGTGACCAAGTTGGAGATAGTAACCCCGAGAATTTGGAAACTGAAGCAATAACGGAAAGGTGGTACGTATAGTAGGAAGAGTTCGAGGGTACGACGAGAAAGGGGAGAAGCGAGCATAGGTTAAGAGAATAGAAGTGATCATTTCTTATGTGAAGTAAAGGTGCGAAGGGAGTATCTTTTAGCCCTTGAAGTGAGAGCTTTTGTGATGCTAGAGGTGGTTCCTTGTGGACTTGGATTTAAGTATTTGCGCGTGTTGTATTGTGGCCATGTGTGGCATTTGCAAACCGATTAAGCTATGAGGAACTTTATCGTTATCTGTCTTGAGAAGGAACATTCGGGATGAATGTTTCTAAGGAGGGGAGAATGTTATACCCGTATTTCCAGTATGTGCGTGAGGCGACGATAAAATTTTAAGCCTTAAGTTAGGCAAGGGACGAAAAATTTGTGCACAACCCCCGAAAAGAATTGTTTTCCGACGAAAAGTTTTCCGAACCTTGCGATGGGAAAATTACGGTTGCGACATTTATTATTTTTGCGGATTTTTCCGAGAGATGAAATATTTTGGACCAACGAGAGGGTGACAAGTGTCACCCTCAAGTGGACGGTATTGTGGGCATTCTTGGCACGTTTTTGGTCAAGGATTAGGTAGGATATTTTTTGTGATAGTTTTGTGGTAGATGGATAAGGTACACTTGCCCAAATCCCCACCCTCTACTTGCCCTCCACTTGCCTTAATCTTGGTCATTGATTGGCCTATAAATACCCCCCCTTAGTTGAAGACTTCTTCATCCACAAACATTTTCCAAGTCTTAAAATCCTCCCCCTCTTAGTTGTAGTTTTCGTCCAAGCCTCCCCCCCTTCCTAGTAGAGCTAGCCGAAACACCCTCCCCTTTGTGAAGCCTTGGCCGAAACATCCCCCCCTTTTCCTAGTTGTTCTCGTGAAATACCCCCCCCCCTTGGTAGAAAAATATTCTCCAAGTATTGTTACTATTCCAAAATACCTTGGCCCAAATACCTTGTAGTATTCCAAGGTTACCCCTATACTAAAAGCCCATAAATACTACTATACTTCCCTTCAGTCACAAACGAAACCCTAAGGAAAAACTTCATAGTTGGTTGAAGTATTAGTAGAAGTGGTTTGGGAACTTCTAAGGGTTGTTTGGAGCGGGTTGGAGCGCCAGTAGGAGCTAAACGTTGCTCGGGATTGACATTAAATCTTGGATAATTTTGAGCTTATCGAGGTAAATACTCTTGTCCTTCTATTGTAATTGGAAATTACATACTGTAGTAGTATAGAAGTGAGTATAAGATATATAGAAGGATATTAAAGAAGAGAATTGAACTGAAATCACATCAGAAGAATATTAAAGAAGAAGATTGAACTGTACTTACATAGGACTGTATTTACAGTAGACTTGTGTAGTTTAACCGTAGGAAGTCTTTGCCCGATTTTCCGTAGAATAGAGAACCTCTGCTTAGAATATTCTACGGAGTAGTCTAGATGTTGATAGACGTATATGGCCTTTATAGGTTGAAAGTTCTGCGAGTAGCATGTTCTACTTGAAAGGTGGACAAGGCTAGCCGGGTTTTAGCGGTGGAGCGTTTTGCTATTTGTCGATAATCGTCGCGAGGTATGTGATTCTTCCTATCCTCTTAAGCATGATATTTTAAAAGAATATATATAGTACGGTAGACGCACGTGTGTTAACTGAAAGTGGTTTTACTGCGATGTCTTTTGACTTGAGTCTAAATAATAAGAATCTTGAAGTATTTCAAAAGAATTAAGAATCGTTTTTGAAAGAAGAGTAATACTTGGTTTTAAAAGCTTAAGAGTTATACTAGCTTTATGGGAAGTTAGGTATAACGACTTAAGAGAGATAAAAGGAACGGTTTACTTAATTGTTTATGAACGCCTTATATTGATTTCGGAAATGAGAATAAGTATCGAACAAACCACTGCAGCGCTAATAAAGGGAAATGTATTGACTAATTAAGTATTATTAAAACCAGTAGAAACCTCCATCTGCATAGAAGCTAAGATGAGACAAAATGATATTACATTTCCTAGATCATGGCTGCTTTAATAAGATTGTTATGAACAAGAATAACCTACTCACACATAAGGCATATGTTTCTCAAATTGTTTTAAACGTGAATTATATTATTAAGTGATTAAGACTATGAACTACGAAACCTTTCGAAAATAAGAGACTTGAGTAATTGAACTTAGGCAAACTTGAACTTTTGGAAAAGAAGGTTGTTACTTGTCTTTAAAAAGGGAAATTGTTTTGGTTTACTTAAAAAGATAGTCACTCTATTTTTAATACTACGGGTATCGTGTGACTCTTGTGAAAGAAACATGATCTTTTTAAAGAGATAATGTATGAGGTACTTTGGAGATAAAAACCCGAACTTGTTGGCATAAAATAGAAAGTACCTTGTGTGAATAACTTGACTATGTTGGTTTGTGATAGCCTTGTAATACTTTCTTGTTGATTTGATAAGTAAACATGTTAGGATGCTACGTGTGTTAGTGTCTTGTGATGGTTGTGTAAGGGGGGTTTCCTTGTGTGCTTATGTTGTTTAACGATAAGCCGTTATGTTAGTATTATATCACTCACCTCTTGACATGATATACTGGGGTTAAGCCGCTCACGCGAGGTACACCTCGTGCAATGTGTGACTATGATTCGAGAATACCTCATGCGGGTCCAGGGGACCTATGCGGAGCTACGAGAGTTCCAGGTTAGTGTGCGGTCTATGTGGCCATGCGGACTACGAGTCCAGGACGATGCCGAGGAGTAGCTACCCTCGATGCGGGGAATACCTCATGCGGGCCTATGTGTGTGGCCTATGCGAGTGCGGGAAGTTCCAGATTATACGCGCACATTGATCTCGGGCGAGTGGCGGCCTTCGATCATGTGGCGGTCTAGAAAGACCTCGTGATACGCTTTATGGCATTGTTGGTGCGGGTTTTAGTAGTCGGCTATGCCTTCGCATTTACCCGCACGATTTTATTATGACACATGTGGGACACGGTGTTCATGTGTATTCCTTGGTGTTTTTATATCATGGATCACGGCATTGAGGAAGGAATTCCACGCATGATTGATATTGTGGCATGAGACCCATGGTTATATTTGAGTGATGACTTTAGGCGTGAGTCACGACTTGACATATTTGCTACATATTGTGTATCGTGAAATTGGTTATCATATATGTCTTCATTTTATATAGACTATTATGATTTCATTTACTGATATTTTGATTTTCGCATACTTAGTACTGTTATCGACCTCCTTGGGGCTGCGTTTATGCCGCAGGTAGAGGTACACCAGTCGTCGATCCTCGCTCTTAGGATCACAGTTCAGCATTTTGGGAAGCTCCGTTTCTCCGGAGGCTTATCTTTGGTATAGTCCCCTATTGTTGTAGGTTCTTACATTCAGGGGTACTGTTGTGGGCAGAGTTTGTAAAAGGGATGTAACTGTTCGGGTTCAAGTTTTTATATATATATGCCGAAAGGCAACTGTTTCTCATTTCATGTCTTGTTTTATATTCCGCTGATTTCTCTGATGTATGACTACTTGGGTGCCCGGGTAAGGCACCAGTCACGGGCCCCGGAATGGGTCGTGACAAGTCGTTAGGAGGTATTTGGAGCCAAGTTGACTTGGCTAATTTACAGCACGAATGAGAATAAGTATCGAACAAGCCATTGCAGCGTTAATAAAGGAAAATGTAATGACAATTGATTATATTAAAATGAGTAGAATTCTCCATCTGCATAGAAACTAAGATAAGACAAAATTGTATTACATTTTCTAGATCATGGCTGCTTTAATAAGATCGTTATAAACGAGTATAACCTATTCACGACGCGTAAAGTATATGTACTTAATTTAAAGAGTTTACATTATGAAGTTTTAAGATTTTGAACCTTAAACTCTTAAACGGTTGAGAGACTTTATTTTCAAGTAAGAAACTTGTTTATTAAAGGAAGAAATGACATGATTTAAGGGAAGTAACTTGTTCTTAAAAGATGTAAGTTACTTGAGATTTAAAGTTAAGAAACTTGATTTCTAAAGTTAAGAGAATTGAAGCATTTTGAAAGTTAAGAAAACTGATTTGAAAGTATATGATACTTGGTTTTAAAAAGTATAAGTCTCTTGGTTATAAAAGGAATGAGTTTGTCTAAAACCATAAAGGGTTATAACGGCTTTATGGGAAGTTGGTTATAACGGCTTTATGGAAGGTTAAGAGAATGGTTTTCTCTAATAAGGTAAAAAAAAAACAACTTGAAATAAGGAAGGGCAATTTGATTTAAAGGTATCACTTGCTTAAAGTTTTAAAGTAAGGGTCACTTGATTTAGAAGCCGAGAATTGTATTTCTAAAAGTGTAGTGACTTATGTGAAATGCGAACAAGCCTTGATACTACGGGTGTTAGTATCTTGGGGTTTTATATGAAAAGGAATCTTTTGAAAAGAATGGAAGTACATAGTACTTTGGGTTAAATTCCCGGATTTTTATGTGAAACGAAAAGTGCCTTGAGTATATAAAATGAAAGTCTAAAGATTTTATGAACTTGCCTATGCTTGCTTGTGATAGCCTTGAGTGCAAGTATTATATGTTTACGCTGTCGTGACTCTTAGTTGGAGGGTCGGCTGTCTTGTTGTGAATTTACTTGGACGTACCGACAGTGACGGAGGCTTCCACGGGTATGCTTCCATTATGATTGATCCTTGGACATGCTTATACGATGTGGGATTCCGGGGCATGCGACCAGGATGCGGGTTAGATTCCCGGATTGTTCTTATTACTCCTTGGACATGCTTATACGATGAGGGATTCCGGGGCATGCGACCAGGAGGCGGGTTAGATTCCCGGATTTGTTTTATTACCCATGGCCATGCTTATACGATGAGGGATTCCGGGGCATGCGACCATGTTATGTACGACTATTACCCCATGGACTAGCTCCCCATGATGACATGTACCCGAGATGAGGCATTCCACGGGCATGTTATATACGATTATTACCCTATGGCCATGCTTATACGATGAGGGATTCCGGGGCATGCGACCATGTTATGTACTATTACCCCATGGACTAGCCCTCCATGAAGTCATGTACCCGAGATGAGGTATTCCACGGGCATGAGATATATATATATATATATATTGTATATGTGTACGCCGACAGTGAGGTAGGATGCCACGGGCGTGTCACATGGTTATATGTTACACTTACTGTCGGCGTGATGGGATTCCACGGGCGAGATATATATATGTTTTGTATATGTATGCATGGCGGTGGAGAGATGCCACAGCGCGTCACATGGTTATATTTTACACTTATGGCTATCGGCGATGATGGGGATTCCACGGGCACGCTTTGATATTTGTGGGCTTGAGACCCTTACTGGACTATGTGATGATATTTGAGGGCTGGTGTCCGTAGCTCTGTGTTACTATTGTTCATGTGTTGAAATAGTCTCTAAAAGGTAAAAACTGACTTTCATTACTTTCACTTCGGCAAGGCACAGTGTACTGTTATTTTGGTTATCATACATGTCTCCAGCTTTATATAGACTGTTATGATTTCATTACAGTATTTTCAGTTTCATATACTTGGTACATATTTCGTACTGACCTCCTTCGGGGGGCTGCGTTGATGCCGTAGGTTGAGGTACATAGCTTGTTGATCCGCATTTTTTAGATCACTGTTCAGTTCTTGGAAAGCTTCATTTCTCCGGAGGTTTTGTCTTTTGGTACGGTTCTCTGAGGTTGTAGTTTTATGTACATTCAGGGGTATGGCGGGGCCCTGTCCCGTCACAGTGGTTATGTCGTAAATTCTGTAGGTGTAGTCATATCTTGGGTCGCTGTAAAAAGAAAAGAGGTAATCGCTTTGGTTTTATATGTTTATATGTATTCAGAAGGTAGCCTTATCGCTAACCTATTATTTAATTCTTGTTAAGTTTATGTATGTATGTTCGCTACTATTCTCTCGATGTATACTGTAAGGTGCCTGTGTAGGGCACCGCCATGCCCAGGTTCGGGTCGTGATAAAAGTGGTATCAGAGCAGTTAGTCCTCGGAAAGTGTCTACAGACCGTGTCCAGTAGAGTCTTGATTATCGGTGTGTTGTGCACCACATCTATAATCAGGAGGCTGCAGGACATTTAGGATTGGTTTCCATTCTTCTCACTCTAAGATCGTGCGATAGCCTGTGTGGTTAGAAGTCGCTCTCCCTAACGAGTTATATTGCGGTATGAGAAAGGCGTGATGACCAGGAAGGACTATGTGGATTGCGTATCCAAGTTGGTAATGATTGTAGTATAGTTGGTATTGTGACATACAGCTATACGGAGTTATGTATGAGGGTCAGACGCGTGTTGCCTAGAATGATTTAGATTACCAGAATTTGGTAAGGACTAAATAGATACCGGGAAGGTATGAAACACTAAATGAATTCTCATCAAGGTTTATGTACTAATTTGATATAATTAGGAAATGATGAGCTGTCTGATGGAGTGATGAACCCTTAAGAAGTCATATTAAGGAACTTAATGGAATGCCATGTTAATAGATTAAGCTACGGGGTAGGCTTGAGAGAATTGTACGGATGAAATCCGTATGGAGTAAGAAATGATTGTTGTGACCAAGACAACCTAGTTATGGGATTATGAGAAGTTTTTGTACCCGTTTACGGGGGGACTGATAAGGTAGGCTGGGAGCATGGAAAATGCGAGCCTAAGAATATTTGATAACCGCCGAGACCTTAGGTATATAAGGCCTTCTCGGGCAATAAGATTTTATTCAGACTAAGGGTAAGAGTTAAGTGCGACGGTGGGTCGGGGTGAGGACCTATTACGGGTCGCCTCATAGTTTGAAATGGAGTGGGATCCGTTAGTAGTAGTTTCACTACGTGGCAGGGTCACGAGGGTATAAGGCCCAAGTCTAGTTAATTGTTTTACGGGTTCGTAGACGCGTTCCACCGAACAGTGTCGCGGCGGAAATGGCCTTATATTGTTCGATTTAGTAAACTCCGAAGATTGGAGGCCAGACTTAGTATGGAAGTTATGTACGTATGCTAGTATAAGTTGGGAAGTACGTGTTATACCCCGCATTTCCAGAGTATGTACGTAAGGACGTACGTAGAGAATTTGAGCCTTAAGTTAGGCAAAGGACCGAATTTTGGGCACAAGTGCCGATTGGAGTCGTTTTTCGACGAAACGTTTCCACAGCTTACGTTGGGAAAATTACGGCTATGTCATTTAGTATTTTTTCGGATTTTTACGAGCAACGAAATGTTTTGGACCAAACGGAGGGTGACATTTGTCACCCTCATTTGGGCGATGTGGGTTGGCCGGTTGGTCACGGGTTGGAGGCCTATTGGCTCCTTGTTTTGGCCTTGTTTTGTGGCTTGTTTGGTGCCATGTTTTGTGCCTTGTTTTGTGGAGTAGGGGTTAGGGTGCACTTGGCTTGATCAAGGCCATACACTTGCCTTGCACATGGCTTGATCTTGGCCATTGGTTGGCTTTTGGTTTCCTATAAATACCCCCCCTTAGGGATGAACTTCTTCATCCACTCTTCACTTGTCTAAGCCTTGAAAACTCTCCTCCCCCTTTGTGAGCTCTTAGCCGAGAGCCTTCCCCCTCCCCCTTTTCGTGTGGCCTTTGGCCGAGGGTTCCTCCCCTTTGTGGTGCTAGCAATGGGTACCCCTAGCCTAGTTGTTTTCGTATAATACCCCTCCCTCGTGGTATTGAAATACTTCTCCTAGTATTGTTATAATGCCCAAAATACCTTAGCCTTGTACCTTGTAGTATTCCAAAGATACCTCTATACGTAGAGCCCGGAAATACTACCTTTGTCCTTTTAGTCTCAAACCAAACCCTAAGGAAATCTTCATGGTTGGTTGAAGTATTTGAGTAGAAGTTGGTTATAACTTCTAAGGGTTGTTTGGAGCGGATTGGAGCGCACGAGTGAGCTAAACCTTGCTCGGGATCGACATTATAACTTGGATAATTTTGGGCTTATCGAGGTAATTATCTTGTCCTCTATTGTAATTGGAGATTACATGTTGTAGGATTATATAGTTGAAGTATACTATATATAGAATCAACATTATTGTGGCAATGTCTTTTGACTTAAGCACAAGAATAAAGAATCGAATCAGATTTACATAGATCAGACAGAGACTTGTGTAGTATTATCGTAGAATTGTACACGTCCGGTTAGACGTAAACCCCGGTTGGCTTGGTAGCCGCCTCGATAGAGGAGGAGATTTACGCTGTGCGGGGAGAGGTGCCGCTAATTTTCTCAGAAAAATGGGAACTTGTGTTTTGGGGTTAATAGACGTTTGTGACCTTTATAGGTGAAAGTGCAAGAGTAGCGTATTCTACTCGAGGAGTGGAAAGGGCTAGCAAGGTTGTAGTACTTGGAGCATTTTGCTTATTGTCGATAAATCGCCGCGGTATGTGAACCTCTTCCTATCTTTTCTAGCATGATTGTTGTGAACTATGTAGTACGGCAGACGTACGTGCTAAGTGATTTGGTTGGTTTAAAACATAGGGTGTTATAATAGCTTTATGGGAAGTTAGTTATAACGACCTTATGTAAGTGAAAATGGTTTCTCGATGTTAGAAGTTAAGAGACTTGATCTTATAAGATAAGAGACTTAACTTATTTGTTTTAATATGGATGTTTGTGTGAAACCTCATTCGTGAGTAATGAGTACTTGGTTTTTAAAGGGATAATGTTTTACGATTTGGGAATCGAATGTGTATCGGCTGCACCATTGCAGCGTTAATAAAGGAAAATGTATTGAATAATGATGTATTAAAACCAGAGAAACCTCCATCCGCATAGAAGCTAAGATGAGACAAAATGATATTACATTTTCTAGATCATGGTCGTAATAAGATCGTTATAAACAAGAATAAACTACTCATATATATGACATATGTTACTCAATTGTTTTAAAAGAGATTAAGACTATGAGTTATGAAACCTTTCTAAAATAAGTGACTTGAGCATTTGAAAATGAGAAGCTTGAGTAATTGAAACTAGGCAAACTGGAACTTAGGAAAAGAATGTTGTTACTTGATTTTGAAAAGGAATGTGGGTTGGTCATTCTAATACTACGGGTATCGGGTGACTTTTATAAAAGTAATGGATCTCTTTTAAAAGAACTTAATGTATGTAGTACTTTGGGATTAAAAAAACCCAGACTTTGGCATAAAATGAAAGTACTTTGAGTTGTGTGAAACTTGCCTATGCTTGTTGGTGTGAAACTTGCCTATGCTTGTGATGATAGCCTTTGTTGTGCAAGTGTGGTATTTCTGTGTTACCGCGTCTCTCGATAGAGGGCCGGTCGACTTGTTGAGAACTTACTTGGACGCGTCGGCGATGATGGAGAATTCCACGGGTATGTTTCCATTTTGATTATCGTCTTGTTGTTGATGTCACATGGACATGTCTACACCGACGCAGATTCCGGCACGCGGCCACGGTCGGGTTGATTACCGATATATTGTTATTGTGGTTACATGGACATGTCTACACCGAGGTAGAATTCCGGGCATGGCCACGCGGCAGGTTGATCACCCAAAGATATTATTGTTGATGTCACACGGACGGTCTACACCGAGGTAGAATTCCGGCATGTGGCCATGGCATTGGTATTATTGTTGCATCATGGACATGTCTACACCGATGCAGACCCGGGGCACGCGCCATGATGCGAACATGATTGATGTTGTGGCGTGAGACCCATAGTTATATTTGAGTGATGACTTGAGGCGTGAGTCACCGACGGATATGATCGCTTATGTTGTGAATCGTAGTTTGGTTATCATACATGTTTCTCGCTTTATATAGACTAGTATGATTTCATTACGATTTTTACGCCACATACTTGGTACCAGATCGACCTCTTCGGCCGCGTCATGCCGCAGTAGAGGTACATCGGTCGTGGATCCCCGCCTTAGGATCACATTCAGCGTATTGGGAAGCTCCGCTTTCTTGGAGGCTTATCTTTTGGTATGTGTTCCCCGAGTTGTAGGTTCTTGTACATCTGTGGTATGGCGGGGCCTCGTCCGCCATAGTCGTTGTAAATCTTAGAGGTCCGTGTAATCTGCTGTGGCGTGGTTGTAAAGGATTAAACTGTTCAGGTTTTATGTATATACTGAAGGCAACCGTTTTGGTTGGCCTGTTTATTATTATATCTCTTGTTTCATGACTCATGATTTTATTTTCCGCTGGTTTTCTCTGATGTTGTATCACTAGGGTGCCCGGGATAAGGCACCAGTAACGGGCCCCGGAACGGGTCGTTACAAAAGTGGTATCAGAGCAGTTAATCCTCTGAAAGTGTCTACAGACCGTGTCTAGTAGAGTCTTGATTATCGGTGTGTTGTGCACCACATCTATAATCAGGAGGCTATAGGACATTTAGGATTGGTTTCCATTCTTCTCATTCTGAGATCGTGCCTTAGAGCTGTGTTGTAAGTTGGACCCCTCTGACGTATCTCGTTTTTACCAGTTATGCCTCCGCGCAAGGCAACCAGAGCCCAGAAGGGCAAGGCAGCCGAGGGTGCTGCTAGTGAGATACAGATGAGCACGAGGCGCAGCCCTGACAAGACGAGGTTGTCTTGACGGCGGGTTTTGTACGCCGCCACCCCCAAAGAAGTTTAGAGCCGCAGCGGCGGGCTCTGAGACCACAAGACTGAGCCTCCAGTCCCGCAGCCTGGGGCAGAGGAGATGGGTTACAAGGAGATGGCCCAGTTGCTGGTCAGGGTCGTGGCCAGATATGAGGATAGGCTGGATGCAGCAGCCCAGCCTTCGATTCAGAGCACCGATGGTTCACCCCGAGCGGATAGTTTGAGGCTACGGGACTTTCCGAGTTAGAATTCGCCGTAGTTTTATGGGTCGAGGCCTCGAGGATGATCCGCAGAGTTCATCCGGCGCCATACCGGATCATGAGAGTGATCAAGGCTTCGGAGACCGAGTCGGTGGTCTTAGGTGCGCATCGGCTGCGATACCGCAGTCGACTGGTTTGATTCGTGGGAGTTGTCCCGGGGAGAGCATGCGCTTCCAGCAATATGGGACGAGTTCTCAGAGGCATTCCTCACTCACTTCTTGCCTCCGCAGATGAGGAGGGCACGGGCCGACAGATTTATGATGCTGAGACAGAGAGGGCGTACAGTTCGAGAGTACAACGTGGAGTTTGACTCGTTGGCTCGGTATGTCCCCGCTTTAGTGGCAACCATGGAGGATAGAGTGCACCTCGCCACGGATTAGATGATTACATGTCGAGGCATGTTCAGAGTAGCTCTCGGTACCGCATGGACATTGCCCGCATGCAGCTCACGACTGGGATGTGAGGCACGGAGAGGTCGACGGAATGACCAAGATCAGCAGAAGAGGGCCAGAACAACAGGGTCCTTTGGTGACTTTCGAGGCGGACCGCCTCAGCAGCATACTAGTTTTGTACCTCCGCCAGTGCAGAGTGGTCCTCCACAACCTTCAGAGTATTCGGGAGCGGTCGGGCTCGAGGTTGAGTTTCCAGGAAGTAAGGTGTTGGCGGATGCGGTCACTCCTACCTCGGTGTGGTCGATGTGGTAGACCGCATTTCTGGGAGTGTCGTGGTGCCAGGGGAGCTTGTTATGTTTGTGGCCAGCAGGGCCATTTTGCGAGGAACTGTCCGACCAAGGGTAGCACGGATGTTACGACTCACCCACGGATCGATGTGGTTCATCGCTTCATAGCATACGCCTGCGCAGGTGCCTATGATTAGAGTGGAGCGGTAGCTTCGTGTATATCCTTAACCTCTAGAGTTTTGGTATGCTTGTTATAATGGTCTCATTATTATGTGCTATGTACGAATAGCGTTGTGTTAATTGTGAGTTAGAAAACATGCTTAGTTGTGAGGATACGACGGGGCATGGTAAGTGTGAACCTTAGACTATGTCACGATCGAGACCTTAGGGTAAGGTCGTCTTGAGTTGAAGATTTATTTTTGACCCTTATCGAGTAGTAGTATACGCGGGATTTATTTGTGTGATAAGTCCGTGGGTAGTGTGAGATGGAAGTGGTAGCTTTCATGATGTGAATTAGTAAGATTGTTCGGATCGGGAACAAGAGTTTGGCGCGATTGGGGTCGGGTTGAGGACCATTTCATGGGTCAACCCGTAACCCGGTTTGGGGTGGGGTCAGTTCTGGGTGGTCCCGCCAGGTGGTAGGGTCACGAGGATGCTAGGCCCAAGTTTGTATGACCATCGTATGAGTTGGTGGATATGTTCGACCAAAAGCGGATCGTGGAGGCCGGGAACGGCCTTAGAGAAGATCGAGGTTAGTAAGATGACCAAGTTTGGAGGTAGTGACTCCAAGAGTTGGAAACAGAAGCGTTGACGGAAGTATGGTACAAATACTAGAAAGAGTTTGAGTGTTCGAGAAGGGTACAACAAGATAGGGGAAAAGTGAACGTGTGTGATCGTTTCTTTTGGGGAAAGGAAGGTGTGACGGGAGTATATTTTAGACCTCGTAAGGGGTTTTGTGATGATTAGAGGTGTTTCCTCATTGACTTGGGTTTAAGTATTGGTGCGTTTGTTATTTTATGGCAGTGTGGCATGATTGTTTTCGTGCGTATAGCAGTGAAGGCTATACTAGCGCATGTTTGTGTTGAGACTTGAGAAGGAACATTCGGGACGAATGTTTCTAAGGAGGGGAGAATGTTATACCCCGCATTTCCAGAGTATGTACGTAAGGACGTACGTAGAGAATTTGAGCCTTAAGTTAGGCAAAGGACCGAATTTTGGGCACAAGTGCCGATTGGAGTCGTTTTTCGACGAAACGTTTCCACGACCACGTTGGGAAAATTCCGCTATGTCATTTAGTATTTTTGCGGATTTTTCCGAGCAACGAAATGTTTTGGATCAACGGAGGTGACATTTGTCACCCTCATTTGGGCGATGTGGGTTGGCCGGTTGGTCACGGGTTGGAGGCCTATTGGCTCCTTGTTTTGGCCTTGTTTTGTGGCTTGTTTGGTGCCATGTTTTGTGCCTTGTTTTGTGGAGTAGGGGTTAGGGTGCACTTGGCTTGATCAAGGCCATACACTTGCCTTGCACATGGCTTGATCTTGGCCATTGGTTGGCTTTGGATTTTCTATAAATACCCTTAGAGATGAACTTCTTCATCCACTCTTCACTTGTCTAAGCCTTGAAAACTCTCCTCCCCCTTTGTGAGCTCTTAGCCGAGAGCCTTCCCCCTCCCCCTTTTCGTGTGGCCTTTGGCCGAGGGGTTCCCCTCCCCCCCTTTTGTGGTGCTAGCCGTGGGGTACCCCCCCCCTAGCCTAGTTGTTTTCGTATAATACCCCTCCCTTGTGGTATTGAAATACTTCTCCTAGTATTGTTATAATGCCCAAAATACCTTAGCCTTGTACCTTGTAGTATTCCAAAGATACCTCTATACGTAGAGCCCGAAAATACTACCTTTTGTCCTTTTAGTCTCAAACCGAAACCCTAAGGAAATCTTCATGGTTGGTTGAAGTATTTGAGTAGAAGTTGGTTAGAACTTCTAAGGGTTGTTTGGAGCGGATTGGAGCGCACGGAGTAGGAGCTAAACCTTGCTCAGGATCGACATTATAACTTGGATAATTTTGGGCTTATCGAGGTAATTATCTTGTCCCTCTATTGTAATTGGAGATTACATGTTGTAGGATTATATAGTTGAAGTATACTATATATAGAACTGAACATTATTGTGGCAATGTCTTTTGACTTAAGCCTGAAGAATAAAGAACTGAACTGTATTTACATAGGACTGTATTGCAGTAGACTTGTGTAGTATTACTGTGTAGAATTGTACACGTCCGGTTAGACGTGTAAACCCCCCCCCCCTGGTTGGCTTGGTAGCCGGCCTCGATAGAGGAGGAGATTTACGCTGTGGCGGGGGGGGGGAGGTGCTGCCGAATTTTCTGTAGAAAAATGGGAACTTGTGTTTTGGGGTTAATAGACGTTTGTGACCTTTATAGGTGAAAGTGCTAAGAGTAGCGTATTCTACTCGAGGAGTGGAAAGGGCTAGCAAGGTTGTAGTACTTGGAGCATTTTGCTTATTGTCGATAAATCGCCGCGAGGTATGTGAACCTCTTCCTATCTTTTCTAGCATGATTGTTGTGAACTATGTAGTACGGTAGACGTACATGTGCTAAGTGATTTGGTTGGTTTAAAACATAGGGTGTTATAATAGCTTTATGGGAAGTTAGTTATAACGACCTTATGTAAGTGAAAATGGTTTACTGATGTTAGAAGTTAAGAGACTTGATCTTATAAGATAAGAGACTTAACTTATTTGTTTTAATGTGGATGTTTGTGTGAAACCTCATTCGTGAGTAATGAGTACTTGGTTTTAAAGGGATAATGTTTTACCGATTTGGGAATCGTAATGTGTATCGACAGCACCATTGCAGCGTTAATAAAGGAAAATGTATTGAATAATGATGTATTAAAACCAGAGAAACCTCCATCCGCATAGAAGCTAAGATGAGACAAAATGATATTACATTTTCTAGATCATGGCTGCTGTAATAAGATCGTTATAAACAAGAATAAACTACTCATATATATGACATATGTTACTCAATTGTTTTAAAAGAGATTAAGACTATGAGTTATGAAACCTTTCTAAAATAAGTGACTTGAGCATTTGAAAATGAGAAGCTTGAGTAATTGAAACTAGGCAAACTGGAACTTAGGAAAAGAATGTTGTTACTTGATTTTGAAAAGGAATGTGGGTTGGTCATTCTAATACTACGGGTATCGGGTGACTTTTATAAAAGTAATGGATCTCTTTTAAAAGAACTTAATGTATGTAGTACTTTGGGATTAAAAACCCGGACTTTGGCATAAAATGAAAGTACTTTGAGTTGTGTGAAACTTGCCTATGCTTGTTGGTGTGAAACTTGCCTATGCTTGTTGTTGTGAAACTTTCCTATGCTTGTGATGATAGCCTTTGTTGTGCAAGTGTGGTATTTCTGTGTTACCGCGTCTCTCGATAGAGGGCCGGTCGACTTGTTGAGAACTTACTTGGACGCGTCTTGGCGATGATGGAGAATTCCACGGGTATGTTTCCATTTTGATTACTGTCTTGTTGTTGATGTCACATGGACATGTCTACACCGATGCAGTATTCCGGGGGCATGCGGCCATGCGGTCGGGTTGATTACCCGATATATTGTTATTGTGGTTACATGGACATGTCTCCACCGAGGGAGAATTCCGGGGGCATGTGGCCATGCGGCAGGTTTGATCACCCAGTATATTATTGTTGATGTCACATGGACGTGTCTACACCGAGGTAGAATTCCGGGGGCATGTGGCCATGGGGCATTGGTATTATTGTTGCATCATGGACATGTCTACACCGATGCAGAATTCCGGGGGCATGCGGCCATGATGCGAACATGATTGATGTTGTGGGCGTGAGACCCATAGTTATATTTGAGTGATGACTTGAGGGCGTGAGTCCCCGACCTGATATGATCGCTTATGTTGTGAATCGTAGTTTGGTTATCATACATGTTTCGCTTTATATAGACTAGTATGATTTCATTACAGATTTTTACGATTTCACATACTTGGTACTGTCAGACCGACCTCTCGGGCCGCGTTCATGCCGCAGTAGAGGTACATCGATGCGTGGATCCCCGCTCTTAGGATCACAGTTCAGCGTATTGGGAAGCTCCGTTTCTTCGGAGGCTTATCTTTTGGTATGTGTTCCCTGAGTTGTAGGTTCTTGTACATTCAGGGGTATGGCGGGGCCCTGTCCCGTCATAGTCGTTGTAAATCTTAGAGGTCTGTAGTACTGTTGTGGGCAGGGTTGTAAAGGATTAAACTGTTCAGGTTTTATGTATATACTGAAGGCAACCGTTTTGGTTGGCCTGTTTATAATTATATCTCTTGTTTCATGACTCATGTTTTATTTTCCGGTTTTCTCGATGTTGTATCACTAGGGTGCGGTAAGGCACCCGAACGGGCCGAACGGGTCGTTCTGACGGAAATAAATGCGACGGTGAAATAGAGAGCAACCAAGTGTAAAGAAATAGAGCTGAATCCATGAGAACTTTTCAAGGTGACTACACGTGAGTGTTGGGGTGGTAGTGAGCGGTATATGAGAATTGCGGTGATGACGATCGTCAGACCCTAGTAGACCTAGTAGAGATGATTACGACAGACTTTGAGGTCATTATGAGTATGGACTAGTTGGCTTCGTGAGTGCCAAGGTTGACATTTTAGTATAAGTATTGTTATGTGGCCATGGGTGGCATATGTTGTATGAAGGGTGTAGTAAAAGGAGACTATGTCGCTATCTAATTAGATTGGACTCCGAAAGAACATTCGGGGACGAATGTTTCTAAGGGGGGGAGAATGTTACACCCCGTAATTCCAGGACATGAATAAGAGAATAGACGCGAGAACACAAGACTTGAAAAGGGTACGAAAGGAAGAATTGTTTTTCCGACAGAAAAAATCTTCCGAACGTCGGAAAGGAAAAATGTTCGTTGATGAGAATTGGATTCTCAAAATGCATTATTTGAAGAGTATGGAACTTATTATCATTATGGAAATTATTTTTACGGATTTGGTCACGTGGGACCCACCCGAGGAATTTTATGTTTTGTGGGGCCCACGAGGGTTACGAAATTTTATGGACGAATGGGAGGGCGACACGTGGCACCCCCCCCCACATGGCTTGCTTGAATTAATACAAGGGTAAAATGGTCATTGACCATTGCGGATGAATAAGTCTTGCTAACTTGAGAAAATTGACTTAGTCAACTTGTCCACTTGGCTAAATAATTAATGTCCTTCATCCTAGCCACACATATGTTGATATCATGACCCTCCATTGTGTTATATATACACACTAGTAGCAAGACCAAGTCTTCAACACTTAGAAAAAAATTAGAGATGTCTTGTTCTTCATGTTGAGCTCTCGGGTTTGCCTATTGTCCCACACAAAATTTTTGCAATTGTGGTTCTTTATTCACAAGACTTTAACCCAAGGTCCCTAAGGGTATTTTAAGGATATCTCAATAGAAAGATTTCAGAAAAACGACGTTTTTACGTTAGTCGCAAGGTGAAACACTAAGGTGTTCTTCAACTTTGAAGATGGAACTTGAAGAGGAGTTCTTCATGAGATTATAAGGAGTGGTTGGAGTGGATTGGAACATAAGGAAATGAGCTAAGAATTGCTTAGGAGCGACTTTGAATCTTGGATATTATAAGGGCTTGTAAAGGTAAAAATCTTATCGTTTTAGCAATTAAGGATTACTTATTGTTGTAGCTATGGATATTAGCAAGAATGAGGTATATAGTATGAAATTTGATAAGTATATTGTCTATTGGAATCATAATCCGAAAACTAGCATGTTTAGCCCTTAAGATTAAAATTCAATTTGATTATAAGTTTAAGTCGTCACATGTTATACAAAGAAGGAATTATAGTTGTTAAAGTTATCTATGACTATATAACATGTTAGACCTAAGAACTTGGATTGGAAAAGAATTGGAAAAGACTTTGAGTTGTTGTTTATGTTAGCCGAGAATCGCCTTAATTTTTGGACAGTTTCGTATTAATTGTGGGGGCAGAATTTTACACGTCCTGTTAAGGCGTGTAATCCCCTTTGGTTAGTTGAATTGTTGGGCCTTAAAAGTGGCATTTGGTTATTGATTTTCGGGCCTTTAAAAAGGTGGAAAAGTATGTAGAAACAAAGGAAGTGTTGTCCGATTTTTTGTAGAATTTAGTGACATTGCACTTAGAATATTCTACGTTTGAAGCTAGAGGTTAATGGACGTATTATGGCCATTATAGGCTGAAGTACTAAGTATAGCGTATTCTATGTGAAGGATGGAATAGCTATCAAGGTTGAAGTACTTTGGAGCATTTTGCTACTTGTCGATAATCGTCGCGAGGTATGTGAACCTCTTCCTTCCTTTGGCATGATTCTATGTATGGAATATACATGTGGTATTATTTTATGTTCCCTTCTACTCTTAGAAGTTAAGAGGTATGTATGTGATTTACTCTATGTAAAGGTTCTGTCTAAGTTATCATAAGTTCTTACCAAGTCTTATGGGGGATGTTGGTAAGAGTCGTTAGGAAGTATTTGGAGCCAAGTTAACTTGGCTAATTTACGGCACGAATGACAATAAGTATCGAACAAGCCATTGCAGCGTTAATAAAGGAAAATGTAATGACAATTGATTATATTAAAATGAGTAGAATTCTCCATCTGCATAGAAACTAAGATAAGACAAAATTGTATTACATTTTCTAGATCATGGCTGCTTTAATAAGATCGTTATAAACAAGTATAACCTATTCACGACGCGTAAAGTATATGTACTTAATTTAAAGAGTTTACATTGTGAAGTTTTAAGATTTTGAACGTTAAACTCTTAAACGGTTGAGAGACTTTATTTTCAAGTAAGAAACTTGATTCTTAAAGGAAGAAATGACATGATTTAAGGGAAGTAACTTGTTCTTAAAAGATGTAAGTTACTTGAGATTTAAAGTTAAGAAACTTGATTTCTAAAGTTAAGAGACTTGAAGCATTTTGAAAGTTAAGAAAACTGATTTGAAAGTATATGATACTTGGTTTTAAAAAGTATAAGTCTCTTGGTTATAAAAGGAATGAGTTTATCTAAAACCATAAAGGGTTATAACGGCTTTATGGGATGTTGGTTATAACGGCTTTATGGAAGGTTAAGAGAATGGTTTTCTCTAATAAGGTAAAAAAAGAAACAACTTGAAATAAGGAAGGGCAATTTGATTTAAAGGTATCACTTGCTTAAAGTTTTAAAGTAAGGGTCACTTGATTTAGAAGCCGAGAACTGTATTTCTAAAAGTGTAGTGACTTATGTGAAATGCGAACAAGCCTTGATACTACGGGTGTTAGTATTTTGGGGTTTTATATGAAAAGGAATCTTTTGAAAAGAATGGAAGTACGTAGTACTTTGGGTTAAATTCCCGGATTTTTATGTGAAACGAAAAGTGCCTTGAGTATATAAAATGAAAGTCTAAAGATTTTATGAACTTGCCTATGCTTGCTTGTGATAGCCTTGAGTGCAAGTATTATATGTTTACGCTGTCGTGACTCTCAGTTGGAGGGCCGGCTGTCTTGTTGTGAATTTACTTGGACGTACCGACAGTGACGGAGGCTTCCACGGGTATGCTTCCATTGTGATTGATCCTTGGACATGCTTATACGATGTGGGATTCCGGGGCATGCGACCAGGATGCGGGTTAGATTCCCGGATTGTTCTTATTACTCCTTGGACATGCTTATACGATGAGGGATTCCGGGGCATGCGACCAGGAGGCGGGTTAGATTCCCGGATTTGTTTTATTACCCATGGCCATGCTTATACGATGAGGGATTCCGGGGCATGCGACCATGTTATGTACGACTATTACCCCATGGACTAGTGTTACACCCCGTAATTCAAGAACATGATTTTAGAATTAAGATTGGAATGTCGAAAGGAAATGATTTTTACATTTCCTTATACGGAAAATTTTCGAGTTTAATGTGATGACAAGAATTAATTCTAGTAATGGAATTATTTTTCATTAGAATTATGGACTTAGTGGATTTATTAAGTCTTGGTATACTATGTTACATGTCCATCGAAATGGGATGAAAAATAACTAAGTGTGGATGAAATATTTTGTGAAGAAATACTTGGCCAATAGGAGGTTAGCAAGTGCCCTCCCCACTTGTCTTGTGAAGACTCCACACACCTTTATATAGATAAGTCTTGAAGAATTAGAACAAAAGATATTCATCCATACAAACCCTCATCTCTCCAAAAACCTAGAGCAATTCGAAATCCCCATATCCAAAGACAAGATCAAGATCAAAGTATTTTCTTTCCAAGATTAAGCACCCTTAACCCCTAAATCTAGGTTGGGCCGAAAATAGAATGAAACCCTAGGGGTTTTACGTCGACTTTTTGGAAGCGAAACGTGAAGAGAAGTTGATACTAAGGTTGTAGGGGATACATATATGTGATTGGAACTTGAAGAAGTGGAGCGAAACGAAAACTGCGGACAAATAAAGACCGGACTGTTTTGGGGCGTTTTTGGGCAAAAAATGAGGTAAAAGTCCTTCTTCTTTTAAAGTAATTGGATATTACTTATTGTTATAATGTATGGATGAACTTGTGTTAAAAAGAATGAAGAATAAAAAGCGTTTGAGCCATTTTTTGGGGCTAAAACCGATTTGGGACAGATTTGGTGTAAATGGAATTTGTTGGTCATTGTCGTTGTTATCTTCACCTATTGCATGTTATAATGGATTAATATTGTTGTTAATAAGTTGTTATAACTTATGTAGATGTTTTGGCACTCGAATTGGAATAAAAAGGATTAAGGAAAGAGTTATCGGATTTTAGTTGTTGCCGTAGAATCTATAAAACTGTTGGATATTGTCGTGCAGTTTTTAGGGACTGCTTTAGACATTTTGTATGCTGGAAAATCAGCCCCTATATTTCATGTTTAATGTAGTAGATTGCTAATGAAAACCCCGAAGAAATAAGGGTGTGGAAAGGCGTTGAAATGCCTCACATTCCACCCTCGTTATAGTAATTATGGACTGTTTTAGGGGCTGTTTTGATATGGTTTTGGGGCAGAATTTTACACGTCATGTTAAGGCGTGTAATCCCCTATGGTTAGCTGAATTGTTGGGCCTTAAATGTGGCGTGTTTGGTTATTGAATTCGACCTTGAAAAAGGTGGCAAAGTATGTAGAAACAAAGGAAGTGCTGTCCGATTTTCCGTAGAATTTAGTGACTTTGCACTTAGAATATTCTACGTTCGAAGCTAAAGGTTAATGGACGTATTATGGCCATTATAGGTTGAAGTACTAAGTATAGCGTATTCTACTTGAAGGATGGAATAGCTATCAAGGTTGAAGTACTTTGGAGCATTTTGCTATTTGTCGATAATCGTCGCGGTATGTGAACCTCTTCCTTCTTTTGACATGATTCTATGTATGGAATATACATGTAGTACTATTTCATGATTCCTTCTACTCTTAGAAGTTAAGAGGTATGTATGTTGATTTACTCTACGTAAAGGTTATGTCTAAGTTATCCCAAGTTCTTACCAAGTCTTATGGGGATGTTGGTAAGAGTCGTTAGAGGTATTTGGAGCCAAGTTGACTTGGCTAAGTTACAGACAAATGAGAATAAGAATCGAACAAGCCATGCGGTGTTAATAAAGGAAAATGTAATGACAATCAATTAAGTTAAAATGAGTAGAATTCTCCATCTGCATAGAAGCTAAGAAAAGACAAAATTGTATTACATTTTCTAGATCATGGCTACTCGATTAAGATCGTTATAAATAAGTATAACTTATTCACAACGCACCAAAGTATATGTTACTTAATTTATAAGAATTTACGTATGAAGTTTTAAGACTATGAACCTCAAATTTTTTAAAGGGTTAAGGGACTTTATTTTTCAAGTTATGGGACTTGATTCTTAAAGGAAGAAATGAATTGATTTAAAAGTATAGAATACTTGATTTGGAAAGAATTGATTTCTTGCCATTTTAAAGATAAGAGACTTGATTTCTAAAAGTTAAAGAAGCTTGATTTCAAAAGTTAAGAGACTTGAAGTATTTTGAAAGCTATGTGATTTGAATTGAAAGTATAAGTTTCTTGGTTATAAAATGAATGAATTTGTCTAAGACATAAAGAGTTATAACGACTTTATGGGAAGTTGGTTATAACAACTTTATGGAAGATTAAAAGAATGGTTTTCTTCAGTAATGTAAGCAAAGAAATGATTTGAAATAAAGAAGGCCAAATTGTTTTAAAGGTACCAATTGCTTAAGGTTTTAAAGAAAGAAGTCACTTGATTTAGAAGCCTATAAATGTATTTCTAAAAGGTATTGTGACTTGTCTTGAAAAGTAGATATGACTTGATACTACGGTTATTAGTATCTTGGAAGTTTTATTTGAAAAAGAGTCATTTTAAAGGAGTAGAGGTCCGTAGTACAGTGGGTTAAATTCGGATTTTATAATGACATTATCGCGTCGAGAAATGGGTAGGCAAGATACCTTTATGGACAGACTATATGACATTATCGCGTCGAGAAATGGGCCGCAAGATACCTTTATGGGCGACTATATGACATTATCGCGTCGAGAAATGGGCGGCGATACCTTTGTTATACCGTATTTCCGGTAGTATGCGTGAGCGTGCGTATTAAAATTTTGCCTTAAGAATTGGCTTTGGTTCGAAATTTGGGCACAAGTGCGAATAAGTCGTTTTACGACGAAACGTTTCCCAGCCACGTTGGGAAAATTCCGGCTATGTCATTTAGTATTTTTGCGGATTTTTCCGAAGCGACGGAACATTTTGGACCAGCGGAGGGTGACACTTGTCACCTCGTTGGACGCAAAGAGGAGGCTTGGCCTTGGCGATTGGCTACCTATTTTGTGCCTTGCTTTGTGGCTTGTTTTGTTGAGTGTTTTGTGGAGTGTTTTGTGGGTGCACTTGGCTTTATCTTGGCCTTACACTTGCATTACACATGGATGGATCTTGGCCATTGGTTGGCCTTTGCTTGGCCTATAAATAGCTCCACTGTGAAGACTTTCTTCATCCACAAATTGTTCTAAGTGATAAATCCTTCCCCTCCTCTTGTAGACTCTCGTCCCAAGAGCTCCTCTCCCCTCTTTTGTGAGCTAGCCGAGAGCCTCCTCCTCCCCTTAGCCAGAGGTACACCCCTCTAGTGGTGCTAGCCAGTAGGGTACCCCTAGCCTAGTTACTTTCGTATAATACCCACTTGTTGTGGTATAGAAATACTCTCCTAGTATTGTTATAATGCCCAAAATACCTTAGCCTTGTACCTTGTAGTATTCCAAAGATACCTCTATCGTAGAGCAGGAAATACTACCTTTTGTCCTTTTAGTCTCAAACCGAAACCCTAAGAAAATCTTCATTGTTGTTTGAAGTACTTAAGAAGTTGGTTAGAACTTCAAGGGTTGTTTGGAGCGGATTAGAGCACTCGGAGTAGGAGCTAAGCGTTGCTCGGGATCGACTTTATACTTGGATAATTTTGGGCTTATCGAGGTAAACACTATCACTTCTATTGTAATTGGAAATTACATGTTTGAATATATAGTTGAAGTATACTATATGTAGAACTATACTTAATCTTGTGGCAATGTCTTTTGACTTAAGCTGAAGAATTAAATGAATGAGCGTAATTACATAGGATTGTATTACAGTAGACTTGTGTAGTATTACTGTGTAGTAGAATTGTACACGTCCGGTTAGGCGTGTAAAACCCCCCCCCTGGTTGGCTTGGTAGCCTCGATAGAAGGAGATTTGCTTGTGGCGAGGGGAGGTCTTTGCCGAATTTTCGTAGATTATGGAGCGTTGAGATCTAGATGTTAATAAGCGCTTGTGGCCTTATAGGTTGAAGTACTACGTGTGGAGTGATCCACTTGGCTTAAGGAGTAGCGCGGTTTGAGGTACTTGGAGGCGTTTTGCTATTAGTCGACAATCGTCGCGAGGTATGTGAACCTCTTCTATCTCTTCTGGCATGATATGTGTGAACTATGTAATGCGGTGAGCGTCGTATGTTAAGCGTGCTTGATTGTTCTTAAAACATAAAGTGTTATAACGGCTTTATGGGAAGTTGGTTATAACGACTTTATGTAGGTAAGAAAATACTTGGTGGTTTTAAAAGGTAAGCGATGTGAATTATAAGCGGCTAGTTATAATAAAGAACTTGATGTATTTCAAAAGATTTATAAATCGTTTTGAAGGAGAGTAACACTTGGTTTTAAAGGTTTTAAAAAGAGTTATACTAGCTTTATGGGAGTTAGGTATAATGTCTTAAGAGAGGTAAAGAAAATGGTTTCTTGATGTTAGAAGTTAAGAGACTTGATCTTATAAGATAAGAGACTTAATTTATTTGTTTTAATGAGGATGTTTGTGTGAAACCTCATTCGTGAGTAATGAGTACTTGGTTTTATTTAAAGGGATAATGTTTCTTGATTTGGAAATCGAATGTGTATCGACAGGACCACTGCAGCGTTAATAAAGGAAAATGTATTGAATAATGATGTATCGTATTAAAACCAAAGAGAAACCTCCATCTGCATAGAAACTAAGATGAGACAAAATGATATTACATTTTCTAGATCATGGCTGCTGTAATAAGAATGTTGTAAACAAGAATAACCTACTCTCACGCGAGACTTATATTACTCAATTGTTCTAAAAAGAAATCAAGTGATTAAGTTTATGAACTATGAAACCATTACAAATGAGAAGCTTGAGTAATTGAAACTAGGCAAACTGGAACTTAGGAAAAGAATGTTGTTACTTGATTTTGAAAAGGGATGTGGGTTGGTCATTCTTATACTACGGGTATCGGGTGACTTTTATAAAAGTAATGGATCTCTTTTAAAAAGAACTTAACGTATGTAGTACTTTGGGGTTAAAAACCCGGACTTTGGCATAATATGAAAGTACTTTGAGTTGTGTGAAGCTTGCCTATGCTTGTTGTTGTGAAACTTGCCTATGCTTGTTGTTGTGAAACTTGCCTATGCTTGTGATGATAGCCTTTGTTGTGTCAGTGTGGTATTTACGTATTCTGGTGTCTCTCGATAGAGGCGGTTGACTTATTGAGAACTTACTTGGGCGTCTTTGGCGATGATGGAGAATTCCAGGTATGTTTCCATTTTGATTCTTATCTTGTTGTTGATGTCACATGGACATGTCTGCCGTCTGATATCCGGCATGTGGCCGTGCGGCGAGTTGACCATGATATATTGTTATTGAGGTAACATGGACATGTCTACCGTCACGATGTCCGGGGGCATGTGGCATGCGGCGCTTATTGTGTTGCAACATGGGCGTGTCTACCGTCCGATGTCCGGGGCATGTGGCCATGCGGCGGGGTTGACCATATATTCTTATTGAGGTTACATGGGCATGTCTACCGTCTGATGTCGGGGCATGTGGCCATGCGGCCTTATTGTGTGTTGCATCATGGACATGTCTACAGAAGCGATTAGGGCATGCGGCCGTGATCTGAACATGATGGATGTTATGGGCGTGAGACCCGTAGTTATATTTAGTGGTGACTTTGAGGCGTGAGTCACGACTTGGCTATTTTTATGTTGCGTCTTGTATTTTGGTTATCATACATGTCTCCCTTGTTAAGCTATTATGATTTCATTCTGATGTTGTGATTTCACATACTTGGTACTGTTATCTTGACCTCCTTGAGTGCGTTCATGCAGCGGTAGAGGTACATCGATGCGTGGATCCTCGCTCTCGAGGATCTCGATTCAGCGTTTTGGGAAGCTCGTTTCTCGGAGGCTTATCTTTTGGTATGTGTTCCACGAGTTGTAGGTTCTTGTACATTCGGGGTATGGCGGGCCACTGTCCGTCATAGTCGTTACAAATCTTAAGTGCATGTCTTGTTGTGGGCGGGGTTGTAAAAGGATTAAACTGTTCGGGTTTATGTATATCTTGAAAGGCAAGCTGTTTTGGTTGCTGTCTATTTATTATATCTCTTGTTTCATGATTCATGTTTTATTTTCCATTGGTTTTCTCGATGTTGTATCACTAGGGTGCGGGGTAAGGCACGATGTGGGCAGGTTCGGGCGTTACAAAGTGGTATCGAGCGATTAGTCCTCGGAAAGTGTCTCTGAACCGTGTCTAGTAAGTCTTGATTATCGGTGTGTTGTGCACCACGTCTATGTCGGAGGCTATAGGACATTTAGGATTGGTTTCTATTCTTCTCATTCGAGATCGTGCCTTAGAGGCATGTTGTAAGTTGGACCCTACGGCGTGTTTCGTTTTTACGATTATGCCTGCGAAAGGCAACCGAGGCCCGAAGGGCAAAGCGGCGAGGAGGCTGCTAGTGGGATTCAGAGTGCGAGCGCGAGCGGTCGATGCGAGTAGTGCTTGACGGCGAAGTTTTGCGACGCCGCCCGGCCTGGCAGTTTAGAGCGCAGCGATGGCTGCCGAGACTCTGATACACGAGCCTCCGGTCCACGATGCAGGCGGGAGAGATGGGTCACGAGAGATGGCGATTATTGGCGAGTTGTGGCGAGATATGAGAGATAAGTGGGCCGCAGCGATTCGATTCAGCGGCACTGTAGTACACCCGAGCGGTTTGAGGCTACGGGATTTCCTTAGTTGTAGCGCTTTGAGTTTCTGGTCGGCGGAGGATGATCCGCGAGAGTTCATCCGTCGATTCTGAAGGATCGTCACGGGTGATCGAGGCTTGGTGATGCAGTGACATTTAGTTCGCATCGGCTGCGTGATACCGCATGATCGATTGGTTTGACTCGTGGGAGCTTTCGGGAGAGCATGCACTTCCGGCCGTTTGGGGCGAGTTTTGGGGCCTTCTGGCACATTTCTTGCCTCACAAATGAGAGGGCTCGGTAAACAGTTTTTGATGTTAAAGCGAGCAGGCGTCTGATTCGGGAAGTACAATGTGGAGTTCGACTCATTGGCGGTATGTTCCGCATTAGTAGCTAGTATGGAGGATCGAGTGCACCGATATGTTCACGAGGCTCGATGATTACCTAGCGAGAGAGTTGTTGGTGTTTCTCTTGACGAGCATGGACATTGCCGCATTCGAGCTCGTACGCAGGTGCGAGGCGCGGTCGGCAGGTGGACGCCTTTCGTGAAGAAGGCCATGGCCGGATATTTTGGCGACTTTGGCGGACGCCTCGGCCGGACTAGTTATGTACCTCGCCATTGCGAGTAGTCCTCCGCGACGCCGGGACCCAGGATATTGGGAAGCGGTCGGGCTCCCGAGTTTGAATGTTGGGAGTAGGGTGTTGGCGGATCGATCACCCTACCTCGGTGTGATCGATGTAGTAGACCGCATTTCGGAGAAGTGTCGTAGTACGAGGAGCTTGTTATTCTTGCGGCCAGCGGGGCCATATGGCGAAGCGTCAGGCCAGGGTAGCTGGTAGGATAGCACAGACTACTAGGCGATTGCGGAGCCACGGTAGAGTCGCGGTGGAAGTTCGATTTTAAGCGGTCCTTGAACCGCCTAGTTTGAGTATATCCTTAACCTCTAGAGTTTTGTGTGTATTGATGTTGTTGATGTGTTTAATGATATGTTTGGATAGCTTTGTGCTAAAATGTGATTTAGAAACACAGTTAGTGAAAAGGGTAAGTCCCTGGGTAGTGTGAAATGGAAGTGGTAGCTTTCATGACCTGTAGAGGTAAGATTGTTCGGATCAAGAACTAGAGAGTTGGCGCTACAGTGGGTCGGGTTGGGGCCATGTTTCGGGCCAACCCGTCCGTTGAGGAAGGTCAGCTGCAGGTGGTCCCCCGGTGGCGGTCACGAGGGTGCTAGGCCCAAGTTTAGATGACCATCGTATGAGTTCGTGGATACGTTCGATTAGAATCAGTTCGTGAAGGCCGGGAATGGCCTTAGGGGAATCGAGGTTAGTGAGATGACCAAGTTTGGAGGTAGTGACTCCAAGGGTTGGGAAACGAGCGTTGCGAAGTGTGGTACGGACACTAGAGCGAGTTAGTGTTCGTGGCGATCTTTGCGAGAAAGGGAGAAGTGAGCGTGTGTTTTTGTGACGGTGTGGCATGATTGTTTTAAATGCGTATAGCGGTGAAGACTATCACGGCGCTGTTGTTTTGAGACCTTGAAGGAACATTCGGGGCGAATGTTTACGAGGAAGAATGTTATACCCGTATTTCGGGTATATGCGTGAGGCGTGCGTATTAAAATTTTGCCTTAAGAATTGGCTTTGGTTGAAATTTGGGCCAAGTGCGAATAAGTCGTTTTACGGCGAAAGCGTTTCCACGACTTACGTTGGGAAAATTCCGGCTATGTCATTTAGTATTTTTGCGGATTTTTAGGCGGCGGAACATTTTTGGACCAGCGGGAGGTGACACTTGTCACCTCGTTGGGCAACAAGAGGAGGCTTGGCGCTTGGCGATTGGCTCCCTCTTTTGTGCCTTGCTTTGTGGCTTGTTTTGTGGAGTGTTTTGTGGAGTGTTTTGTGGGTGCACTTGGCTTGATCTTGGCCTTACACTTGCCTTACATGGATGGATCTTGGCCATTGGTTGGCCTTTGCAGCTTTATAAATAGCTCACTTTGTGAAGACTTTCTTCGTCCACAAATTGTTCTAAGTGATAAATCCCTTCCTCCCTCTTGTAGACTCTCGTCCAGAGCTCCTCTCCTCTTTTGTGAGCTAGCCGAGCCTCCCCTCCCCTTGGCCAGAAAGTACACCCCATACAGTGGTGCTTGTAGTAGGGTACCCACTGCTAGTTACTTTCGTATAATACCCACTTGTTGTGGTATAGAAATACTCTCCTAGTATTGTTATAATGCCCAAAATACCTTAGCCTTGTACCTTGTAGTATTCCAAAGATACCTCTATCGTAGAGCAGGAAATACTACCTTTTGTCCTTTAGTCTCAGCGAAACCACTAAGAAAATCTTCATTGTTGTTTGAAGTACTTAAGAAGTTAGTTAGAACTTCTAAGGGTTGTTGGGAGTGATTGGAGCACTCGGAGTAGGAGCTAAGCGTTGCTCGGGATCGACTTTATACTTGGATAATTTTGGGCTTATCGAGGTAAACACTCTTGTCCTTCTATTGTAATTGGAAATTACATGTTTGAATATATAGTTGAAGTATACTATATGTAGAACTATACTTAATCTTGTGTGCAATGTCTTTTGACTTAAGCTGAAGAATTAAATGAACCGAATGAGCTGTAATTACATAGGGTGTATTCTGATAGACTTGTGTAGTATTCTTGTGTAGTAGAATTGTACACGTCCGGTTGGCGTGTAAAACCCCCACTGGTTGGCTTGGTAGCGGCCTCGATAGAGAAGGAGATTTGCTGTGGCGGGGAGAGTCTTTGCGAATTTTACGTAGATTATGGAGCGTTGAGATCTAGATGTTAATAGCGCGCGTGGCCTTATAGGTTGAAGTACTACGTGTGGGTGATCCACTGGCTTAGGAGTAGCCGGCGGTTTGAGGTACTTGGGCGTTTTGCTATTAGTCGACAATCGTCGCGGTATGTGAACCTCTTCCTATCTCTTCTAGCATGATATGTGTGAACTATGTAGTGCGGTGAGCGTCGTGTATTAAGCGTGTGATTGTTCTTAAAACATAAAGTGTTATAACGGCTTTATGGGAAGTTGGTTATAACGACTTTATGTAGGTAAGAAAATACTTGGTGGTTTTAAAGGTAATCGATGTGAATTATAAGCGGCTAGTTATAATAAAGAACTTGATGTATTTCAAAGATTTATAAATCGTTTTGAAGGAGAGTAACACTTGGTTTTAAAGGTTTTAAAAAGAGTTATACTAGCTTTATGGGAGTTAGGTATAATGTCTTAAGAGGTAAAGAAAATGGTTTCTTGATGTTAGAAGTTAAGAGACTTGATCTTATAAGATAAGAGACTTAATTTATTTGTTTTAATGAGGATGTTTGTGTGAAACCTCATTCGTGAGTAATGAGTACTTGGTTTTATTTAAAGGGATAATGTTTCTTGATTTGAAATCGGAATGTGTATCGACAGGACCAACTGCGGCGTTAATAAAGGAAAATGTATTGAATAATGATGTATCGTATTAAAACGGTAGAAACCTCCATCTGCATAGAAACTAAGATGAGACAAAATGATATTACATTTTCTAGATCATGGTCTTTGTAATAAGAATGTTGTAAACAAGAATAACCTACTCTCGCATGAGACTTATATTACTCAATTGTTCTAAAAGAAATCAAGTGATTAAGTTTATGAACTATGAAACCATTACAAATGAGAAGCTTGAGTAATTGAAACTAGGCAAAGCGGAACTTAGGAAAGAATGTTGTTACTTGATTTTGAAAAGGGATGTGGGTTGGTCATTCTTATACTACGGTATCGGGTGACTTTTATAAAAGTAATGGATCTCTTTTAAAAAGAACTTAACGTATGTAGTACTTTGGGGTTAAAAACCGGACTTTGGCATAATATGAAAGTACTTTGAGTTGTGTGAAGCTTGCCTATGCTTGTTGTTGTGAAACTTGCCTATGCTTGTTGTTGTGAAACTTGCCTATGCTTGTGATGATAGCCTTTGTTGTGCGGTGTGGTATTTACGTATTCTGCAGTGTCTCGATAGAGGCGGTTGACTTGTTGAGAACTTACTTGGAGCGTCTTTGGCGGTGATGGAAATTCCACGGGTATGTTTCCATTTTGATTCTTGTCTTGTTGTTGATGTCACATGGACATGTCTACCGTCTGATGTCCGGGGCATGTGGCCACGGCGGGGTTGACCATGATATATTGTTATTGAGTAACATGGACATGTCTACACCGTCACGATGTCCGGGGCATGTGGCCATGCGGCCTTGTTGTGTGTTGCAACATGGGCGTGTCTACACGTCACGATGTCCGGGGCATGTGGCCATGCGGCGGGGTTGACCGATATATTCTTATTGAGGTTACATGGGCATGTCTACCGATGCGATGTCCGGGCATGTGGCCATGCGGCGCTTATTATGTGTTGCATCGTGGACATGTCTGCAGAAGCGATGGGGGCATGCGGCCATGATGCGAACATGATGGATGTTATGGGCGTGAGACCCCTAGTTATATTTAGTGGTGACTTTGAGGCGTGAGTCACGACTTATTTATTTTATGTTGCGTCTTGTATTTTGGTTATCATACATGTCTCTGCTTGTTAAGCTATTATGATTTCATTCTGATGTTGTGATTTCACATGCCTTGGTACTGTTGTCGACCTCCTTGAAGTGCGTTCATGCCGCGGTAAGTACATCGGTCGTGGATCCTCGCTCTCGGGATCTCGGTTCAGCGTTTTGGGAAGCTCCGTTTCTCGGAGGCTTATCTTTTAGTATGTGTTCCTGAGTTGTAGGTTCTTGTACATTCGGGGTATGGCGGGGCCACTGTCCGTCATAGTCGTTGCAAATCTTAAGTGCTGTAGAAGCATTGTAGGCGAGGTTGTAAAAGTTAAAGCATTCGGGTTTTATGTATATCTTGAAAAGCATTGTTTTGGTTGGCTCTATTTATTATATCTCTTGTTTCATGATTCATGTTTTATTTTCCCGGTTTTCTCGATGTTGTATCACTAGGGTGCGGGGTAAGGCACGATGCCGGCGAGTTAGGCGTTACACCTTTATGGGCGGTATATGACATTATCGCGTCGAAATGGGCAGGCGATACCTTTATGGGCGGACTATATGACATTATCGCGTCGAGAAATGGTAAGGCGATATACCTTTATGGCGAACTATATGACATTATCGCGTCGAGAAATGGGCACAGCGATACCTTTATGGGCGAACTATATGACATTATCGCGTCGAAATGGGCGGCGTTATACCTTTATGGGCGGACTATATGACATTATCGCGTCCGAAATGGGCGAGCGTTATACCTTTATGGGCGGACTATATGACATTATCGCGTCGAAATGGGTAGGCGTTATACCTCTAGGCGAACTTATGTGACTTTATCGCGTCCCAGTTGGGTAGGCGGTATGGGCATCCCTCGTAAAAGGTCGGATTATGTTATGCAAGGTAAGTAAGTTATATGGTAATGAACTTGCGGTTTTCCTAAGCATATGCGTAAGAATGTGACTATAACTTTTATGTAAAAATGGGAAAAGATAATAAGGTGCGATTAAGTTCACGAGATGGTAATGACACGGTAGGATCGGTATTTACTTTTATACTTGCCCTGTCATTCTTTTATGCAGTTATGATTTGTTTCTTGTACCATATTTCCGTTCCATATTTGGTACTTGTCTTGACCCCGGAGCTGCGCTAAATGTCCATGAGTTTAGGTACCTTGATTGTGGATCCATGAGCTTAGGATCTGGTTCGGCATTTGAGATGGCTCGATGTTCGAGCTTGTCGTCATGGTTATGTATATTCAGTGCAGCGGGGCCTTGTCCCGTCATAGCATTGTCCAAATCTTAGAGTGCAGTATTCATTTGTGGGCTGGGTAGCTAGAGTTGTTTTACATTGTTAAGCGATGTAGACCACTTTGGGTAATTTTTATGTTATGGCGGCCTTATCGGCAGCCTTAGTTTTTTAAAATGTGTTATTTATCTTCAGATTTATTATGTTGTATGAGTATACGGGTGCCTAGGTAGGGCACCAGTCGCGGCCCGGGGTCGGGTCGTGACAACTAGCTCCCCATGAAGACATGTACCCGAGATGAGGGATTCCACGGGCATGTTATATACGATTATTACCCTATGGCCATGCTTATACGATGAGGGATTCCGGGGCGTGCGACCATGTTATGTACTATTACCCTATGGACTAGCCCTCCATGAAGTCATGTACCCGAGATGAGGGATTCCACGGGCATGAGATATATATATATATATATATATGTATTGTATATGTGTACGCCGACAGTGAGGTAGGATGCCACGGGCGCGTCACATGGTTATATGTTACACTTACGGCTGTCGGCAGTGATGGGGGATTCCACGGGCAGGAGATATATATATGTATTGTATATGTGTACGCCGACAGTGAGGTGGGATGCCACGGGCGCGTCACATGGTTATATTTTACACTTATGGCTGTCGGCAGTGATGGGGGATTCCACGGGCACGCTTTGATATTTGTGGGCTTGAGACCCTTACTGGACTATGTGATGATATTTGAGGGCTGGTGTCCGTAGCTCTGTGTGACTATTGTTCATGTGTTGAAATAGTCTCTAAAAGGTAAAACTGACTTTCATTACTTTCACTTCGGCAAGGCACGATTATGTCTTATTATTTTGGTTATCATACATGTCTCGGCTTTATATGAAGTTATGATTTCATTCTGATATTTTGATTTCACATACTTGGTACATATTTAATCTTGACCTCCTTGAGGTGCGTTGATCTGCGAGTTGAGGTACATAGCTTGCTGATCCGCATTTTTGGATCACTGTTGATTCTTGAAATCTTCATTTCTCGGAGGCTTTGTCTTTTAGTGCAGTTCTACGAGGTTGTAGTTTTATGTACATTCGGGGTATGGCGGGTCCTGTCCGTCACGATGGTTATGTCGAGAAATTCTTAGAGTGCATGTAGTCATATCTTGTGGGTCGCTTTGTAAAAAAAGAATCGCTTTTGGTTTTATATGTTTATATGTATCGGGAAAGGTAACCTTATCGGCTAACCTATTATTTAATTCTTGTTAAGTTTATGTATGTATGTTCGCTACTATTCTCGATGTATACTGTAAGGGTGCCCGGAGTAGGGCACGATCGCGAGCAGGTCCGGTAGTGATAAGCGAGATATCCAAAGCGCATTCGGGACCGGTATAGGCACTATGAGTTCAGGGTGATGTCTTTCGGTTTGACCAACGCTCCAGCAGTATTTATGGATTTGATGAACCGGGTGTTCAAGCCGTTTTTGGATACGTTTGTTATAGTATTCATTGATGACATCCTGGTTTATTCGCGCACAGAGAAGGAGCATGCAGATCAACGAGGGCGGTACTTAGGGTCCTCGGGCGCAATTGTTCGCCAAGTTCTCCAAGTGTGAGTTTTGGTTGGCCTCAGTGGCATTCTTGGGGCACATTATTGGGGTTGATGGTGTTCAAGTTGATACGGCAAAGATTGAGGCGGTCAAGTCTTGGCGGAGACCTACTACTCCGACAGAGGTGCGCAGTTTCTTAGGGTTGGCAGGTTATTATCGTAGGTTTGTGGAGAAGTTTGTTTCGATATCAACACTGTTGACTAGGCTGACTCGAGCGGCTAAGTTCCGGTGGGCGAGCTTGTGAGAAGGGCTTCGATTCTTGAAGGACAAGTTGTGGCGGCTCCAGTTCTTACTCTTCCCGAGGGGTTAGAGGGCTACGTGATTTATTGTGATGCCTCGAGTATCGGGATAGGGTGCGTATTGATGCGGCACGGCAAGGTAATAGCCTATTCTTCCCGGCAGCTACGGAAGCATGAGAGGAATTACCCTACTCACGACTTAGAGTTGGCCGCAGTTATTCATGCCTTGAAGATTTGGAGACATTATTTATACGGGGTTCATGTGGATATTTATACAGACCACAAGAGCCTCGGTACATCTTGAGGCGTAGGAGCTGAACTTGCGGCGAGGCGGTGGTTAGAGTTGTTGAAGGATTATGATGTTGATATCTATACCATCGGGAAAAGCCAACGTGGTTGCGAATGCTTTGAGTTTTAGATCGATGGAGTGCATCGGAGGTGCGGCGGATAGGCGAGGACATGGTCCGTCAGATCCATCAGCTAGCGAGCCTTGGGGTTCGGTTGGTCGATACCGATGATAGTGGGGTACGGGTTTGTGAGATTACCGAGTATTCCATTGTTAAGGAGGTGATGAGGCGACAGTATGAGGACCCAATTATGATACGGTATCGAATCTGACTCTTGAGAGGAGAAAAGTCTATTTAGGTAGCGCCTGATTGGGTCCTAAGATTTTAGGGCAGATTGTGTGTTCCCGATGTTGCAGGACTTCGTCAGCAGATTCTGGGGGAGGCGCATAGTTCTCATTACTCTATTCATCCAGGGTCGACTAAAATGTACCATGACCTCAGATGTATGTATTGGTGGGATGGCCTGAAGAAGGACGTGACAGGGTTTGTTGCTCAGTGTCTGAATTGTCAACAGGTCAAGGTTGAGCACCAAAATCCCGATGGGCTATTGCAGGCGATTGATATTCCGACATGGAAGTGAGAGGTGATCAACATGGATTTTGTTACAGGGTTACCTCATACTCAGAGGAAGTGTGATTCTATCTGGGTTATTTTAGACAGGCTGACGAAATCAGCCCACTTTCTTCCAGTCAGGACTACGTATTCGGCTGAGGATTATGCTAGATTGTATATCAGGGAGATTGTGAGATTGCACGGAGTTTCTATATCGATTATATCAGACAGGGGGCCAGTTTACGGCTAACTTCTGGAGGTCTTTCCAAAAGGGGTTAGGGACACAGGTGAGTCTCAGTACTGCGTTTCATCCTCAGACCGAAGGGGAGGCAGAGCGTACTATCCAGACACTTGAGGATATTGTTACACCCCGTAAATTCAAGAAGATAAGATAAGAACATACCAAGGAATATCGGATTAGAAAGTTGAAAGACAAGTTGCCAAACATGTGTTGGATGGATTTTGAGTCTACCTTGGAGTGTTTGTCACGACCCGTTCCGGGGCCCGTGACTGGTGCCTTACCGGGGCACCCAAGTAGTCATACATCAGAGAAATCAGCGGAAATATAAAACAAGACATGAAACAGTTTATAAAATAAGACACAGTATATGTGAGAAAACATCGCCTTTCGGCATATATATATAATCATAGTTCAGCAGTTACATCCGACACTGTACAACATGACTACAGACCTCTAAGGAAATATACAACTATGGCGGGGCGGGGCCGCCATACCCTGTATACAAACTAACTACAACGGGAGATCATACCAAAAGTAGAGCCTCGGAAGAGATGGAGCTCCGGCACCAACGTAGAGATCCTAAGGATGCGGATCTAGCACTTGCCCGCCTGCGGCATGAGCAGGCCCAGAAGGAGTCGATGCAGAGTACTAAGTATGCGAATCGTAAAGTACTTAAATGAAAACATATCATTTTAAAACGGTTTACAAATATGTATGAAACAACCGAGAAACGCACATAGTGCCACATCACAACAAGAGCAACAATAGGTAAGCGTAATGAGTCTTGTCTAGAGGTGAATGATCGAAAGCAGGGCCACTCGCCCATCATCATTCTGCAAGCCTAATCTGGACTCGAGTCGCATAGGCCACTCACGTGGGCGCGTGAGGTATAACCCGCGTCGAGGGTAGCTACTCCTCGGCGTCGTCACGGACTCATTGTCGCATGGCCACCACCGCATGAGGCATAACCCGCATACTAACGGAACTCGTAGCTCCGCATAGGCCCCTGGACCCGCGTAGGTATTCTCGAATCATGGTCCCAGACGCTGAGTCTACCGCGTCGGAGGCGCTTAACCCCGGTATCGTCTCAAGAGGTGAGTGATAGTATACTAACATAACAACTTATCTTTAAACAACATAAGCACAACAAGGATACTCACCTATACAAGCGTTACAAGATACTAACACACGTAGCATCATATCATGTCTACTTATCAAACCATCTTTTTATTCTTTTCACAATATAAGTCCATTATAAACACATAGGCAAACTTGTTTCTTTTATCAATCTTAAGTGGTTATACTTACTTCCCGTAAAGCTAGTATAACTCTTAAGCACATTTTAAAAACCAATTAGTTCTCTTACATTAATATGATTCGATATTCTTTTGAAATGCTTTGGATCTTTATTATTCGGGCTTAAGCCGTGAGGCATTCCGTAAGTATTATTCGAGCTTAAGCGTGAGGCATTCTGTAAGTATTATCGAGCTTAAGTCAAAGACATTGCCGTAGTTATATTGTAAAATATCATGCTTTAGGAAGAATCACATACCTTACCGTGAAAACCACTGCGAGTTGAATATGTCACAGCGCAGAGTCGACCTATAATAGTCACAGATACCTATTAAAGACTACTCTGAAGGTCATTCTAAGCAGGGGTTCATAATTCTCTGATAAGTCGGCAGCACTTCCCTACCGGTGAGCTATATAAGTCTCTTGTGAAAGCAGTCTATGTAAATCTGATTCAATTCTATTACGTGATAAACTTCTAAGTATTTATACTTATCCTTATACTACAACAGTATATATATTCTCTAATACAAAAGAGGTTAGGATTATTACCTCGGTAAGCCCAATAATATCCTAGAAAAGTCGCGCTGAGCAGGTTTTGCTCTAAGTTGTATGCTCAAGAACCTTAGAAGTTCTTCACAACTTCTACAAGTACTAAGGTATTTGGGCTAGGAGTATTTTGGGCATTATAACAATACAAGAAGGCAACTTTTCTACCAAGGGAGGGGTAGGTTTCGGCTAGGCTAGGGGTGGGGTAGCCTCGGCCAAGCTTCTCAAGGGGTGTTGGGCGAATTGCTTACAAAGGGAGAGGAAGGATTTTGGACTTGGAAAGCTTTTGTGGATGAAGAACTCTTCATCTCAAGAGGTATTTATAGCTCAAGCCTTGGCCAACCAATGGCCAAGATGAAGACAAGTGCAAGGCAAGTGTAAGGCCAAGATCAAGCCAAGTGCACCTAACCCTACTCACAAAAACCACAAAACACTCCACAAAACATGGCACAAAACAAGGCCTAAGCAAGGAACCAATCGGCCCAAGGCAGTCCCTCTTGGGCCCAATCGTCCAAAGCCATCCCACTTGCTTCCAATGTGAGGTGACACATGTCACCTCCCGTTGATCCAAAATGTTTCGTCTCTCGGAAAAATCCGCAAAAATAAGAAATGGCATAGCGGAATTTACTACGAAAGGCGTAGAAGCGTTTAGTGGAAAGCGATTCTTTTAGTGAGTTGTGTACAAATAAAAGCGTCAAGGCTTATCTTTAAGGCTAGACTTTACGTCACGTATTCCCTTACGTACATACTGGAAATACGGGTATAACATTCTCCCCGCTTAGAAACATTCGTCCGAATGTTCCTTCCAAAACGATTATCGAAGAAGTTTTAAGCGATTGTAAATGCCACACGGCCGAGCAACTTAGGCGAAATGATAACGAAAATTTACAAGTAGGAAAGTGAATTTACGGAGGTGTGGGGAATAGGTGAGGATACTTAGTCTCATGTCTCTCCGGCTTCCCATCATCTCCTCCCGAGCTCGTTCGCCCAAGACTTTGTGGAAGCCACGTCCTTGGTCGCGAGCGCTAACGGCGATCGACTATCGCTATGGGAATCTCCTCATACGATAATCCCTCGGTCACCTGGACATCGTCAATCGGGTGTACCCTAGATGGATCCCCGACACATCTCCTCAGCATAGACACGTGAAAAACCGGATGCACTGCCTCCAGATCGGACGGCAGATCCAACTCATAAGCAACCTTGCCTACCTGCGGACAATGCGAAGCGGCCCGATGTACCTGGGTGAGTTTCCCTTCTTCCGAATCTCATCACACCGCTTCATGGGTGACACCTTTAGGAAAACCCAATCATGAACCTCGAACTCAAGATCACGACGGCGATGATCTGCATCGACTTACATCGACTACGGTGTCGATAGCGCTCTCGGATAAGTTTCACCTTATCCATCGCTGCTGTACCAAATCTGGTCCCACTAGTGCCTCGCCACATCGAACCAACCTATAGGCGATCTGCACTTCCTCCATACAAGGCCTCATAAGGCGCCATCGAATCTTTGGGTGGTAGCTATTATTATATGCGAACTCAACTAGAGGCAAATGATCCTCCCAACTACCACTAAAGTCAATAACACGGGCTCGCGACATATCCTCGAAGTCTGGATAGTGCGCTCTGCTGTCCGTGCATGCGTGGATGAAATGCGATACTCGAGCTCACTGCGTCCTAAACCCCTGCGGAAGGACCTCCAGTTAGCGTAAACGGGCTCCTGCATGCGATATGATCAGTAGGGACTCCATGCGATCGGCGATCTCTCGGATGTAAAGTCGGCATAATCCTCGGTAGAAAAAGTCGTCTGACGGGAAGAAAGTGGGCTGATTTAAATCGACTGTCGGCGATAACCCATATAGAATCATGTCTCCTCCGAGTGCGAGGTAATCCTGATGAAGTCCATGTTGATTACCTCCACTTCCGGTCGGGATCTCTATCGCTGTAACAAACCACGGGCCTCGGTGCTCTACACCTTCACTGCGACAACACGGGCCCGAGCTACGAACTCTGCAACGTCCTCTTCAAGTCATCCCACCAATACGGATCTAAGGTCGTGGTACATCTTGGTCGACCCGGATGGATAAATGCTTGCGTGTGCTTCCCCGAGAACTCTGCGAAGTCACGAAACATCTGGAACACACGATGCGCCTCAAACCTTAGCACCCATCGGTGCTACCTCAAGGACCCTTGCCTCACGAAGAGGCGTATCACGATATCGAATCAAAGCGGATCCTCGAGCTGTTGCCTCTTCACCTCGCTCGGCGAAGGAAGATTCGGCAACCTCACGAACTCTAACCCTGCTATCGTAATCAATCAAGCGGACACAAGGCTCGCTAAGCGATGCAAATCACGAACCATGTCCCTCCTCTCTGCTGCACATCGATAGGCTCCCATCGACCTACGACTAGGGCATCTGCCACAACATTGGCCTTCCGGGTGGTATAGGATATCAACATCGTAATCCTTAAGCAACTCTAACCACCGTCTGCATGTAAGTTCAGCTCCCTCGGTGAAGATATCTTTGGAGGCTCTTGTGGTCTGTATAAATATCCACGTGAACCCCATACAAATAATGCCTCGGATCTTGGCGTGAATCACGGTGCGACTCAAATCATGGGTGGGGTAGTTCCTCGTGTTTCTTGGTGTCGGGATGCATATGCTATAACCCGCCATGCTGCATCAATACATCCCAACCCGATGCACGACGTCACAATACCACGACATAACCATCCGACCTCTGGAAGAGTAAGAAGCGGGGCGATCGTCAATCTCTTTCAACAACTGAAACCACGCTCCAAGCATCGGTCCACTGGAACTTGGCGCCACGAGTCACCTAGTCAATGGTGCGAAGATAGAAGCAAACTTCTCCACGAACGCCGATAATAACTGCAAGGCCCGAGCTGCGAACCTCTGTCGGAGTAGTAGGTCTAGGCCAAGTCTGTTGCCTCGATCTTGGCGTATCAACTCGAATGCCATCAGCCCGACAATATGCCCAAGCGCCATCAAGTCAGCAAAACTCACATTTGGAAAACTTGGCGTACAAGCTGCCCCGAGAAGCTGTCGGCCTGATCGCCGAATGCTCGCGTACTCCTGCTCTGGCGAGAATAAACCAAGATATCATCAATGAACACTATCACAAGCGTGTCCAAAAATGGTTTGAACACTCGGTTCATCAAATCCATGAATACCGCCGAGCATTGGTCAACCAAAGACATGACCACGAACTCATAATGCCCGTGCGGTCCGAATGCGATCTAGGACATCCGCCTCTCGACACGAACGATGATAGCGACGCAGATCAATCTTGGAGAAACATCTCGCCTGCAAGCGGGTCGAACAAATCATCAATCACAGGAAGGGTATTCATTCTTAATGGTCACCTTGTTCATTTACATGTAATCAACACATGCGCGGCGTCGTCCTTCTTCTTCACGAACAATACGGCGCCCCGGGAAACACTGGGCCTAATGAAGCCGCTTCTCGGCCAAATCCTCGGTGGTCCTTGACTCTCTCGACTCGGCGGGTGCCGTTACGTATGGCGGAATGGAAATAGCCGAGTATCGCAATATGTCAATACAAAACTCGATCTCCTCTCGGGAGGATGCGGAGGTCATGCGGGAACACGTCGGGAACTTCGTGACTACGAGGGGCGAAAATCTGGTACGCGGCCTCGATATCAAACACTCGAACTAGATGGTAGATATACCCCTGCACCATCTTCCTAGCCTTGAGGTAGGAAATAAACCTACCCTCGGCGATCTGGTGCTCCTCACTCAACAACGGCTCCTCGGAAGCTGGAACCGTACTACTCTCTCTGCGGTCTACATTGGCATAGCGAAGCTAGCCAATCCGTCCCATAATCACGTCGAAGTCAATCATCTCGACTCTATCAAGTCGGCGGTCGACGGCGTAAATGGTCACAGACAAGCCCTATATACGTAGAGCTACCACCGAATCACCCCTGGCGTAGCTACCTCGAAAGGGTCTATGGACTCGTGCTCTATCCCTATCCTACTAGCAACAAGGGAGATATATAGGGGAGTAGAACCGGATCTATCGAGGCATAAACATCAAACCCGAGCGATAAGGTACGTGGCGACATCGGTGAGGCCTCACGATCTGTCGGTGGACAAAGCATAAATGCGGTTACGAGGACCGCTAGAAGCTGGACCCGAGCCACGACCTGCGCGACCTGGCGACCCATGAGCACCACGCCTCGGGCGAGTAATCGTAGGAGATGATGAAGCGGCCAGAACTGAAGGTGGGCCTACCACTGTGCCCCGGTCGGGCCGATCCTCGCGAAGTGACCTGCTGGCCAATCGTAACAAGATCCATAAGTAGTACCACACTTCCCGTAATGGGATCTGCATCGGCCACACTGGGGTGGTCGTCGGCGATACCTCTGCTACTCGGCGTCTGAAGCCACAGGGCCCAGTGCGCCTCGAAAACTCTGGGTCTTGAGGGCGGTGCGGGAGTGCTCAGCCGGCGTGGTGCGAATCTGGGCTGCTGCGAGGCCGCCACCACGATAACCACGAAGACCCTCGTCACGGCCTTAACCTGCTGGCATGCATCGCTCGTCGACCTCTGCGCTCGCCGCATCAGGCGTGAGCTGCATGCGGGTAATGTCCATACCGGTGGAGAAAACCCCGCATATGACTCGGCCATATAGTCGTCTAGCCGGTGACATAGCGGTGTACCTATCCTCCATATCTGCTACCAATCTTTGGGACATATCGAGCCAATGAATCAAACTCGACATTGTACTCCACGGCGGTCGTCCTCTGCCTCGGCGATAAAAATCTATCGGCCGCGCCTCGCCATCTGTGGAGGCAAGAAGTGAGGAAAGCCTCGAGAACTCATCCCAGTAGGCTGGGGCGCGTGCTCTCCGGGATAACTCCCATGAATCAAACCAATCATCGCGGTATCACGCGGCCTATGTGAACTAAATATCACGGACTCGGTCTCGACGCCCGATCACTCTCAAAATCCTCTGGCGACGGATGAACTCCTGCGGATCATCCTCGGCCTCGACCCATAAAACTCCGTGGGCTACAACTCGAAATCTCGTAGCCTCAAACTATACGCCTCGGGTGTACCACGGGTGCGGAGGCTGGGTGGGCTGGCGCCGCGTCGATCTCTCGCCGTGTCGGGCCTGACTTTGCCAAAGCTGGGCCATCTCCTTGTACCTAACTCCTCCGCCCGGTGTGGGACGGGAGGTGTGGAGTGCGGTGGTGTGTTGGCCGGCGGCGTCATAGAACTCGCCGTCTCGTATAGGCGGGCTGAGCCCTCATGACTCTGGGTGTCTGCTAGCGCCTCCTCTGCCTTGCCGCCACAGGCGGGTTGCCTTACGTGGAGGCATAAGCATTCAGGAAAGGAATACGTTAGAGGGTCGACCTATAACACGACTCTAAAGCACGATCTCGGAATGAGAAGAATGAAACCAATCCTAAATATCCTATAGCCTCACGATTATTGGTGTGGTGCACAACACACGATAATCAAACTTCTACTAGATACGGTGCAGAGACACTTTCCGAGATCTCGCTCGATACCACTTTTGTCACGACCCGTTCGGGGCGTGGTCGTGCCTTGCGGGGCACCAAAGTAGTCATACATCAGAGAAATCAGCGGAAATATAAAACAAGACATGAAACAGTTTATAAAATAAGACACAGTTTATGTGAGAAAACATCGCCTTTCGGCATATATATATAATCATAGTTCAACAGTTACATCCGACACTGTACAACATGACTACAGACCTCTAAGGAAATATACAACTATGGCGGGACGAGGCCCGCCATACTCGACTGTCTAAACTAACTACAAGGAGATCATACCAAAAGTAGAGCCTCGGAAGAGATGGAGCTCAGACACCAACGTAGAGATCCTAAGGATGCGGATCTAGCACACTTGCCCGCCTGCGGCATGAACGCAGCCCAAGGAGGTCGATCTACAGTACTAAGTATGCGAAGCGTAAAGTACTTAAATGAAAACATATCATTTTTAAAACCAGTTTACAAATATGTATGAAACAACCCGAGAAGCGCATATAGTGCCACATCACAAACAAGAGCAACAATAGGTAATCAGAATGAGTCTTGTCTAGGCTGCGAATGATCGAAAGCAGGGCCACTCGCCCCATCATCGATTCGAAGCCTAATCCTCGACTCGAGTCCGCATAGGCCACTCACGTGGGCCGCGTGAGGTATAACCCGCATCGAGGGTAGCTACTCCTCGGCATCGCCTGGACTCATTGTCGCATGGCCACAGACCGCATGAGGCATAACCCGCATACTAACACGGAACTCGTAGCTCCGCATAGGCCCCTGGACCGCGTGAGGTATTCTCGAATCATGGTCCTGCACCGCTGAGTCTACCCGCGTCGGAGGCGACTTAACCCGGTATCATCTCAAGAGGTGAGTGATAGTATACTAACATAACAACTTATCTTTAAACAACATAAGCACAACAAGGATACTCACCTATACAAGCGTTACAAGATACTAACACACATAGCATCATATCATGTCTACTTATCAAACCATCTTTTATTCTTTTCACAATATAAGTCTGTTATAAACACATAGGCAAACTTGTTTCTTTTATCAATCTTAAGTGGTTATACTTACTTCCCATAAAGCTAGTATAACTCTTAAGCTTTTAAAAACCAATTAGTTCTCTTACATTAATATGATTCAAGATTCTTTTGAAATGCTTTGGATCTTTATTATTCAAAGCTTAAGCGTGAGGCATTGCCGTAAGTATTATTCGTGCTTAAGCCGTGAGGCATTCCGTAAGTATTATTCGAGCTTAAGTCAAAGACATTGCTGGTAGTTATATTGTAAAATATCATGCTTTAGGAAGAATCACATACCTTCTCGTGAAAACCACCGCCAAGTTGAATATGTCGCAGAGAGTCACCTATAATAGTCACAGATACCTATTAAAGACTACTCAAGGTCATTCTAAGCAGGTTCATAATTCTGATAAGTCAGGCAAAGACTTCCCTACCGGTGAGCTATATAAGTCTCATGAAAACAGTCCTATGTAAATCTGATTCAATTCTATTACGTGATAAACTTCTAAGTATTTATACTTATCCTTATACTACAACAGTATATATATTCTCTAATACAAAGAGGGTTAGGATTATTACCTCGGTAAGCCCAATAATATCCTAGAAAAGTCGCTGAGCAAGGTTTTGCTCTAAGTTGTATGCGCTCCAGAACCTTAGAAGTTCTTCACAACTTCTACAAGTACTAAGGTATTTGGGCTAGGGTATTTTGGGCATTATAACAATACAAGAAGGCAACTTTTCTACCAAGGGAGGGTAGGTTTCGGCTAGGCTAGGGTGGGGTAGCCTCGGCCAAGCTTCTCAAGGGGTGTTGGACGAATTGCTTACAAAGGGAGAGGAAGGATTTTGGACTTGGAAAGCTTTTGTGGATGAAGAACTCTTCATCTCAAGAGAGTATTTATAGCTCGAGCCTTGGCCAACCAATGGCCAAGATGAAGACAAGTGCAAGGCAAGTGTAAGGCCAAGATCAAGCCAAGTGCACCTAACCCTACTCACAAAACACTCCACAAAACACTCCACAAAACATGGCACAAAACAAGGCCTAAGCAAGGAACCAATCGGCGAGGCCAACATCCCTCTTGGGCCTTAATCGTCCAAAGCCATCCCACTTGCTTCCAATGTGAGGTGACACATGTCACCCTCCCGTTGGTCCAAAATGTTTCGTCTCTCGGAAAAATCCGCAAAATAAGAAATGGCATAGCCGAATTTACTCTACGAAAGTGTGGAAAGCGTTTCGTCGGAAAACGATTCTTTTAGTGAGTTGTGTACAAATAAAAACGTCCAAGGCTTATCTTTAAGGCTAGACTTTCGTACGTATTCCCTTACGTACATACTCTGGAAATACGGGGTATAACAGTGTTGTACCTCTGTTGTTAAGAATTTCGAGGTGTTTAATAAGCCTAGTGTGTAGTCCGTTAAATCTAGTTCCCAACGCAACAAACCGTTCGTCGATAGGACATCGGAGTCAAAAGTTATGGAAGTTTCAAGTTTGGTGCGCAGAAAGGCAAGCGGCGATTTCGGTTCGAAGTGCAAGCGCCGGCCGAATGCGAGGCAGCGCGGTTATCGGGAGTCCACGGGGTTGCGAGCCATGGCGCCGGAATCTGAGGCATGCGCCGAATGCTAGAAATTCTCAGTGGAAGCCGCCGATGGCGCCGCATGGCGCCAAGGCGGATTTTTGGTAAGGGGCGAAAAATAGGGATATTTTGATAAAGGCCTATGGGAGGGTGACAAGTGTCCTCCCATCTTTTGACCAAATGAGGGTCTTATTTTAGGGCAAGTCTTCAAGACTTGACCATTTGCAAGGGTTTCCTAAGAAAAATCCCTCTTCTCTCTCTCAAATTGATGAACCCCGGTGAGATTTTTGGAAGGGTTTCAAGAAGGAAAAGTGTTGGCAAGCTTGTAGAGGGTTCGTGTGGGTAATTTTGAAGTGAAGAAGATTTCGGAAAGAGGGCTTCTTGAGGTAAAAATCTTCTCCTTCTTGTGTAAATGAAGTTTTCAAGTTTTAGTAGTCAAGAAATGAGCCTGAGGCTGTTATATTAAAGTTTGAAAAGATTTGGATCTTGTTGTCTTGTTGAAAACCGAAAAGGGGGCATGTTAGCCACTCATGTCAGAATCAATTCATTGTTAGCTAAAAATCGTTGCATGTTATAAATAGGAGGGTATATAATTGGTTATGACTTATATAACATGTTGGAATAACGAGATTGGATTAGAAAGGAAATTGATAGGAATGTGATATGGTAGCCGAATGGGGCTTGGAATTATTGGGTTGTTTTGTATTATTGTGGGGCGAAATTTTACACGTATTGTAAGGCGTGTAATCCCCTTTGTTGGTTGTTTTTTGGAGCCTTAAATGTGGCTTGTTGGTTATTGTATTCGGCCTTGAAAAAGGTGGCAAAGTGAGTAGAAACAAAGGAAGTGCTGCCCGTTTTTCCGTAGAATTAGATACCGTATACTTAGTATTATTCTACGTTAGAGGCTAGAAGTTGATAGTCTTGTTGTGACCATTATAGGTTGACACTTCTACGTACGGCGTATTCGGCTTAGCTTGTGGATATTAGCTGAAAAGGTATGTGAACTATCTCCTCTTCTAGCATGATTCCTTAAGATTAAGAGAGTATGTTCTACTCCTTAAATGATCCATTCCTAGTTTGTATTTGGATTGCCTAGAATAGAATTTGTTTTATGTACTTCCTTGATTGTACTTTGATGTTTAAATTGTAAGTTGTAAAATCCATTTTCTTAGTGAAGTTTGGATTCTAAAAAGTGAAAGTGTTTTACTTAAAGTACATAGAGTCTTGAAAAGGAAGTGGTTTCCAAATCTTTTGGGCTAGTGCCTTAGTCCCAAAATCCTAAAGGTCATTATAATGACTTTAGGGGAGTCAAATGAGTGATTTACTTAATTGTTTTAAAAGAGGAGAAATGACATGATTTAAGAGAAGTAACTTGTTTTAAAGGAGTGAGTTACTTGAGGTTTAAAAGTAGAAGGAACTTGATTTGTAAGTATGTGATAATTGGTTTTAATAGTAGAAGTCTCTTGGTTATAAAAGGAATGGATATGTCTAAAACCATAAAGGGTTATAACGGCTTTATGGGAAGTTGGTTATAACGGCTTTATGGAAGGTTTAGAAAGTTGTCTATTTTGATTAAAGGGCATAAGTTGCCTAGATTGTGAAAATTTGAAGTTACTTGATTTCAAGGCTTGAAATGAGTTTTCTAAACGTGTAGTAACTTAATTTGAAAAATAGACATGCCTTGATACTACGGGTGTTAGTATCTTGGGATTTTACATAAAAAGGAGTCTTTTGAAAAGAATGTACGTACGTAGTACTTTGGCCTGTTTAATTGAGAATAATTCTATGTGATACCTTGATTAGTACTTTGGCTTGTTAAATGAGAATTATTCTATTTGTGCCTTGATAAGTACTTTGGCTTGTTAAATGAGAATCATTCTATGTGTGCCTTGATAAGTACTTTGGCTTGATAGATTGAGAATTATTCTAGGTGTGCCTTGATAAGTACTTTGGCTTGATTAAATGAGAATTATTCTATGTGTGCCTTGATAAGTACTTTGGCTTGTTTAGTTGAGAATTGCCTATGTGTGCTGGAAATAGCCGGTTGTGTGCTATTGGTATATCAGTCGTTTCGGGGTCATTCCCCGGGTTTGTGGCATTTGGATATTCCGTGGATTTGCTACCCACGATGCGAGGAATACCTCATGCGGGTCCGTAAGGACTTATGCGGGTGAAATAGTCCCATGCGGGCGGGTCCAGCCTATGCGAGGAATACCTCATGCGAGTCTGTAAGGGCTTATGCGGGTGAAATAGTCCCATGCGAGGAATACCTCACGCGGGTCCACGCGGCCTATGCGGGTGAAATAGTCCCAGGAGTAGGATGGTTAAATGATACTGCGGGCGGATGGTCCTGTTTGATCATGAGCTTCCTATTTTATATTGTAAGGATACTACTGTTTACTCTCATTGTTAGTAAGGCACAATGTGTTGTAATTTGATTATCATATATGTCCCCGGATTTGTTTGTGTCACCCTATGGTCATGCTTTTACGATGTGGGATTCCGGGGCAGGAGACCACGTGGTATTTAGGACACAGGTGGGACTTGGTGTTCATGTATCCTTATTGGTGTTATTACATCATGGACTGCCGGCAGTGAGGAAGGATGCCACGGGCATGATTGATATTATGGGCGTGAGACCCATAGTTATATTTGAGTAGTGACTTTGAGGGCTTGCGTCCCTGACTTGATGTGACTGCTTGTGTATTATGTACTGTAGGTTGGTTATCATACATGTCTCCTGCTTTGGTTAGACTGTTATGATTTTATTACGCAGATTCATCGCTCACATACTTGGTACATTCTTCGTACTGACCTCCTTCGGGGGGCTGCGTTCATGCCGCAGGTTTAGGTACGCTGTTTGGTGATCGGCAGGTGTAGGACCGCCTTTCGAGTTTTGGATAGCTCCTTCATTGGGAGTTATCTTTTTGGTATAAGTTCTTTCGATCTGAGCTTTTATGCGATTATGGTGCAGCGGGGCCTTGTCCCGTCATATTTCAGTAAAACTCTTAGGGGTCTGTATTCACATGTGGGATTGGACTCATGTACGGTGTAGTGTCTTTTGTTTATGTATATATGGTAATCTTGTCGGCTTTGCCCTTGCACGTACGGTTGTTTAAAAAAAAAAAATGAGGTGTTATTTAATTTCCGCTGTTTACTTGTATTGTTAAGGTAGAAGGGTGCCCAGGTAGGGCACCAGTCACGGGCCCGGGGTTCGGGGCATGACAGATATGTTGTGGGCCTGTGTTATTTATTTCAGGGGTAGCTGGGAGGATCATTTGCCTCTTGTGGAGTTTGCTTATAACAACAACTACCATTTTAGCATTCAGATGGCGCCATATGAGGCTTTGTATGGGCGGAAGTGTAGGTCGCCGATTGGTTGGTTCTGTCACGCACCGAACCCCGGGCCCGTGACTGGTGCCCTACTTGGGCACCCTTCTACCTAACTGACACAAGTAAACCGCGGAACTAAATAACACCTCGTTTTTTTAAAAAAAAATCAACGAACATGCAAGGGCAAAGCCGACAAGGCTGCCATATAATATACATAAATAAAATTCACTACATTGTACATGAGTCCAATCCCACATATGAATACAAACCTCTAAGAGTTTTACTGAACTATGACGAGACAAGGCCCCGCCATACCCATAACTGTAAAACACTTTCACTTAGAATCTAAGTACTTCAAGTAAAACACTTTCACTTTTGAAAATCCAAACTTCATTAAGGGAATGGATTATAACAACTTTCAATTTAAACATCCAAAGTACAATCAAGGAAGTATATAGAACAACTTCTATATTAGGCAATACAAGTACAATCAAGGAATGGATCATTTAAGGAGTAGGATTTACTCTCTTTATCATAAGGAATCATGCTAGAAGAAGAGGAGATGGTTCACATACCTTTTCGGCTTAATCCACAAGCTAAGTCGAATACGTCGCACGTAGAAGTGTCAACCTATAATGGCCACAACACGACTATCAACTTCTAGTTTCTAACGTAGAATGATACTAAGTATACAGTCTCTTATTCTACGGAAAATTGGGCAACACCTCCTTTGTTTCTACGTACTTTTCCACCTTTTTCAAGGCCCGAAAATAAATAACCAACATGCCACATTTAAGGCTCAATACATCAACCAATCAAAGGGAATTACACGCCTTACAATACGTGTAAAATTCTGCCCCACAATTAATACCATGTAGTTCAATATCCAAAGCCATTCTCGGCTAACATATATAACAACACAAAGTCCTTTCCAATTCTTTTCCAATCCAAGTTCTTTGGTATAACATGTTATATAGTCATAAACAACTTTAACAACTATAATTCCTTCTTTATATAACATGCGACGACTAAACTAATAACCAAATTGAATTGTAATCTGAAAGGCTAACATGCGAGTTTCGGATTAGGGTTCCAATATCCATAACCATTATCAAACTTCCATATATACATCTCATGCTTGCTAATATCCATAACTACAACAATAAGTAATCTTTAATTACTAAAACGACAAGATTGTTACCTTGATAAGCCCTTATAAATTTCCAAGATTCAAAGTCGCTCCTTAGCAATTCTTAGATCCTTTCCTTCATGCTCCAATCCGCTATTTGAATCCTTTAGAAGTTCACAAACAACTTCTCTTCCATTTCCAATCCAAACTATGAAAACGGCTTAGGTTTTCGCCTTGCGACTAACGTGAAAACGTCGTTTTTCCGAGATATTTCTATTGAGATATCCTTACAATACCCCTAGGAACCTTGGGTTAAAGTCTTGTGAATAATGAACCAAAATTGCAAAAATTTTGTGTGGGAATTGTACTAAACCCGAGAGCTATCTTATGGACAAGAACAATGTGAAATTTTTCTAAGTGTTGAAGACTAAGTCTTGCTACTAGTGTAGTATATATAACACAATGGACGGTCAAGATTACAACATATGTGTGGCTAGGATGAAGAATACTTAAAATCTATACAAGTGGGCAAGTTGACTAAGTTAATTGTCTCAAGCTTTGCAAGACTTGATCATCTACATTGGTCAATGACCATTAAACCCTTGGCCCATTTCGTGCAAGCCAATATGGGGGTGACACGTGCCGCCCTTCCATTCGTCCATAAAATTTCGTAACCCTCGTGGGCCCCACAAAACGTAAAATTTCTCAGGTGGGCCCTACGTGACCAAATCCGTATAATACACTTCCACAATGATAATAAATTCCATACTCTTCAAATAATGCATTTTGAGAATCTAATTCTCATCCACGAACATTTTTCTTTTCCGACGTTCGGAAAAATAATTCTTTCTTTCGTACTAATCTTTCAAGTCTTGTGTTCTCGAGTCCATTCTCTTATACATGTCCTGGAATTACGAGGTGTAACATTCTTCCCGTCTTAGAAACATTCGTCCCCGAATGTTCTTAGTCGGTTTTTAAGCTATACAAACTCCGACATAGTCTCTATACTATGCCTATCAATCAATACTCCACAAGACCAACGATGCCACACATGGCCACCACATAACATATGTAAAAATATCAATGGACCTTCCATCTGCGGTCCCTTCTCACAAAACTCAAAGGTTACAGTCTTATCAAAAACGGGATCTTTAGAGGTTCCTTTCTTTTTCCCGCATAAAGGGATGGCCCTGTCGTATTCTAAGTCATGGGACTAATACTATCTGAATCCTTTAGTCGGACTCCTACTCAGCTAACTGATGTGTTCCCTCGTGTTACTTCCCTTCTCTGTCTCACTTAGTCACCAAACTAGTTGGGACATGAACCTATAATCTGTCTAGCTTAGTTTACCAACCGGTGTAAATTCTAATACTAGTAGCATATCAATCACGAGAACCTATGGACAGTGTTACTAAAACTCAGGCGTGTGTATCATCACAATTAACCTCCACTCATGGCCTAAAAGGTATTTTCTCTATGCACTTTCATTACTCATAACTATAATCATTATAGTTCTTTTAACCCTTGTTCCTTCCTTTTTTTTTTACTTGTCATACCTTCCCGTATTTCCAAACTTATTTTAGTACACGTACAAAATTTTAAATATTGTTTTTGTTCTCCAATCCTTGGAGTTACTAGCCAAACTTGGCCATTATGCTACTTGCATTCCCGTTAAGGCCCTTCTCGGTCCTCGCGACCTGGTTCCGGTGGAACGCGTCCACGAATTCGTACAACGATTAACTAGACTTGGGCCTTGCATCCTCGTGACCCTATCACATAGCGGGACCATATCCAACTGACATCACCCTATTCCATACTACCGGTTGACCCGAAATGGGTCCACAACCCGACCCATCATCACACTTAACTTCTCATTCTTAGTCAGAAATAAATTTCTCTTTTACCTCAAGGTACTTCTCACTCTATCCCCCTATTCACTAGAGGTCGGTTCGTCACATAGGCCGAAGCGTTTCTACTGTACATCCTCCATTATCGATCTATACACTGTTATGGGGTAATTACAACTTGTGAACCCTACACAACTATAGTCTCAGTTCACTTTATCATTCTTGTCAACATTCTTCACTTTTCACTTTACTAATCAAAGTATCCCTACCTCTGGGGGTGCTATCAATTACAACTACTAGCAATAATGGAAAACATATACGCTAGGGCGAAATCTGAATCTATAAATGCACGTATGATTCAAAATAATCGAAATATACCTGTAACCTCATGCGATGTTGCCTCCTGATCCTGCCCAGCAACCACGTCATCTAGGAGGTTCGAAGGACCGCTAGAACAATAAACTCCACCCTGACCTCTACCACGGCTGGCTGATATCTGAACACCCTGCCCTGGGGGGTGCACAGCTGTAGATGAAAAGAAACCAACCACCGGCCTCATAGGCTGAGACACCTCACCGGTGCTCTTTCTAAAAGGACATACCCTCAGTATATGGCCCGAACGACCATAATAAAAACAAACACATGTGCCATAACGACATTTCCCCATATGAAGTTTACTACATCGGAAACACTGAGGAATAAGTGGCCTCGACTGAGAAAATCCTCTGCTCCTCTGAGAACTTCGAACCCTGGAGCTCGGACCGGCTCCTAAATACATTGTGGGGTCCAATATCCCACTTGTGAGTTGGGGGGGTATGTCCTGGGTAGGCTGGGACGAATATCTCACTCGCTGCTGAGGCTGCTCGTCCAAAAACTCACCGGGATAATGAACCGGTCTAGCCCTCTTACGCTGATCTACGCATTTGCCCTCTACCCTATGTACACCTGTCTGTACTGGCCGAATAACCTCCTGCTGATGAAACTGTAGCACCGCTATCTCGGTCAATAACATAACTGCTTCCCTTATGACCATATAGTCTTCCCCTAACTGAGAAACTGGAGGATCTGGTGCTGGGGCCTCAAAACCTGGCGCAGAAGAACTCACCGACTGCGGCACAATATCCGGTATACCCTGGGCATGAGCCCTATCAACCCTCTGAGTCTGACTGGTAGCTCCTCCTACTATTTTTCCCTTCTGGGAGACTGTTGCCCTCCTTGGAGGCATCGCTGTAACATAATAATACGTCAGAGAGGAATTATCTTAATAACACAGCTCTATGGCACGATCTCAGAGTGAGAAGAATAGAAACCAACTCCTAAATGTCCTGTAGCCTCCTATTTATGGGTGTGGCGCGCAACACACCGATAATCAAGACTCTACTAGACACGGTCTGTAGACATTCCGAGGACTGACTGCTCTGATACCACTCTGTCACGTCCCAAACCCCGGGCCCGTGACTGGTGTCGTACCTGGGCATCCTTCTACCTAACTGACACAAGTAAACTGTGGAACTAAATAACACCTCTTTTTTTTTAAAACCAACGAACATGCAAGGGCAAAGCCGACAAGACTGCCATATAATATACATAAATAAAAAGGCACTACACTTCACATGAGTTCAATCCCACATATGAATATTGTTACACCCCGTAAGTCTAGGACATGTATAAGAGAATGTACGTAAGAAATCAAGACTTGGAAATTAGTACGAAAGGAAGAATTGTTTGTTGTTGAGAATTGGATTCTCAAAATGCGTTATTTGATGAGTATGGAACTTTTAACATTATGGAAATTTATTTTTTTACGAATTTGGTCACGTGGGGCCCACCCGAGGAATTTTACATTTTTGTGGGGCCTCCGAGGGTTACGGAATTTTGTGGACGAATGAGAGGGCGACACATGGCACCCCCACATGTGGTCTTGGACGAAATTTAGTGAGGGTAAAATGGTCATTGACCACCTTGGAAGATTAGTCTTGCTAGCATGACATTGTTGACTTGTCAACTTGTCCACATGGGCTTGATCCTAGTGAAACCCATCCAAGCCTCACATTTGTTGTAATCTAAGCCCTCCAATGTGTTTTAAATACTACACTAGTAGCAAGACTTGGCATTTTCAACACTTAGAAAAATTAGACAACATTCTTGTTGCTATAGTTGCTCTCGGCTTTAGTGCAATTCCAACAAGAAAATTTTGTAGTTTTGATCCATTAGCCACAAGACTTTAAACCAAGGTTCATGAGTGTATTGTAAGTGTATCTCAATAGAAAAATCCCGGAAAGAGAGAGTTTTCGTGTTAGTCATGAGTGAAAACCTAGTTGCTTTTCTAGGTTTTGTTTGGAAATGGAAGAGAAGTTGGTGGTGAACTTCTAAGGGCTTCAAATAGAGTATTGGAACATAAGGAAAGGAGCTAAGAATTGCTAAGGCGCGACTTTGAATCTTGGAAATTTTAAGGGCTTGGAAAGGTATAAATTTTGTCGTTTTAGCAATTAAGTTTACTTATTGATTGTAGCTATGGATATTAGCAAGCATGAGTTATATATTATGTAGTTGGATAAGTATATTGGTTATTGGAACCCTAATCCGAAAACTAGCGTGTTTAGCTATAAGATTGGAATTCAAGTTGATTATTAGTTTAAGTAAATCGATGTTGTATAAAGAAGGAAATTGTAGTTGTTGAAGTTGTTAATGACTATATAACATGTTAGAACTAAGAACTTGGATTGAAAAAAGAATTTGGAAAGGACTTAGTGTTGTTATTTATGTTGGCCGAGAATGGCTTGAATAAGGAAACTACTTGGTATGAATTGTGGGGCGGAATTTTACACGTATTGTAAAACGTGTAATCCCCTTTGGTTGGTTGTTGTTTGGAGCCTTAAATGTGGCATATTTGGTTATTGTATTCGGCCTTGAAAAAAGTGGCAAAGTGAGTAGAAACAAAGGAAGTGCTGCCCGATTTTCCGTAGAATTAGAGACTGTATACTTAGTATTATTCTACGTTAGAGACTAGAAGTTGATAGTCTTGTTGTGACCATTATAGGTTGACACTTCTACGTACGGCGTATTCGGCTTAGCTTGTGAATTTAGTGTCACGACCCGTTCCGGGGCCCGTGACTGGTGCCTTACCGGGGCACCCAAGTAGACATACATCAGAGTAATCAGCGGAATATAAAAACAAGACATGAAACAAATGTAAATTGAGACACAATTTATCTGAGAAAAGTCGCCTTTCGGCATATATATATAAAGAGTGAACAGTTACATCCCAACTTTACAACATGACTACAGACCTCTAGGAATGTAAACAACTATGGCGGGACAGGGCCCCGCCATACCCTGAATGTACATATATCTACAACATCAGGGAGAACCATACCAAAAGTCGAGCCTCCGGAGAAGATGAAGCTCCTGACACCAAAGCAAAGATCCTAAGGATGTGGATCTAGCACCTGCTTGCCCTTACCTGCGGCATGAACGCACTTCGAAGGAGGTCGATAACAGTACCAAGTATGTGAAATCGTAAATCAAGTAAAATCAAAGTATTTAAAACCATTTGCAAATACAACCAGTTCAACTGCACATAGTGCCACAACATAAACAAGAGCAAAATAGAAATAATGTAACTGGTCTTATCTAGGCCGTGAATGATCGAAGCAAGGCCAATCGCCCATAGTATCATTATGCGTGCCTAATCCTGGACTTCCCGCAGTCCGCATAGGTCACACACAGACCCGCATGAGGTATTCCTCGCATCGGGGGTAGCTAACCCCCGGTACCCTCCTGGACTCCCGCAGTCCGCATAGTCTCATAGACCGCATAGTCACACAGACCGCATAGGGCATCCCCGCATCGGGCTAAAACACCCGGAATGATCAATCCTGGAACTCCCGCAGCTCCGCATAGTCACACAGACTGCATAGGCCGTATAGACCCGCATCAAGGGTGGCAAGCCCTCGGTATAACAAGTCAAGGGGGTAGGTGATATAATAACGGTACAACGGACTTACCGTTTAACAACGTAAGCACAACAAGAATAACAATATCACAAGACACTAACACACGTAGCATCCTAACATGTTACTTATCAAACCATCTTACTACACTTTGCAGAAATCAATACAGGATTTTCATAAACAAATAAGTAAAACCGTTCCTTTTATCTTCCTTAAGTCGTTATACCTAACTTCCCATAAGGCTAGTATAACTCTTAAGCTTTCTGTTTAAAAAATCAAGTATTACTCTTCTTTCAAAAATGATTATAATTCTTTTGAAATACTTCCAGGTTTTTATTATTTAGACTCAAGTCAAGTAAAACCATGTTCAGTTAACACACGTACGTCTACCGTACTATATATATACTTTAAAATATCATGCTCAAGAGGATAGGAAGAATCACATACCTTCTCGGCGAAAACCACCTGCCAAGTCGAATATGTCGCGCGCAGAGTATCGACCTATAACAGTCAAATACGTCTATCAACGTCTAGACTATACTGTATAAAGTTCTAAGCAGAGGGTTCTCTATTTTACGGAAAATTGGGCAGCACTTCCCTACCCGTCAAGCTACCCAAGTCTACTGTAAATACAGTCCTATGTAAGTACAGTTTAATTCTTCTTCTGTTATACCCTTCTACTGTGATTTCAGTTCAATTCTCTTCTGTAATATCCTTCAGTGTAATTACAGTTCAATTCTATTCTTTAATATCATTTTAAGTATCTTATACTCAAGTCTTAACTATTCTTATATGTAATATCTAATTACAATAGAAGTACAAGAGTATTTACTTCGATAAGCCCAAAATTATCCAAGTTAGATGTCGATCCTGAACAAGGTTTAGCTCCTAAGTTGCACGCTCCGATAGCTCCAAGAAGCCCTTAGAAGTTTCTAAACAACTTCTACTTAATACTATAAGTGATTTGGGCTAGGGTATTTGGAATAGTAACAATATTTGGAAGACAACTTTCTACCAAAGGGGGGTGGGGGGGTTTCGGCTAGAGCTACTAGGCTAGAGGGGGAAGATGTTTCGGCCAAGGGCCTTCACAAGGGGGAGGGGGAGTGTTGGACGAAACACTACAAGAGAGGGGGAAGGATTTTCAAGACTTGGAGAAATGATTTGTGGATGAAGAAAACCTTCAAGTTAGGGGGGTATTTATAGGCCAACCAATGGCCAAGATGATGGCAAGTGGAGGGTGGGGATTCACCCAAGTGTCCTTATCCATCTACTACACAAAAATATCCTGCCTAACCTTGACTAATGCAAAGCCACAAAAATCGTCCAACTTGCCCAAGTTGTCGTCCATATGAGGGTGACAAGTGTCACCCTCCCGTTGGTCCAAAATATTTCGTCTCACGGAATAATCCGCAAAAATTATAAATGACATAGCCGTAATTTTCCCTACGCAAGTTTTGTAAAACGTTTCGTCGGAAAACGATTCTTTTAGTGGGTTGTGCACAAATTTCGTCCTATGCCTAACTTTAAGGCTCAAACTTTTGTACGTACGCCCCCGTACATACTGAAATACGGTATAACATTCTCCTCCTTAGAAACATTCGTCCGAATGTTCCTTCCCAAGATAATGATAAAGTTCCTCATAACTTAAACAGTTTGCAAATGCCTCACATGGCCACAAAACAACACTTAGGCATATATGACAATGAAAATTTACAAGTAGGAAAGTGAGTTACCTGGAGGTGTGGGGAATAGGTGAGGATACTTCTGCCTCATGTCCTCCTCAGCTTCCCATGTCATCTCCTCCCTGAGCTCGTTCCGCCACAAGACTTTGACGGAAGCCACGTCCTTGGTCCGCAGACGCCTAACCTGACGATCGATTATCGCTATGGGAATCTCCTCATACGATAACCCCTCGGTCACCTGGACATCGTCAATCGGGTGTACCCTAGATGGATCCCCGATACATCTCCTCAGCATAGAAACGTGAAAAACCGGATGCACTGCCTCCAGATCGGACGGCAGATCCAACTCGTAGGCAACCTTGCCTACCCTGCGGACAATCTGATAGGGCCCAATGTACCTTGGGCTGAGTTTCCCCTTCTTCCCGAACCTCATTACACCCTTCATGGGTGACACCTTCAGGAAAACCCAATCATCAACCTCAAACTCTAGATGCCGACGACGATGATCTGCATATGACTTCTGTCGACTCTGAGCTGTCAGTAACCGCTCTTGGATAAGCTTCACCTTATCCATCGCCGCACTCAAATCTGGTCCCACTAACTGCACCTCGCCCACATCAAACCAACCTATCGGCGATCTGCACTTCCTCCCATACAAGGCCTCATAAGGCGCCATCTGAATACTGGAGTGGTAGCTATTATTATACGCAAACTCAACTAGAGGCAAATGATCCTCCCGGTACCCTCGAAGTCAATAACACGGGCTCGCAAAGATATCCTCAAGAGTCCGGATAGTGCGCTCGGCCGTCCGTCTGCGTGGATGGAATGCGATTTCATGTTATACCCGTAGTTCCAGGGTATGTATGTGAGGGCGTGCGTGCGAATCTGGCGTAAATTTTTGGAAAGAAAGGAAGATGTGATTTTTTTCGAAAAGTTCCGGTTTTGTGAAGAAAAGGTTCGTTAATGGGGAATTGGATTCCCGATTTGGTATTTGGACTTCTTGGATTATATTAGAATTTTGAGGTTTTATTTTGAAATGGTCACGTGGGACCCACGAGAAATTTACGGTTTTGTGGGCCCGCTTTGTTTTGAGATTTCCGGTATTTTGGATATTTTCTAAGACGAAATATTTTGGGCCGAATTGGGGCGACACGTGTCACCCCATGTGGCACTTGGTCGAAATGGGTGGACAAGTGGCTAGGCACTTGTCCCTCGCCGATTTGGCCTCACTGGCACCATTTCGTTTGGCCATGTGGTGTGGTGGGACCCACACACACATGGCCCAATCTTGACCCTACACTTATATTGATCTTGGCCCTTGGTTCTTCTATAAATACCCTTCGCTTGAAGAGTAAAATCATCCACTCAGAAAGCTTTCCAAGCAAATGTTTTCCCTCCCTTTGTGTAGATTTCGTCCCCTCCCCTCTTGTGTAGAAAATACTTGGTGTATTGTTGTATAATCCCAAATACCTTGGCCTAGTATCCTAGTAGTATTCCAAAGTTATTTCAATACTAGGAGCCCGAAATACTACATTATTCCAATAGCCAGAAACGAAACCCTGAAAAATCTTCCTAGCTTGGTGGAAGTATTTAGAGAAGTTGTTTAGAAACTTCTATGGTCGCTTGGAGCGGGTTGGAGCGTAAGGATTGAGCTAAACGTTGCTCAGATCGACTTATAACTTGGATAATTTTTGGGCTTATCGAGGTAATGATCTATGTCCCTATTGTAATTGGATTTTACATGTTGTAGTAGTTATACTTGAGTATATTATATTGGAAGGATGATTATAAAGTTGAATCGTATTTACATTGGGTGTACTTACAGTAGACTTGTGTAAGTATTATTGTGAAGATATTTGAACACGTCCGGTTAGGCGTGTAATCCCGATTTGTTGGCACAGTAGCGGGCACAGTTAGGGAGGAGATTTATGTGATAAGCGGGAGGTGTCACAAATTTCTATAGAATAAGGAATCTTGTGTTTAGAATATTCTACGGAGAGTGCTAGAAGTTGATTTATATATTGTGGTTGTTATAGGTGGATCTTTCTACGCGCGGCATACTTGACTTGGCTTGTGGTTTAAAGCTAAAGGTATGTGATTCTTCCTATACTCTTGAGCATGATTGTTGTGAACTATATAGTACGGTGAGCGTCGTGTGTGAAACGATTTTTGTTTGTTTTAAAACATAAAGTGTTATAATGGCTTTATGGGAAGTTAGTTATAACGACTTTATGAAGATAAAAGAAAGATTTGGTTTTGACAGTAAAACGACTTGATTTTGAAAGTTAAGAGACTTGATCTTGAAATATAAGAGACTTGACTTATAACGACTTGTTTTCGGAAAAGGAGAAGTAACTTGATTTAAGTATAGGTTACTTGTTTTGAAAAGAGTAAGTTAATTGGGTTTTAAAAAGAGTATACTTGATGTTGTTCTAAAAGAAAAGCACTTGGTTTATAAAGTATAAGTACTTGATTTTAAAAGCCTTGTAAAGATTTTCTGAAGGTGAAGTAATTTGGTTTTAAAAGTAAAGCGTGTTTTCTTTATATACTACAGTATTAGTATCATGTGGCTTTTACATAGAAAGAGGTCTTTTGAAAGAAGTAAAGTATGTAGTATTTTGGGTTTGAAACCCGGCTTGTTGATTACAATGAATGTATGGTACAAGTGACTATGCTTGTTGTGATAGTCTTTGATGTGCAAGTGTTTTGTTGATGTCTTCCGTGACTCTGCAGGAGGGCGGCTATCCGATTGATTGGTGGACATACCGACGTTGGGTGGTCCACGGTATCGTCCACTTTGAGTATTGATGGTTGTTTGCATCGTCGTGACTCTGGGAGGGCGGCTATCGATTTATTTCCTTTGGACATGCCGGCGTGATGGATGTTCCACGGGCACGCGTCGATGGGATGGTTTCATGGCCATGACTTCCGAGGTAAGATCCGGCATGCGGTCATTGTGAGGTTGATCGTTAGTCCATGGACCGCTAATCCATGAAGCTTGCGCGACGAGCGATCACGGGCTTGGTTTATGCGTGTGGTTCGGCACACTTTAGATATTTGTTCTGGTCATTTTCTGCAATCTGGTAGCTCTGGTAGATAGCTTAAGATACTTGCCTCGGTCATATCTTGTGAGACGGTAGGCTATTGACGTTAGCTTAAGATACTTGCCTCGGCGATTGCGTGGCTAGCTTTTGGGTAGTAGTTGGCTTCCGTACCTTGCGTGATGGGATATGACTAGCTTTTGGGTAGTAGTTGGCTATTCTACTTGGCCCGATCGGTTTGATGACGCAGCGTGATCTAGTGTTCAGTTCACATACGGGTGTTGTTTTACATCATGTACTTGGCGATGAGAATGAGTTCCACGGGCATGAGTGGTATTATGGGCGTGAGACCCATAATTATGTGTAGTGATTATTCAGGGATATCGTCCTTACTTGACATCTTGTTTACTTATTGCGAAATGGTTTTATAAAATGATGAAATGTGATTTCATTCTGATATTTTCGATTTCACATACTGTACTGTTATCGACCTCTTCGGGCTGCGTTCATGCCGCGGTGAAGGTACACCGATTGGTTGATCCTCGCTCATAGGATCGCGATTCGTTAGGAAGCTCAGTTCCTCGGAGGCTTATCTTTTGGTATAGTCCTGTCATTGTAGGTACTTGTACATTCGTGGTATGGCGGGCCACTGTCCGTCATAGTTGTTGTATATCTTAGAGTGCATGCTGTTGTGGCGGGGTTTGTAAAAAGGATAAGCTGTTCGGGTTTTATGTATATATCTGAAAGGCAACGGTTGGGTTGCTTTGTTTATTTATTTATGTCTCATTTCATGTGTAAAGTTTTATTTCCGGTTTTCTCGATGTTGTATCACTAGGGTGCCGGGTAAGGCACGATGTGACGCCGGTTTCGGCGTCACAAGTGGTATCGAGCGATTAATCCTCGGAAAGTGTCTGACCGTGTCTAGTAGAGTCTTGATTATCGGTGTGTTGTGCACCACATCTATAATCGTGAGGCGCAGGACATTTAGGATTAGTTTCTATTCTTCTCACTCGAGATCGTGCCTTAGAAGCGATGTTGTAAGTTGGACTCCTTCGGCGTGTTCTTTTACGCGATTATGCCTCGCGCAGCAACCGGGCCCGAGAAGGGCAAAGCGGCCGTGGAGGCTGCTAGTGGGACACGAGAGGAGTACGAGGCGCGAGCCGGTCATTACGAGATAGTTCTTGACGGCCCGAGTTTTGCGGCGCCGCCCGGCCAGAGAGGTTAGAGCCGCAGCGGTGGCTGCGAGACCCGCGGTACACGAGCCTCAGTCCGGCTGGAAGCGAGAGAGATGGGTTACAAGGAGATGGCGATTCTGCGGCGGGATCGTGGCGAACACGAGGAGAGGCTGAATCACGATTCGATTCGGTAGCCCGTAGTTCATCCCGGTCGGATAGTTTGAGGCTACGGGATTTTACGAGTTGTATCCGCGAGTTCTACGGGTGAGGCACGAGGATGATCCGCAGGAGTTCATCCGTCGATTCTGAAGGATCATGCGAGTGATCAAGGCTTCGAGACCGAGTCCGTGATTTTGGTTCGCATCGGTGCGTGATACCGCATGATCGGTTTTGATTCATGGGAGCTGTCGGGGAGCATCGCCCCGGTATTTGGGGCGAGTTCTCGGAGGCATTTCGGCCATTTCTTGCCGCGCAGATGAGAGGCGGGCGGCGAGTTTACGATCTTGAGACGAGGAGGGCGCCGATTGGGAGTACAACGTAGTTCGACTCGTTGGCTCGATATGTCCTGCGTTAGTAGCTAATATGGAGGGCAGAGTGCACCGCTACGTCACGAGCTTGATGACTACTTGGCGAGTCTTGTTGGTGTATCGCTTCAGGGCATGGACATCGCCGCATGCGAGCTCATGCGCTAGGGTGTGAGGCACGGAGAGACCGGCGGATTGACAATATCGCGAGAAGAGGCGGCGATGCGAGGTCCTTTGGTAACTTTCAAGGCGGACCGCCTCGCAAGAACTAGTTATACGCGCCGCCCGATGCAGTGGTCCTCTGATCTTGAGGCCTCCAGTATTCGGGGCGGTCAGGGCTCCAAGGGTTCAGGTTTTCAGGGGAGTTGGGGTGCTGGCCAGAGGAAGCCACCCCGACCTAAGTGTAACCAGTGTGGTAAACCCCATTCGGGGGAGTGTCAGAGGACTTGTTTTACATGTGGCCAGCGGGGCCATTTTGCGAGAAATTGTCCTACCAGAGGTAGCGCGGATGTTGAGACTCGACGCCGGGATGCATTGCGGGTTCTTCGCCCGATAGCTAGCGGTGTTCATATCTGCGGCAGCGAGGGGTCGTGGTGGAAGTTCCCAGTTATAGCGGTCCTTGAAATCGCCTATTTGTTTTTGTGATATCAGGTATATCCTTGACCCTCTAAGAGACTAGTATGCATTTGTATTAAGATAAGTATTTTTTTTTAATTATTATGTTCTGATAGCATTATGTTGGTGTGATAATTCCATGGGTAGTGTAAGATGGAAGTGGTAGCTTTCATGACGTGAATTAGTAAGATTGTTCCGGATCGGGGAACGAGAGAGATTGGGCGCGATAGCGGGTCGGGTTGAGGCCAAGTCGCGGGTCAACCCGCAGCCCGGATTGAGGTGGGGTCAGTTCGAGGTGGTCCCGCCGGGTGGTAGGGTCACGAGGGTGCTAGGCCCAAGTTTAGGTAACCATCGTATGAGTTCGGGGATGTGTTCGATGAGAATCGGATCGTGAAGGCCGGAGATAGGCCTTAGAGTAAATTGAAGCTAGTAGAGCCGCCGTGAGATTAGAAATGATTTCCTCGTTAGCTTGGATTTGTATGTTATACTATGGCCATTGATGGCGTGATTGGTTTCGTAAGTATAGTAGTGAAGACTATACCGGCACACGTTCGTTTGGAGACTTAGAAGGAACATTCGGGACGAATGTTTCTAAGGGGGGAAGAATGTTATACCCGTAGTTCCGTGGTATGTATGTGAGGGCGACGCATTTGAGAATACGGCGAAATTTTGGAAAGAAAGGAAGATGTGATTTTTCGACGGAAAAGTTAGGTTTTGTGAAGAAAAAGGTTCGTTAATGGAATTGGATTCCCAGTTTGGTATTTGGACTTCTTGGATTATATTAGAATTTTGAGGTTTTATTTTCGAAATGGTCACGTGGGACCCACGGAGAAATTTACTGTTTTGTGGGCCCGCTTGTTTTTGAGATTTCAGATTTTGGATATTTTCTAAGACGAAATATTTTGATTTAATTGGGGCGACACGTGTCACCCCATGTGGCACTTGGCCGAAATGGGTGGATGCCAAAGGCCACTTGTCCTCGGCCGATTTGGCCTCACACTTGGCACCATTTCGTTTGGCCATGTGGTGTGGTGGACCCACACACACATGGCCCAATCTTGACCCTACACTTATATTGATCTTGGCCCTGGTTCTTCTATAAATACCCTGGCTTGAAGAGTAAAATCATCCTCACTGAAAGCTTTCCAAAGCAAATGTTTTCCTCCCTTTGTGTAGATTTCGCCCTCCTCCTCTTGTGTAGAAAATACTTGGTGTATTGTTGTATAATCCCAAATACCTTGGCCTAGTATCCCTAGTAGTATTCCAAAGTTATTTCAATACTAGAGCGGAAATACTACTTTATTCCAATAGTAGTAAACGAAACCCTAGAAAAATCTTCCTAGCTTGGTGGAAGTATTTAGAAGTTGTTTAGAAACTTCTAAGGGTCGCTGGAGCGGGTTGGAGCGTAAGGATTGGAGCTAAGCGTTGCTCGGGATCGACTTATAACTTGGATAATTTTGGGCTTATCGAGGTAATGATCTATGTCCCTATTGTAATTGGATTTTACATGTTGTAGTAGTTATACTGAGTATATTATATTGGAAGGATGATTATAAAGGATTGAATCAGTATTTACATTGGATCGTACTTACAATAGACTTGTGTAAGTATTATTGTGAAGATATTTGAACACGTCCGGTTAGGCGTGTAATCCTGGAGTTGTTGGCACAGTAGCGGGCCTGGTTAGGGGAGGAGATTTATGTGATAGCGGGGGGGGAGGTGCTGCCGAAATTTCTATAGAATAAGGAATCTTGTGTTTAGAATATTCTACGGAGAGTGCTAGAAGTTGATTTATATATTGTGGTTGTTATAGGTGGATCTTTCTACGCGCGGCATACTTGACTTGGCTTGTGGTTTAAAGCTAAAGGTATGTGATTCTTCCTATACTCTTGAGCATGATTGTTGTGAACTATATAGTACGGTAGACGTACGTGTGTGAAACGATTTTTGTTTGTTTTAAAACATAAAGTGTTATAATGGCTTTATGGGAAGTTAGTTATAACGATTTTATGAAGATAAAAGAAAGATTTGGTTTTGACAGTAAAACGACTTGATTTTGAAAGTTAAGAGACTTGATCTTGAAAGATAAGAGACTTGACTTATAACGACTTGTTTTCGGAAAAGGAGAAGTAACTTGATTTAAGTATAGGTTACTTGTTTTGAAAAGAGTAAGTTAATTGGGTTTTAAAAAGAGTATACTTGATGTTGTTCTAAAAGAAAAGCACTTGGTTTATAAAGTATAGAGTACTTGATTTTAAAAGCCTTGTAAAGATTTTTACGAAGGTGAAGTAATTTGGTTTTAAAAGTAAAACGTGTTTTCTTTATATACTACGAGTATTAGTATCATGTGGCTTTTACATAGAAAGAGGTCTTTTGAAAGAAGGAAAGTATGTAGTATTTTGGGTTTGAAACCGGATTGTTGATTAAAATGAATGTATGTTAAACTTGCCTATGCTTGTTGTGATAGTCTTTGATGTGCAAGTGTTTTGTTGATGTCGCCGTGACTCTGCGGGAGGGCCGCTATCCGATTGATTGACCGACATACCGACGTTGGGTAGTCCACGAGTATCGTCCACTTTGAGTATTGATCGTTGTTTCAGATCGCCGTGACTCTCAGGAGGGCCGCTATCCGATTTATTTCCTTTGGACATGCCGGCGTGATGGATGTTCCACGGGCATGCCCGATGGGATGGTTTCATGGCCATGACTTCCGAGGTAAGATCTTGCCGGCATGCGGTCATTGTGGTTCAGATCGTTAGTCCATGGACCGCTAATCCATGAAGCTTGCCGCGGTGACGGCGATCACGCTTAGTTTGTATGCGTGTGGTTCGTGCACACTTTAGATACTTGTTCGTCATTTTCGTCGCAGAGTAGCCTCGGTAGATAGCTTAAGATACTTGCCTCGGTCATATCTTGTGAGGCGGTGAGGCTATTATGCGTTAGCTTAAGATACTTGCCTCGGCCGATTCGTGGCTAGCTTTTGGGTAGTAGTTGGCTTCCGCACCTTGCCCGTGATGGGATATGACTAGCTTTTGGACCGTAGTTGGCTATTCTACTTGCCCGTCGGTTTTGATGACGCAGCGGGATCTAGTGTTCGAGTTCACATATGGGTGTTGTTTTACATCGTATGCTGCGCGGTGAGGAATGAGTTCCACGTAGGTGGTATTATGGGCGTGAGACCCGTAATTATGTGAGTGATTATTCGGGATATCGTCCCCTTTACTTGACATAACCGCTTACTTATTGCGAAATGGTTTTATAAAATGATGAAATGTGATTTCATTACGATTTTCGATTTCACATACTTGGTACCTGTTATCTTGACCTCTTCCGGCTGCGTTCATGCCGCAGTAGAGGTACACCGATTGGTTGATCTCGCCATAGGATCGATTCAGCGTTAGGAAGCTCCGTTCCTCCGAGGCTTATCTTTGGTATAGTCCTGTCATCAGAGGTACTTGTACATTGTGGTATGGCGGGGCCTGCCCCGTCATAGTTGTTGTATATCTTAGAGTGCATGCCTTTGTTGTGGCGTGGTTTGTAAAAGGATAAGCGTCGGGTTTTATGTATATATACCAAGGCAGCGGTTGGGTTGGCCTGTTTATTTATTTATGTCTCTCATTTCATGTGTAAAGTTTTTATTTCCACGGTTTTCTCGATGTTGTATCACCAGGGTGCCCGGTAAGGCACGATGGCCCGGATTCGGGCGTCACAACTCAGCTTACTGCGTCCCTAGGCCCTTTCCGGAAAGACCTCCGAGTTGGTCAGAAATTGGGCTCGGTCGGATATGATAGAAATAGGGACTCATGCGATCGGCGATCTCTCGGATGTAAAGTCTGGCATAATCCTCAGCCGAAAAAGTCGTCCTGACGGGAAGAAAGTGGGCTGATTTCGTCAGCCTGTCGACGATAACCCAGATAGAATCATGCTTCCTCTGAGTGCGAGGTAATCCTGTGATAAAGTCCATGTTGATCACCTCCCACTTCCGTGTCCGGATCTCTATCGTTCGCAACAAACCACCGTGCCTCGGTGCTCTACCTTCACCGCCGACAACACCGATCGAGCTACAAACTCTGCAACGTCCCTCTTCAAGCCATCCCACCAATACACAGATCTGAGGTCGTGGTACATCTTGGTCGACCCTGGATGGATAGAGTAACGCGCGCTGTGTGCTTCCCCTAGAACCTGCTGCCGAAGTCCTGCAATATCCGGAACACACAACCTGCCCTCGAACCTTAGCACCCCATCAGGTGCTACCTCAAAAGGACCCTTCCCCTCACGAAGAGCCGTATCACGGTACCGCATCAAAACCGGATCCTCAAACTGTTGCCTCTTCACCTCCTCGACGATGGAAGACTCGGCAACCTCTCGAACTCGAACCCCACTGCTATCAGAATCAATCAAACGGACACCAAGGCTCGCTAACTGATGCAAATCGCGAACCATGCCCCTCCTCTCCGGCTGCACATCTGATAGGCTACCCATCGACCTACGACTAAGGGCATCTGCCACAACATTGGCCTTCCCCGGGTGGTACAGGATATCGACATCATAATCCTTAAGCAACTCTAACCACCGTCTCTGTCGTAAGTTCAACTCCTCCGGTGAAGATATACTGGAGGCTCTTGTGGTCTGTATAAATATCCACATGAACCCCATACAAATAGTGCCTCCAGATCTTCAAGGCGTGAATCACCGCTGCCAACTCCAAATCATGGGTGGGGTAGTTCCTCTCATGCTTCTTAAGCTGTCGGGATGCGTACGCTATAACCTTGCCTTGCTGCATCAACACACATCCCAACCCGATGCCTGACGCATCACAATACACGACATAGCCGTCTGGACCCTCTGGAAGAGTAAGAACGGGCGATCGTCGCCTCCTTCAAGAATCGAAACCACCGCCACACGCATCACCATCGAAACTTAGTGTCTTCCGATTCACCTAGTCAATGGTGCGAAGATAAGCAAACTTCTACGAACGCGATAATAACTGCGAGGCCCGGAAAACTTGAACCTCAGCGGAGTAGTAGGTCTAGGCCAACTCCTGACTGCCTCGATCTTGGCCGTATCCACCTGAATACCATCGGCCCCGACTATATGCCCAAGAAAAGCCACCGAAGTCAACCAGAACTCACATTTCGAAAACTTGGCGTATAACTGCTGGTCCTGGAGAACTCTCAGCACAGTCCTCAAATGCTCCGCATGCTCCTGCTCTGAGCGAGAATAAATGTCACGACCCGAACCCGGGCCCGTGACTGGTGCCTTACCCCGGGCACCCTAGTGATACAACATCAGAGTAATCAGCGGAATATAAAACAACAACACGAAATGACATGAAGTATGAAACAATAATCTGAGAAAGTTGCCTTGCGGCATATATAAATATCAACTAGAACAGTTACATCCTTTATTTTACGCTTCGCCTACAATAAGACTACAAACCTCTAAGAGTGACATGACAACAATGGCGGGACAGGGCCCCGCCATACCCCTGAATATAAGCACCTACTATGACAGGGGACTATACCACTGATAAGCCTCCGGAGAAACGGAGCTTCCCAAACGCTGAACTGTGACCCTGAGAGCTAGGATCAATGACTGGTGTACCTCGACTGCGGCGTAGATGAATGCCCGAAGGAGGTCGATCTGGCCAGTACAGTATGTGAAATCAAAATATCGTAAATGAAATCATAGTAGTCTATATAAAGCGGAGACATGTATGATAACCAAACTACAGTTCACAATAAATAAGCAGTCATGTCAAGTCAGGGACTCACGCCCTCAAAGTCATCACTCAAATATAACAATGGGTCTCACGCCCACAACATCAATCATGCCCGTGGAATACCTTCCTCACTGCCGGCAGTCTATGATATAAAAGCACCAAGAAATACACATGATGTCACGACCCGTTCCGGGGCCCGCGACTGGTGCCTTACCCGGGCAGCCAAGTAGTCACACATCAGAGAAAATCAGCGGAAATAAAAACTTAACATGAACAAGAGATAAGATAATAAAACAGGCCAACCAAACGGTTACCTTCCAAGAAACATAAATACAATCTTTCAAACCGAACAGTTTAATCCTTTTTACAAACCCTGCCCACAACAGACTGCACTTACGAATGGTATGACCACCACGGGACGGGGCCTCGTCATACCACGAATGTAGCACCTACAACAACAGGACTATACGAATAAGTCTCCGGAGAAACGGAGCTTCCCAAACGCTGAACTGTGACCCTAAGAGCGAGGATCAACGACTGGTGTACCTTTACCTGCGGCATGAACACAGCCCCTCAAGGAGAGTCGATAACAGGTACCAAGTATGTGAAACTGAAAATACTGTAAATGAAATCATAGCAGTCTATATAAAGCAGGAGACATGTATGATAACCAAACTACAGTTCACAATAAATAAGCAGTCATGTCAAGTCAGGGACTCACGCCCTCAAAGTCATCACTCAAATATAACTATGGGTCTCACGCCCACAACATCAATCATGCCCGTGGAATACCTTCCTCACTGCCGGCAGTCTATGATATAAAAGTACCAAGGAATACATGAACACCAGGTCCCACATGTGTTATCATAAAACCGTAGGGTAAGTACGAAGGCATAACCGACTACTAAAACCCACAGATCAACAAGGTCATAAAGCGTATCATGAGATCTGTCTGCATCACATGATCAAAGCCGCCACTCGCGCGCGTATCTAATGTCGCGCGTCTAGCCACAGAACTTCCCGCACTCCGCATAGGCAACTCGATGGCCCGCGTGAGGTATTCCCGCGTCGGTAGCTACTCCCTGGCCGTCCCGACTCGTAGTCCGCGTGGCCACATAGACCGCATGACCATAAAGGCCGCACACTAACACGGAACTCTCGTAGCTCGCGTAGGCCACCTGCACCGCATAAGGTATTCTCAAATCATAGGTCACACAGACTACTGAGTCTACCCCAGTCGGAGGCGACTTAACCCGGAAACATGTCAAGAGGTGAGTGATGTAATACTAGCATAACGGCTTACCGTTAAACAACATAAGCACAACAAGGGAAACCCCTTTACACAAACATAACAAAATACTAACACACGTAGCATCCTAATATGTTTACTTATCAAATCAACAAGAAGGTATTACAAGGCTATCACAAACCAATACAATCTGTTATTCACACAAGGTACTTTCTTCTTTATGTTAACAAGTTCGGGTTTTTATCCCCAAAGTACTTCATACATTGAATCTTTAAAGATCCGTTCCTTTCACAAAAGTCACACAATACCCGTAGTATAAAAATAGAGTGACTATCTTTTTAAGTAATTCAAAACACTACTCTTTGTAAAATCAAGTAACAACATTCTTTTCCAAACGTTCAAGTTTGCCTAATTTCAATTACTCAAGTTTCTCATTTTGAAAGGTTTTGTAGTTCATAGTATTAATCACTTAATAATATAAATCTCCTTTAAAACAATTTGAGAAACATATACCTTATATGTGAGTAGGTTATTCTTGTTTATAACAATCTTATAACAGCAGCCATGATCTAGGAAATGTAATATCATTTTGTCTCATCTTAGCTTATGCGGATGGAGGTTTCTCTTGGTTTTAATAATCTTTGGATTAGTCAATACATTTCCCTTTATTAAGCCGCTGTGGTTTGTTCTATACTTATTCTCATTTCCAAATCGGTGAAACATTATTCTTTTAAAATCAAGTACTCATTACTCGCGAATGAGGTTTACAACATTTTTAGCAAATGTTACATATCAAGTCAATTAGGTTAAGTCTCTTATCTTTCAAGATCGAGTCTCTTAACTTCTACAATAAATAAACCATGCTATTACCTACAGTCGTTATAACTAACTTCCCATAAAGCTATTATAACACCCATGTTTTGAACCAACCAAACTCATTTAGCACGTATGCGTCACCGTACTACATAGTTTACAAAACATCATGCTAGAAAGGATAGGAAGAGGTTCACATACCTCGCGACGATTATCGACAAATAGCAAAACGCTCAGTACTTCAACGTCGGCTACTCCTAGCCGGGTAGATCACGCCACGTAGTACTCGCTCCTAAAATGGTCATAATACTTCTATCAAACCTTTCTTACCATCGAAGACTTATACCAATAAAAAGCCCTTTAATTCTACGGAAAATTAGCGACTTCCGTTTTACTCACTTTTCCATCTTTCTCCAAGGCGAATAAGCGTAATATATATACCATATATATATATATATAAGCGAAATAATTAAACAACATAAAGAAGGGATTACACGCCCAAACGGTAGCGGTTTACTATCACGCCTCCATAATAACAATAAGTAAAAAGAAGGGATTACGCGCCCACCGTGTTGCGGTTTACTATCACGCCTTGTAACAATACAATAATTAAAAGGGGATCACCGCCCCAGCGAACGCGATTGAAAAATCTTCCCCTTGACAGAAATGTAAATACAGTCCAATGTAAATACGGTCCAAAGTAAATACAGTCCAAAGTAAATACAGTCCAAAGTAAATACAGTCCTTAAGTTGGGGTCCTTGGCCAACTTTGTCCATTTTACTTATCCAATTTACTCATAGTCATCCAACTTATATTTCCATTCTTAATATAAGTTATAGTTACTTTGTTATTAGCTTCTTAGCAAGTAAGATACGTTTTTACCATTTTAATGGCAAACGGCCAATCCTTTCTTTTAACAAGTTAACAAGATCCAACTCCTCCAAACTTTACTCCATATATTATATAATCCATAATATACTTATAATATATGTATAATGATCAATTCACAAAGAGGTTTAATATTCACTACCTCAAATAGCCCAAAAATATCCAAGTTCTTAAAGTCGCTCCAAGCAAGTCTTAGCTCCAAATCTTTACGTTCCAATCCACTATAAGCAACCCATAGAAGCTCTAACCAACTTCTCTTCAAGAACTAACTCAAAGTGAAGAACACTTAGGGTTTCAAAGAGGACAACTTTCGGCCAAGGCACAAAATAGAGGTTAGGGGTGTGAAATCTTTTCCAACTCTTGGTACACAATCTTTCTAACACCTTAGGGAAGAACACTTGAGAGTTTAAGAATTGTTGGACAAATTTTGCTCAAGAAATGGGGGCAAAACCGAGAGCTCTAGGTCGAGGAGAAGGAGGGTTTTCAAGTCTTCAAATGTCTAAGTGTGGGAGATTTCATCAACTAAGGTTGCATATATAGGACAACCAAGGGATAGGATGAAGGCAAGTGTGTGGTAGAGATTGAGGACAAGTGTGTGTGGGTCCCACAAGCCACTTGTCCACACTAAAAATATCTTGCAAGACAAGGCCACTTGTCTTGCCACTTGTCTAGCCCAAATCGGCCAAGAGCCACCTAGGGGGGTGACACGTGTCGCCCTCCTATTCGTCCAAAATATTTCATCTTACGAAAATATCCATAAAGGCCAAAATCTCGAAAACAAAGTGGGCCCCACAAAGCAGTAAATTTCTCCGTGGGCCCAGCGTGACCAATTCGGAAAGAAAATTCCATAATTTTCTAATATTCCAAGAAGTCCGAATACAAAATCTTGGAATCCAATTCCCATCAACGAACATTTTCCTTTACAAAAACCGGAAACTTTTCCGTCGAAAAATCACATCTTTCTTTCTTTCCAAAATTTCTGTCGTAATCTCGTACGAACGTCCTCACATACATACCCTGGAACTACGGGGTATAACATTCTTCCCCCCTTAGAAACATTCGTCCCGAATGTTCCTTCTATGTCTCCAAACGTACTTGCGTTGGTATAGTCTCCACTACTATACTTACAAAACCGATCGTACCAATGGCCAGAATATAACATGTGCGCAAAACTCAAATCCACGCCAACGAGGAATCACCTCGACGATGTAAAAACAACACCAACTCTTGCTCCTGGTCCAAAGGATACTTCCTTCGCACCTTCTCTTCACAAAAATGATCATTTCCATCTCTTAGCACACGTTCGCTTCGCTTACTTGTCGTACACTTCTAACACCGAACTCTTTCGGATATCGTACCACACTTCATCATCGCCGGTTCCAAAACTGGAGTCACAACCTCGAACTTGGTCATCTCACTAGTTGCAATTCCCACAAGGCCATCCGGCCTCACGGTCCGATTCAGTCGAACGAATCTATGAACGTCGATGATTACCTAAACTTGGGCCCGAGACCCTTGTGACCCTACCACTGGCGGGACCACCTCGAACTGACCCGCACCACATTCGGACTACGGGTTGACCGCGAATGGTCCTCAACCCGACCCATAACCGCGCCAAAACTCTTGCTTCCCCCGATCCGGAGCAATCTCACTAATCAAGTCACGAAAACCTAGTGGTCTTCTTAGCTCAACTACCCTCTTATAATTCACACCACTCAGGGACTTATCCCAAATTTTTACCCCTCGTATACTATGCACTCCGACAAAGGTCAATCGTAAACAAAATATTTTACTCAAGACGACCTTGCATCTAAGGTCTCCACGTATAATATTCTAAGGTTCCCACCTTCCATGACCCCAAACTTACCTCTTCAACTAGTCATGTTCTCTAAGTTACACTTAACACAATGCTATCCGTATAGCACTTCACACATACCCACCAGAACAACATAACCAAGCCTCTTAAGGGCTAAAGGTATCTCTGTAACTACTGCCTTACTTTTTCTTTGTCGCTCTAACCATAATCCTGCCCTGCAGGGCGCCTAGCTGTATAAGGCGATGAACCAGCCACCGATCCCGAAGGCTGAGTCTCTATATCTGTGCTACCTCTGGTCGGACAAACTCTCACCAAATGGCCCTGTTGGCCGTAAGCATACTGGTATCGAGCGATGCGACACCCTGAGGACCATCCTCAGCTCTCTATCCATAGAACTCTGGCGAATAGCAACTCAAGAAATCCCGAAGTCTCAGACTACTGGATCTAGGGTGAATCACTGGCACTGCCGGAACCACCGGCTCTCAGTCGTGGAACTGGAGGCTCAGGTATCGTGGCCTCCGTAGAAACTGTTGCCGCTCTAAACTCTGCTGGGGCTAGCGGCGTCATAAAACTCGTCGTCTGAAGTACTATCTCGGTGTGGACCGGGCTTGTGCCCTCGTAACCCTCGTGTTCTACTCGTAGCTCCCTGTTTGTCTTGCCCGTCGGGCTCTGGTTGCCTTCGCGAGGCATAAGCTGTACAAAGCGAATACGTCAGGGAGTCCAACTTATAACACACTCTAAGGCACGATCTCGAGTGAGAAGAATGGAAACCAATCCTAGATATCCTCTGACCTCACGATTATAGATGTGGTGCACAACACATCGATAATCAAGACTCTACTAGATACGGTCTGTAGACACTTTCCGAGGACTAACTGCTCTGATACCACTTTTGTCACGACCCATTCCGGGGCCCGCGACTGGTGCCTTACCCGGGCACCCAAGTAGTCACACATCAGAGAAAATCAGCGGAAATAAAAACTTAACATGAACAAGAGATAAGATAATAAAACAGGCCAACCAAACGGTTACCTTCCAAGAAACATAAATACAATCTTTCAAACCGAACAGTTTAATCCTTTTTACAAACCCTGCCCACAACAGTACTACAGACCTCTACGAATGGTATGACCACGACGGGACGGGGCCGTCATACCACGAATGTAGCACCTGACAACAGGGGACTATACGAGATAAGTCTCGGAGAAAGCGGAGCTTCCCAACGCTGACCACACTAGGCGAGGATCAACGATCGGTGTACCTTTACTGCGGCATGAACGCGGCCGAGAAGGTCGATGCAGTACCAAGTATGTGGCCCGAAAATCGTAAATGAAATCATAGTAGTCTATATAAAGCAGAGACATGTATGATAACCAAACTACGATTCCTGATAAATAAGCGATCGTGTCAGTCGAGGACTCGCGCCTCAAAGTCATCACTCGAATATAACTATGGGTCTCACGCCCACAACATCAATCATGCGTGGAATACCTTCCCATCGCCGATCTATGATATAAAAGTACCGAGGAATACATGAACACGGGTCCCACTGTGTCATCATAAAACCGTCTGGGGTAAGTCTGAAGGCATAGCCAGCTACTAAAACTCACGATGCAACAAGGTCATAAAGCGTATCATGAGATCTGTCTGGCCGTCACATGATCAAAGCCGCCACTCGCGCATGATATCTAATGTGCGCGTCTAGCCACGAACTTCCCGCGACTCGCGCATAGGCCACTCGATGTCCCGCGTGAGGTATTCCCGCGTCGAGGGTAGCTTCCCCGGCGTCTGGACTCGCGGTCGCGTAGCCACATGACCGCGTGACCATAAAGGCCGCACACTAACGGAACTCTCGTAGCTCGCGCATAGGCCACCGCGGACCGCGTAAGGTATTCTCAAATCATAGGTCACCTGGACCGCTTTGAGTCTACCCCGCGTCGGAGCGACTTAACCCCGGAAATATGTCAAGAGGTGAGTGATGTAATACTAGCATAAGCGACTTCTGGTTAAACAACATAAGCCTGACAAGAAACCCTTTACACAAACATAACAAAATACAAACACACGTAGCATCCTAATATGTTTACTTATCAAATCAACAAGAAGGTATTACAAGGCTATCACAAACCAATACAATCAAGTTATTCACACAAGGTACTTTCTTCTTTATGTTAACAAGTTCGGGTTTTTATCCCCAAAGTACTTCATACATTAAATCTTTAAAGATCCGTTCCTTTCACAAAAGTCACACAAGACCCGTAGTAGAACAATAGAGTGACTATCTTTTTAAGTAATTCAAAACACTACTCTTTGTAAAATCAAGTAACAACATTCTTTTCCAAACGTTCAAGTTTGCATAATTTCAATTACTCAAGTTTCTCATTTTCGAAAGGTTTTGTAGTTCATAGTATTAATCACTTAATAATATAAATCTCCTTTAAAACAATTTGAGAAATATATACCTTATATGTGAGTAGGTTATTCTTGTTTATAACAATCTTATAACAGCAGTCATGATCTAGGAAATGTAATATCATTTTGTCTCATCTTAGCTTCTATGCAGATGGAGGTTTCTCTTGGTTTTAATAATCTGGATTAGTCAATACATTTCCACTTTATTAAGCGCTACTTTGTGGTTTGTTCGATACTTATTCTCATTTCGAAATCAGTGAAACATTATTCTTTTAAAATCAAGTACTCATTACTCGCGAATGAGGTTTTACAACATTTTTAGCAAATGTTACATATCAAGTCAATTAGGTTAAGTCTCTTATCTTTCAAGATCGAGTCTCTTAACTTCTACAATAAATAAACCATTATGTTACCTCATAAAGTCGTTATAACTAACTTCCCATAAAGCTATTATAACACCCTATGTTTTGAACCAACCAAACTCATTTAGCACGTATCGTCTCTGCGTACTACATAGTTTACAAAACATCATGCTAGAAAGGATAGGAAGAGGTTCACATACCTCGCGACGATTATCGACAAATAGCAAAAGCGCTCCAAGTACTTCAACCGTCGGCTTTCCTAAGCCAAGTAGATCACGCCACACGTAGTACTCCACTCCTAAAAATGGTCATAGTACTTCTATCGAACCTTTCTTACCATCGAAGACTTATAAGAATAAAAAGCCCTTTAATTCTACGGAAAATTCTAAGACTTCCCGTTTTACTCACTTTTCCATCTTTCTCCAAGGCCCGAATAACCGTAATATATATACCATATATATATATATATATATAAGGCGAAATAATTAAACAACATAAACAAGGGGATTACACGCCCAAACGGTAACGCGGTTTACTATCACGCCTCCATAATAACAATAAGTAAAAGAAGGGATTACGCTGGCCGTGCGCGGTTTACTATCACGCCATAACAATACAATAATTAAAAGGGGATCACACGCCCCAAGCGGGCGCGATTGAAAAATCTTCCCCTTGTGAAATGTAAATACGGTCCAATGTAAATACGGTCCAAAGTAAATACGGTCCAAAGTAAATCTGATCCTTAAGTTGGGGTCTTGCCAACTTTGTCCATTTTACTTATCCAATTTACTCATAGTCATCCAACTTATATTTCCATTCTTAATATAAGTTATAGTTACTTTGTTATTAGCTTCTTAGCAAGTAAGATACGTTTTTACCATTTTAATGGCAAACGGCCAATCCTTTCTTTTAACAAGTTAACAAGATCCAACTCCTCCAAACTTTACTCCATATATTATATAATCCATAATATACTTATAACACATGAACACCAGGTCCCACCTGTGTCATCATAAAACCGTACGGGGTAAGTACGAGGGCATAGCCGACTACTAAAACCCACAGTACAAACAAGGTCATAAACTGTATCATGAGATCTGCATCTGGGCCACATGATCAAAGTTGGCCACTCGCCCGCAGTATCTAATGTGCGCGTCTAGCCCTGGAACTTCCCGCATCTCCGCATAGGCCACTCCAATGGCCCGCATGAGGTATTCCCCGAATGAGGTATTCCCCGCATCGAGGGTAGCTACTCGCCGGCATCCGCCTGGACTCGCAGTCCGCATGGTCACATAGACCGTATGACCATATAGGCCGCACACTAACTTGGAACTCTCGTAGCTCCGCATAGGTCCCCTGGACCCGCATGAGGTATTCTCGAATCATGGTCCCAGACCGCCTGAGACTACCCCGCATCGGAGGGCAGCTTAACCTCCGGGATCAAGTCATGGTGAGTGGTACAATACCAACATAATGGCTGATCGTTAAACAACTTAAGCGCAATCGAGGGAAATCCCTTTGCCCAATCATCACAAGATACTAACACACGTAGCATCCTAGCATGATTACTTATCAAATCAACAAGAAAGTATTACAAGACTATCACAAACCAACACAATCAAGTTATTCACACAAGGTACTTTCTACTATATGATTCACAAGATCGGGTTTTTATCCCCAAAGTACTTCATACATTAACTCTTTTAAAAGATCCGTTTCTTTCACAAAAGTCACACAATACCCGTAGTATAAAAATAGAGTGACTATCTTTTTTAAGTAAACCCAAACACTTCCTTTTGTAAAATCAAGTAACCACATTATTTTCCAAACGTTCAAGTTTGCCTAATTTCAAATGCTCAAGTTTCTCATTTTCAAAGGTTTCGTAGTTCATAGTTAATCACTTAATGATGTAATTCTCCTTTAAAACAATTTGAGAAACATATACTTTATATGTGAGTAGGTTATTCTTGTTTATAACAATCTTATAACAGCAGCCATGATATAGGAAATGTAATATCATTTTGTCTCATCTTAGCTTCTATGCAGAAGGAGGTTTCTACTGGTTTTAATAATACTTAAATAGTCAATACATTTCCCTTATTTAGCCACTTTGTAGTGCATTCGATACTTATTCTCATTTCAAATCGAGAAACATTATTCCTCTTAAAAACCAAGTACTCATTACTCACGAATGAGGTTTCACACTTTTTAACAAAATTCAGATTAATTCAATTAAGTCAAGTCTCTTATCTTTTAAGATCAAGTCTCTTAACTTCTAAAATCAATAAACCATTCTTTTTATCTCTCTTAAGCCGTTATACCTAACTTCCCATAAAGCTAGTATAACTCTTAGCTTTTAAAACCAAGTATTACTCTTACATTAAAGCGATTCGATTCTTTTGAAATACTTCAAGATTATTCGGGCTTAAGTCAAAAGACATTGCAGTAATTATTATTCAGCTTAAGTCAAAAGACATTGCGTAATTATTATTCGATTAACACGTCGTCTACGTACTATATATATTTTAAAATATCATGCTCAAGAGTATAGGAAGAATCACATACCTCGCGGCGATTATCGAATATTAGCAAAACGCTCCAAATCAGTAGTCGGCTAGCCTTTTCCACCTCCGAGTAGAATACGCTACTCGCGATGCCCTTGACCTATAACGGTTATACAAGTCTATCAAAGTCTAGACTACTCTGTAGATCATTCTTGATGTGATTTGATTCAAGTCTTTTTGTAATATCCTTCATTACTTCAAATCTCTTCTTGGAATCTTATATTCATTTCCATACTACTACAGTATGTAATTTCCAATTACAATAGGGACAAGATATTTACCTCGATAAGCCCATAATTATCCAAGTTTAAATGTCGATCTGAGCAACGTTTAGCTCCTACTCAGGCGCTCGACCCGCTCCAAACAACCCTTAGAAGTTTCTAAACAACCTCTTAACACTTCAACCAAGCTTATGAAGATTTTCTTAGGGTTTCGGTTTGAGACAAAAAGGACATAAGGTAGTATTTCCTGCTCTCTACGTATAGAGGTAACTTTGGAAAGCGACAAGGTATAGGGCTAAGGTATTTTGGGTATAGCACAATACTTGGAGAATACTTTCTACCAGGGGTGTATTTCACGATAACTTCTCGAGGGGGTATACTCTCGGCCAAAGGGCCTCTACTAGGGAGGGGGGAGACTCTCGACCAAATGGCCTCTCAAAGGGGGAGGGGTGCTCTAGGACGAGAGCATCAAGAGGAGGGGGGGGGGGGGAGGATTGCAAGAATTAGAACACATTTTGGATGAAGAAGTCTTCAACAAGGGAGGGGTATTTATAGGGAAATCAAGGGCCTTGATCAAGCCAAGTGCAAGGCAAGTGTAAGGCCAAGATCAAGCCAAGTGCACCCTAACCCTACTCCACCAAACAAGGCACAAAACAAGGCCTAATTTCATGCCCATCGTCCAAGGCAAACCGCCCCTTGGCCGTCCACTTGAGGGTGACAAGTGTCACCCTCTCGTTGGTCCAAAATATCACGTCTCTCAGAAAAATCCGCAAAAATTAAAAATGATATAGCCGGAATTTTCCCTTCGCAAGTTTTGTAAAACGTTTCGTCGAAAAACGATTCTAATCGGGTGTTGTGCACAAAATATTTTCGTCCAAGCCTACTTAAAGTTCAAACTTTTCTACGTACATACTCTTGGAAATACGGGGTATAACATTCTCCCCTCCTTAGAAACATTCGTCCCGAATGTTCCTTCTAAGTCTCAAAACAAACATGCGCCAGTATAGTCTTCACTGCTATATTTACGAAAACAATCACGCCACGCCTGGCCATCAAATAGCACATGCGCAAATACTTAATCCAAGTCCACGAGGAATCATCTCTAGTATAACAAAAGCTCTTACCCGAGGTCTAAAATATACTTCCTTCGCACCTTCTCCTTACAAAAGAAATGATCACATCTATGCTCGCAATACATGCTCGTTTTTTCCCTTACGCGTCGTACCCTTCTCGCACACTCGAGCTCTTTCTCATGACTTACCACATTTCCTCTACTGCTTCAGTTTCCAAACTCTCGGGTTTACTATCTCCAACTTGGTCATCATTAACTGGGAATACTCTGGATGGGTCTCCGATACTTTCCCGAACATAACAACACGAAAGACTGGACGTACTGCCTCCTAAGTCGGACGACAATGCTAACTATAGGCAACCTGGCCTATTCTTCACATGATCTGAAAAGGCCCAAAGTAACTCGGGCTAAGTTTCCTCTGTTTTCCAAAACTCGTCACCCCCTAACCACATTCTGCTGAAACAGGTATGAACCAACAATCTGAACCTTGCCAACATCGAACCAATCGACCGACAACTTACACTTCCGTCCCTAAGGCTTCATAAGGCGATATCCGAAAACTGAAATGGTAGCTATAAAACACTCCCTCAACAGGAGACAACAATCCTCACAAGTACCCCTGAAATCCAAACAACGGCCCGAAGAATGCGTCGAGACTGCTGAGTTCCTAACCTGCTGGTAAAACCTCGAGAAAGGAACAGTACCACAGGCTCCACATGCGTCATAAGGTGAAGGTAGGCACCCCGTGCAACTTACAACCTTTCTGATATACCATCACTTCCAAGCAACGGTCCTGACTGAAAGACACGATGGGCTGACCCCATTGGCCTGACTACTGGTTGAACGCATCCACGAACTCGTACGTTGGTTAACTAATCTTGGGCCTAACACTCTCGTGACCCTACCACACACGGGACCACCACAAACCGACCACCATAAAGCAGTCGCAGTTGACCGCGGCGTAGCCTCAACCCGACTCTCGCGTAAAACACTTGCTCCCCGATCCGGAACAATCTCACTAATCACGTTACGAAAACCTAGCGGTCTTCTTAGCTCAACTACCCTCGTTCATTCCACACTACTCAGGGACTTATCCCAAAAATATATCCCATTTATACTATGCACTCCGATAAGGGTCAAACATAAATAACTCTTTTACCCAAGATGGCCTTGCCTCTAAGGTCTCTACGTATAAAACTCTAAGGCTTACACTTACCTTATCCCCAATCTTACCCTTTAAATAACCATGATTTCTAATCACAACTAACAAAATGCTATCTGGTCATAACACTTAAGGGATACTCATCCTATCACACATACAAATCTCTAGAGGGTTAAGGATAAACCTGTATCTACTGTTTCACTCCCCTCTGTCGTTTTAATCAGTCCTGCCCTATTGGGAGCCTAACTAAGGAAGGTGACGAACTAGCCACGGGTCCTGAAGGCTAAGTCTCTACATCCGCGCCACCTCTGGTCGGACAATTTCTCGAAAAATGGCCCTGCTGGCCGCAAGCAAAACAAGAACCAACAAAAGATGACATTCCCCGGGATGACGTGCGCACCGCTGTGAATCTTGGGAAAAACGAATCGGTGTTTGGAACTTACGTGTAGTGTGAACGGAAGCTCGAGCTCGACCAACTCCTGCATACCGAGCGTCACGAATCTGTGGAGGACCACTCTGCTGGTGGATCTGCATATCTAATTTGGTGAGGCGATTCGCCTCGAAAGTTACCAAGGACCTTCTGTTACGGCCTCTTCTTTGCCCTTGGTTAACCCATCGATCTCTATGTTTCTTGGCACGATGCGCATAAGCGTGCAGGCCATGCTCAAGCCTAGCGAAGAATTACTCTGCGCGACCTCTCTTAGATATTCATCAAGACTCGCGGTACATCGGTATACTCTCTGGTAGCCAAATCCATAGCTAATGTGGTCGCCTCTTTGCAATCTATATTCTCTGTTCGATCGTGGGCGAAGGTTCAATCAACCCGCGGTAGAATCTGCTGCCGTGCTAAACTCTGCGAAATTTGGCGACGTCGCAGAACTCCCTAAATGAAGCACCACCCCAGGTGATGATGGGGCCTGCGCCCACGTAACCCTCTGTACTCTACTCGTAGCTCCCTCGGCTGCCTTGCCCTTCTGGGCCCTGGTTGCCCTACGCGGAGGCATAACGGTAATGGAAATAAATACGTTAGAGGGGTCCAACTCATAATACAGCTCTAAAGCACGATCTTAGAGTGAGAATAATGGAAACCAATCCTAAATATCCTATAGCCTCCTGATTATTGGTGTGGTGCACAACACACCGATAATCAAGACTCTACTAGATACGGTCTGTAGACACTTTCCGAGGATTAAGCGCTCACGATACCACTTTTGTCACGACCGAACCGGGCGTGGTGTGTCTTACCCCGGGCACCCTAGTGATACAACATCAGAGTAATCAGCGGAATATAAAACAACAACACGAAATGACATGAAGTATGAAACAATAATCTGAGAAAGTTGCCTTGCGGCATATATAAATATCAACTAGAACAGTTACATCCTTTTTTTTACAGTTCTGCCAACAACAGTACTACAGACCTCTAAGAGTGACATGACAACAATGGCGGGACAGGGCCCCGCCATACCCCTGAATATAAGCACCTACTATGACAGGGGACCATACCACTGATAAGCCTCCGGAGAAACGGAGCTTCCCAAACGCTGAACTGTGACCCTGAGAGCTAGGATCAATGACTGGTGTACCTCAACCTGCGGCATGAGCGCGGCCCCGAAGAGTCGATCTGGCAAGTATGTGGCGAAAATCGTAAATGAAATCATAGTAGTCTATATAAAGCGGAGACATGTATGATAACCAAACTACGATTCCTGATAAATAAGCGATCATGTCAGTCGGGGACTCACGCCTCAAAGTCATCACTCAAATATAACAATGGGTCTCACGCCCACAACATCAATCATGCGTGGAATACCTTCGCCCGCCAGTGATCTATGATATAAAAGCACCAAGAAATACACATGAACACGGTCCCACTGTGTCATCATAAAACCGTGCGGGTTAAGTGCGAAGGCATAGCCGACTACTAAAACCCACGGTACAAACAAGGTCATAAAGCGTATGATGAGATCTGTCTGGCGTCACATGATCAAAGCCGCCACTCGCGCGATATCTAATGTGCGCGTCTAGCCCTCGAACTTCCGCGACTCGCGCATAGGCCACTCCAATGGCCCGCGTAGGTATTCCCCGCGTCGGGTAGCTACTCCCGACATCTGCTGGACTCGCGGTCGCGTGGTCACATAGACCGCATGACCATATCGGCGCACACTAACACGGAACTCTCGTAGCTCGCGCCAGTCCCTGGACCCGCATGAGGTATTCTCGAATCATGGTCCCAGACCGCCTGAGACTACCCCGCATCGGAGGGCAGCTTAACCTCCGGGATCAAGTCAAGGTGAGTGGTACAATACCAACATAACGGCTGATCGTTAAACAACTTAAGCGCAATCGAGGGAAATCCCTTTGCACAATCATCACAAGATACTAACACACGTAGCATCCTAGCATGATTACTTATCAAATCAACAAGAAAGTATTACAAGACTATCACAAACCAACACAATCAAGTTATTCACACAAGGTACTTTCTACTATATGATTAACAAGATCGGGTTTTTATCCCCAAAGTACTTCATACATTAACTCTTTTAAAAGATCCGTTTCTTTCACAAAAGTCACACAATACCCGTAGTATAAAAATAGAGTGACTATCTTTTTTAAGTAAACCCAAACACTTCCTTTTGTAAAATCAAGTAACCACATTATTTTCCAAACGTTCAAGTTTGCCTAATTTCAAATGCTCAAGTTTCTCATTTTCGAAAGGTTTCGTAGTTCATAGTTAATCACTTAATGATGTAATTCTCCTTTAAAACAATTTGAGAAACATATACCTTATATGTGAGTAGGTTATTCTTGTTTATAACAATCTTATAACAGCAGCCATGATCTAGGAAATGTAATATCATTTTGTCTCATCTTAGCTTCTATGCAGATGGAGGTTTCTACTGGTTTTAATAATACTTAAATAGTCAATACATTTCCCTTATTTAGCGCTGCTGTGGTCTGTTCGATACTTATTCTGATTTCCGAAATCAGTAAAACATTATTCCTCTTAAAAACCAAGTACTCATTACTCACGAATGAGGTTTCACACTTTTTAACAAAATTCAGATTAATTCAATTAAGTCAAGTCTCTTATCTTTTAAGATCAAGTCTCTTAACTTCTAAAATCAATAAACCATTCTTTTTATCTCTCTTAAGCCGTTATACCTAACTTCCCATAAAGCTAGTATAACTCTTAAGCTTTTAAAACCAAGTATTACTCTTCTGTTAAAACGATTCAGTATTCTTTTGAAATACTTCAAGATTATTCAGGCTTAAGTCAAAAGACATTACCGTAATTATTATTCAGGCTTAAGTCAAAAGACATTGCCGTAATTATTATTCAGTTAACACACGTACGTCTACCGTACTATATATATTTTAAAATATCATGCTCAAGAGTATAGAAAGAATCACATACCTCGCGACGATTATCGACTATTAGCAAAACGCTCCAAAGTACTGTAGTCCGGCTAGCCTTTTCCACCCTCCGAGTAGAATACGCTACTCGCAGTACTTCAACCTATAACGGTTATACAAGTCTATCAAAGTCTAGACTACTCTGTAGATCATTCTTCTGATGTGATTTCAGTTCAAGTCTTTTTTGTAATATCCTTCTATTACAGTTCAAATCTCTTCTTGGAATCTTATATTCATTTCCATACTACTACAGTATGTAATTTCCAATTACAATAGGGGGACAAGATATTTACCTCGATAAGCCCATAATTATCCAAGTTTAAATGTCGATCCTGAGCAATGTTTAGCTCCTACTCTGGGCGCTCCAACCCGCTCCAAACAACCCTTAGAAGTTTCTAAACAACTTCTCTTAACACTTCAACCAAGCTTATGAAGATTTTCTTACGGTTTCGATTTGAGACAAAAAAGACATAAGGTAGTATTTCCGGGCTCTACGTATAGAGGTAACTTTGGAAAACGACAAGGTATAAGGCTAAGGTATTTTGGGTATAGCAACAATACTTGGAGAATACTTTCTACCAAGGGGGGGGGTGTATTTCACGATAACTTCTCAAGAGGTGGGGGGTATACTCTCGGCCAAAGGGCCTCTACTAGGGAGTGGGGAGACTCTCGGCCAAAGGGCCTCTCAAAGGGGGAGGGGTGCTCTAGGACGAGAGCATCAAGAGGAGGGGGGGGGGAGAGGATTGCAAGACTTAGAACACATTTTGGATGAAGAAGTCTTCAACAAGGGAGGGGTATTTATAGGGAAATCAAGGGCCTTGATCAAGCCAAGTGCAAGGCAAGTGTAAGGCCAAGATCAAGCCAAGTGCACCCTAACCCTACTCCACCAAACAAGGCACAAAACAAGGCACAAAATAAGGCCTAATTTCATGCCCATCGTCCAAGGCAAACCGCCCCTTGGCGTCGCGTGAGGTGACAAGTGTCACCTCTCGTTGATCCAAAATATCACGTCTCTCGGAAAAATCCGCAAAATTAAAATGATATAGCGAATTTTCCCTTGCAAGATTTTGTAAAGCGTTTAGTCGAAAAACGATTCTAATCGGGTGTTGTGCACAAAATATTTTCGTCCAAGCCTACTTAAAGTTCAAACTTTTCTACGTACGTGCTTACGTACATACTCTTGGAAATACGGGGTATAACAATAAACCAAGATATCATCAATGAACACTATCACAAACGTGCCCAAAAATGGCTTGAACACTCGGTTCATCAAATCCATGAATACCGTCGGAGCATTGGTCAACCCGAAAGACATGACCCTGAACTCATAATGCCCGTACCGGGTCCGGAATGCAGTCCTAGGGACATCCGCCTCTCTGACACGTACCTGATGATAGCCCGATCGCAGATCAATCTTGGAGAAACATCTCGCACCCTGCAGCTGGTCGAACAAATTATCAATCACAGGAAGGGGTATACATTCTTAATAGTCACTTTGTTCGTCACATGTAATCAACACATGCGATGTCCCATCCTTCTTCTTCACGAACAATCCGCGCTCTCCGGGAGAAACACTAGGCACGATGAAGCCCTTCTCCGGAAATCTCTCGGTGGTCCTTGACTCTCTCAACTCTGCAGTGCCATTACGTATGGCGGAATGGAAATAGGCGAGTGTATGGCGGCATCGATACAAAACTCTATCTCCTCTCGGGAGGATACGGAGGTCGTGCAGGAAACACGTCACGGGAACTCTCGACTCTTTGGGCGGTGAAAATCGGCGCTGCGGCCTCGATATCAAACACGAGCGAGATGGTAGATGTACCCATTCGCACCATCTTCCTAGCCTTTAGGTAGGAAATAAACCTACCCACCGGCGTCTGATGTTCCTCCCACTCAATAACCGGCTCCCGAAAGCTGGAACCGTACCACTCTCTCCTGCGGTCTACATTGGCGTAGCAAGCTAACCAATCCATGCCCGTGATCACATCGAAATCAGTCATGTCGACTCTATCAAGTCGGCTAGTGCGACGTGCATAAAGTCATGGGCAAGCCCTATATACCCGCCGAGCTACCAAGATCGCCATGGCGTAGCTACCTCAAAGGGTCTATGGATCTGAGCTCTATCCCTATCTTACTAGCAATAATGGGAGATATATAGGGCCAGTAGAACCGGATCTATCAAGGCATACATCATAACCGGAAAGTGATAAGGTACACTGTGGCGGCGTCGGCGATGCCTCACCGTCTGCCGGGACAAGGCATAAATGCGATTCGAGGACCGCTAGAAGCTGGACCAGCGCCACGACCTCTGCCGCGACCTGCTGGTCCATGAGTACCACGCCTCGGGCGAGTAATGGCGAAGGGATGAAGACCGACAGCAGACCTGCGGTGACCCTACCATCAGCGCTTCCACAGTCGGACGGACTCGCATAATGACCTGCGGCCACAAGTGTAGCAAGCTCCGAAGTAGTACCACAACCTCGAATGGAATCTACCACATCGGACACACCGAGCGGACCTCGATCGGTTAGCACCGCTACCTGGAAATCCGAAGTCACGGGGCCACGACGCCCCGAATACTCTGGCTGAACCGAAAACGATGTAGGAGTGCTCTGAGCTGGCTGTGGTGCAAATCTAGACGTCTGCTGAGGCCGTCCACCCCGAGAGCTACCAAAAGATCCGGTCGTCTTGGCCTTCTTCTGCTGCTGATATCTGTTGACCGTCGATCTCTATGCTCGCCGCATCCAAGTGCATGAGCTGCATGCGGGTAATGTCCATACGGTGAAGAGCAACACCGCGCAAGACTTCGGCCATATAATCATCTAGCGGTGGCGTGGCGGTGCACCTGTCCTCCATATCTGCTACCAGCGCGAGGGACATATCGAGCCAACGAATCGAACTCAACGTTGTACTCCCTAACTGTGCGCCCTCTCTGTCTCAGCAACAAAAACTTGTCGGCCCGTGCCCTCCTCATCTGCGGAAGCAATAAGTGAGTGAGGAAAGCCTCCGAGAACTCGTCCCATACTGTTGGAGGCGCATGCTCTCCGGAAAGCTCGCGAATCAAACCAATCGGCTGCGGTATCACGCGGCCGATGCGAACCGAATCACGGACTCGGTCTCTGAAGCCTTGATCACCGCATGATCCTGTGGCGGCGGATGAACTCCTGCGAATCATCCTCGGGCCTCGACCGTAGAACTGCGGCGGGCTACTGACTCGAGAAAATCCGTAGCCTCAGCTATGCGATCTCGGGTGAACCACGAGCCTTCTTTGGGCCAGGCTGCGTCCAGCCTATCCTCATGTCTGGCCACAATCCTGGCCAATAACTGGGCCATCTCCTTGTACCCTAACTCCTGCGCGGTGTGGGGCGGGAGTGCGAATGCGTGGTCTCTTTGGGGCGGCGGCGTCGTGGAACTCGCCGTCTCGGTATAAAGCGGGCACGAGCCCTCGTGACTCTCGGTGTCCTACTAGCGGCTCCTCGGTGTCTTGCCCATACGGGCGGGTTGCCTTACGTGGAGGCATAAGCTATTCTGAGAAAGGAATACGTTAGAGGGTCGACTTATAACACGGCTCTAAGGCACGATCTCGGAATGAGAAGAATGGAAACCAATCCTAAATATCCTATAGCCTCACGATTATTGGTGTGGTGCACAACACACCGATAATCAAGACTCTACTAGATACGTGCGTAGACACTTTCCAAGGATTAAGCGCTCTGATACCACTTTTGTCACGACCCGTTCGGGGCGTGTGAGTGCCTTGCAAGGGCACCCAGTAGACATACATCGAGTAATCGTGAGAATATAAAAACAAGACATGAAACAAATGTAAATTGAGACCTGATTTATCTGAGAAAAGTCGCCTTTCGGCATATATATATAAAGTGAGCGATTTACATCCCAACTTTACAACATGACTACAGACCTCTAGGAATGTAAACAACTATGGCGGGACAGGGCCCCGCCATACCCTGAATGTACATATATCTACAACATCAGGGAGAACCATACCAAAAGTCGAGCCTCCGGAGAAGATGGAGCTCCTGACACCAAAGCAAAGATCCTAAGGATGCGGATCTAGCACACCTTGCCCTGCGGCATGAGCGGCCCAGAAGAAGGTCGATCTGGTACCAAGTATGTGAAACTCTAATGTACTGAAGTAAAATCAAAGTATTTAAAACCATTTGCAGATACAACCAGTTCAACTGCACATAGTGTCACAACATAAACAAGAGCAAAATAGAAATAATGTAACTGGTCTTATCTAGGCCGCGAATGATCGAAGCAAGGCCAATCGCCCATAGTATCATTATGCGTGCCTAATCACGGACTTCAGCGATCCGCATAGGTCACTGCGACCGCATGAGGTATTCCTCGCGTCGGGGTAGCTAACCCCGGTACCCTCACGGACTCCGCGATCGCATAGTCTCATAGACCGCGTAGTCACGCATCGCGTAGGGCATCCCCGCGTCGGGCTAAAACACCGGAATGATCAATCACGGAACTCCCGCGACTCGCGTAGTCACCACAGTGCATAGGCGTATAGACGCGTCAGGGTGAGCCCTCGGTATAACAAGTCAAGGGGGTAGGTGATATAATAACGGTACAACGGACTTACCGTTTAACAACGTAAGCACAACGAGAATAACAATATCACAAGACACTAACACACGTAGCATCCTAACATGTTACTTATCAAACCATCTTACTACACTTTGCAGAAATCAATACAGGATTTTCATAAACAAATAAGTAAAACCGTTCCTTTTTGTTATACCCCGTATTTCCAGAGTATGTACGCAGGGGACGTACGTAGAAAAGTTTGTGCCTTAAAGTGCTTGCCCGAATTTTATTTGTGCACAACACCCGTTTAGAGTCGTTTTTCGACGAAACGTTTTCACAGCTTTCGTAGGGGAATTTCCGGCTATGTCATTTTTAATTTTTGCGGATTTTTACGAGGCGAAGCGTGTTGGACCAACGAGAGGGCGCCACTTGGCACCCTCCCATTGGCGGACGTGAGGACTCGGCTTGGACGAATTGAAGAGGGGGGAGTTGGTAGGATATTTTGTGTGTTAGTTGGTTAAGGACACATGGGTGAATCTTGGCCCTACACTTGCTAGGCACTTGGCTAGATCTTGGCCATTGGTTGGCCTTGGCTTGTGCTATAAATACCCCTCTAAGGTTGAAGACTTCTTCATCCAAAATGCCTAAGTCTTGAGAGCTTTCCCCCTCCCCTTTTCGTGAGGCCCCCTTGGCCGAGAGTTTCCCCCCCTAGTGGGTAGGCCGAGGGGTAGCCACCCCCCCTAGCCTAGTTTGTTTTCAGATACTACCCCCCTCTTGGTAGAAATACTCTCAACAGTATTGTTATAATGCCCAAATTACCTTAGCCATATACATTGTTGTATTCTAAGGTTATACCTATCTGAAAAGCCAGAAAATACTATTATACTTAGTCGGTCCACAAAACCTAAACCCTAGGAACCATCTCCATAGTCCGTTGGAGGATTGTGTAGAAGTTGGTTAGAACTTCTAAGGGTGGTTTAAGCGGGTTGGGCGCTCGGAGTTGGAGCTAAGCGATTGCCCGGGATCGACTTTAAGCTAGGATAATTATGGGCTTCTGAGAGTAAATATCTTGTCCTCTATTGTAATTGGAAATTACATATTGTTAGAATATATAGTTGAAGTATACTATATATAGAACTGAGCGTAGTATCGGCAATGTCTTTTGACTTAAGCTTTGAATAATACTTACGGCAATGTCTTGCGACTTAAGCACGAATTGAAAGAAGAATCTTGTTGTAATTACATAGGGTTGTATTCTGATGGACTTGTGTAGTAGTGCCGTGAAGTAGAATTGTACCGTTAGGGTTAGATGTATAACCCACACGGTTGGCTTGGTGGCGGCCTCGATAGAGGAGGAGATTTATCTTTGTTGCGGGAAAAGTCTTGCGAATTTTGGTAGAATGTTCTCTGATGAGATCTGAATGTTAATAAGCGCCTTGTGGCCTTATAGGTTGAAGTACTACGAGTGGCGCGATCTACTTGGCTTAGGAGTAGCCGGCGTTTGGAAGTACTTGGGCGTTTTGCTATTAGTCGATACTCGTCGCGAGGTATGTGAACCTCTTCCTATCTCTTCTAGCATGATATGTGTGAACTATGTAGTGCGGTGAGCGTCATGTGCTAAGCGTATTTGGTTGATTTAGAACATAAAGTGTTATAACGGCTTTATGGGAAGTTGGTTATAATGACTTTATGTTGGTAAGAAAATACTTGTGGTCTTTAAAAGGTAAGCGATTTGAACTATAAGCGGCTTGTTATGTGTTAATAAAGAACTTGAAGTATTTCAAAGATTTTGAATCATTTTGAAAGAAGAAGTAATATACTTGGTTTTGAAAAACTTAAGAGTTATACGACTTTATGGGAAGTTAGGTATAGCGGCTTAGAATGTTTCTTGATTTGAAATCGAATGTGTATCGACAAACCAACTGCGGCGTTAATAAAAAAATGTTTTGACTAATTAAGTATTATTAAAACCGATAGAAGCTTAATCTGCATAGAAGCTAAGATGAGACAAAATGATATTTCCTAGATCATGGTCTGTAATAAGATTGTAATAAACAAGAATATCCTACTCACATATAAGGCTTAGGTTTCTCAGTTGTTTAAAGAAGAATTATATTCTTAAATGAATAAGACTATGAACTCTGAAACCTTTCAAAAAATGAGGAACTTGAACATTGGAAATTAGGCAAACTTGAACATTGGAAAAGAATGTTGCTACTTGATTTTACAAAGAGAAGTAATTGATTTTCTTTAAAAGATAATCACTCTATTTTCATATACTCTACGGGTATTGTGTGACTTTTGTGAAGGTAACGTATCTTTTAAAGAGTTAATGTATGAAGTACTTTGGGGATAAAAACCGATCTTGTTGATCATATAGTAGGAAGTACCTTGTGTGAACAACTTGATTGTATTGGTTTGTGATAGCCTTGTAATACTTTCTTGTTGCTTTGATAAGTAAGCGTGTTAGGATGCTACGTGTGTTAGTATCTTGTGATGTTTGTGTAAAGGGTTTCCGCTTGATTGTGCTTATTAACTATCGATCGTTATGATAGTATTGTGGCATTCATCTCTTGAGATGATTAGGGGTTAAGCGCCCTCCGTCTGCGGGGTAGACTCGGTGATGCAGGACCATGATTCGAGAATACCTCATGCGGGTCTGAGGGCCTATCTTGAGCTACGAGAGTTCGGGTTAGCGTCGTCCTTTATGGGCATGCGGTCGCGTAGCCATGCGGACTCGGAAGTCGGGGCGATGCAGGGAGTAGCTACCCTCGATGCGGGAATACCTCATGCGGGCGATGAGATTGGCCTATGCGGGCTGCGGGAGTTCGAGGTTAGGCGCGTACATTGATCTGCGGGCAAGTGGCGGCTTTGATCATGTGACGGTCTAGCGAGATCTTATAATCTGATTCATGACCTTGTTGGTGCGTGGGTTTTAGTAGTCGGCTATGCCTTCGTACTTACCGTCTGATTGTATTATGACCACAGTGGGACACGGTGTTCATGTGTGTTCCTTGGTGCTTTTATATCATGAGGCTAGGCGGTGAGGAAGGTATTCCACGGGCATGATTGATGTTGTGGGCACGAGACCCATTGTTATACTTGAGTGATGACTTGAGGCGTGAGTCCACAACGACATATTTGCTTTGTTGTAAGCGTAGTTTGGTTATCATACGTGTCTCTGCTTTATATGGTGATATGATTTCATTTCTGATATGTATTTCGATTTCACATACTCGGTTTTGTTATGCGACCTCGCTTGAAGTGCGTTCATCTGCGAGTTGAGGTACACGATCGTTGATCCTAGCTCTCGAGTCCACGGTTCGCGTTTGGAAGCTCCGTTTCTCGAGGCTTATCGGTGGTATAGTCTCGCAGTCGTAAGTGTTTACATTCGGGGTTTGGCGGGGCCTGTCCGCCATTGTTATCGTATCATTCTTAGAGGTATGTAATCTTGTTGTGGCGAGTTTGTAAAAAGGATTAAGCTGTTCATGTTGAAAAAGTTGTCATTTTATATATCTTGAAAGCAAGTTTTCTCAGTTATTGTTTCATATTTCATAATATGTCTTGCATCGTTTATATTCCGCCGATTACTCGATGTATGTCTACTTGGGTGCGGGGTAAGGCACGATCCACGGGCAGGTTAGTTGGTCGTGACAAAAGTGGTATCGAGCGATTAATCCTCGGAAAGTGTCTGAGCGTATCGATGAAGTCTTGATTATCGGTGTGTTGTGCACCACGCGATAATCGTGAGGCTATAGGATATTTAGGATTAGTTTCTATTCTTCTCGCTCTGAGATCGTGCCTTAGAGGCATGTTGTAAGTTGGACCCTCTAACGTAAATTCTTTCCACTTATCGTTATGCCTCGCGTAGAAGCAGCCCGGGAGGGCAAAGCGGCCGAGGAGGCTGCGAGTAAATCTGAGAGGGTTACGTGAGCACGAGCCCAATTATCACCTTAGGTGGTGCTTCATTCGGGGAGTTACTGCGGCGTCGCTAGCCCAGTGAGTTTAGCGGCGGCGCGATTCTTACTGCGACCATGATATTTGAACCTTGATTCCACGAAACGAGCAGAATTTAGATTGCAAAAGCGACCACTGTTACTAGCTATAGATTTGGCTACGGGAGTATACGATGTCTGCGAGTCTTGAGGACTATCTAAAGAGGTTGTGCAAGAGTAATTCTTGATTGAAGCGAGCATGGCACGTATGCGGGCTTATGCGCGTGGCCGAGGCGTGTAGAGATCGGCGAGTTAACGAAGGACACGAGAGAAGAGGGCGAGCGGCAAGGTCCTTTAGTAACTTTTGGCGAGTCGCCTCGCGTGATAGATTATGCACATCCACGGTCTGTGAGTCCTCCACGAATTTGGGGCGTTCGGGGTATGCGGGAGTTGGTCGAGCTCGAGCTTAGGTTCCAGATACGCGTAGGTTCCGGCCATCCGGATTGATTTTCTCGGTGTTCACAATGTGCGGCGTCGTCGAGAATGTCGTCTTTTAGTTGGTGCGTGTTGTACTATGACCGTCAGTGCATTGTCGAAAGAATGTCCTTGCGGGAGGACTTAGCCTTCGAGGATCGGTGGGTAGTTCGTCATCTCCCAGCTATCGCCTGCAGGCGGGGTTTGATTAGAGCGACTAAGGGAGTGAAGCGGTGAACATAGATCTATCCTTAACCCTCTAGAGTTTTGTATAGGTGATAAGGTGAGTATACCTTAGGTGCTATGTTACGATAGCGATGGGTTAGTTGTGATTTGAAATCATGGTTGTTTAGCAGAGTAAGATTTTGGGGATAGAGGAAGTGTGAGCCTTAGAGCTTTATACGTAGAGACCTTAGAGGTGAGGCCATCTCGAGAAAAGGTGTAGTGTTATGTTTGACCCTTGCTCGAGTGCATAGTGCACGTGAGTTATGTTGGGACAGGTCCTAGTAGTGTGGAATGAAAGAGGGTAGTTGAGCTAAGAAGACGCTAGGTTTTCGTAGCGTGATTAGTGAGATTGTTCGGTTCGGGAGCTAGTATGATGCGGCGTTGCGGGTCGGGTTGAGGCCACGTTGCGGGTCAACCGCGGCGAGGTTTGGTGGTGGGGTCGGTTGTGGTGGTCGCCTCGTGTTAGGGTTGTGAGGTGTTAGGCCCAAGTTTAGTTAACAGTGTCTGAGTTCGTGGATGCGTTCGACCGATGGTCGGGCGATGAAGCAGCCCGTCATGTTCTTGATCGGGGCCGTTTACTGGTGTGTTGAGTTATCGAAGGTTGTAAGGCTGCGCGGGGTGCCTACCTTCACCTTAAGACGAAGTGAAGCCCGGTTGTGGCTATTTTTCGTCTTAAAAGTTTACGAGCGGGTTAAGAACTTCGGTGAGTCTCGAGAATCGCGTTCGCCCTCGGGCGGTCGTGGATTTGAGGTAGTCGTGGGGATTGTTGTCTCTGTGGATGAGCGTTTAAGCTACCATTTTAGTGTTCGGATATCGCTTTGTGAAGCCTTGTAGGGGCGGAAGTGTAAATTGCCGGTCGATTGGTTCGATGTTGGCAAGGTTGATTAGTTGGTTGAGCTTGTTCCGGGTGTGGATAGTCTGAAGCTTGTCTAGAAGAAGTTACGGCGGCTCGGAGGAATTGTGCGGATAATCGGCGGCCGCCAGAGTTGAGTTGTGGTCGGTCTTCTTGAAGGTACCACCGGGTTGGGTGTGGCGAGTGCAGAATCTGAGAGGAACTTAGCGAGTTACTTTGGGCCACTTCGAGTTCATGTGAAGAATAGGCCGAGTGCCTATATGTTAGCTTTGCCGTCCGACTTAGGAGGTTATGCGTCGGTCTTTCGTATTGTTATGATCGGAAGAGTATCGAGATCCGTCGAGTGTTCCCTTAATGATGACCACGTTAGAGATAGTAGCCCGAGTTTTGGGGCTGACGATGTCGAAATGTGGAAAGAGTTCGGTATCGACATCCTCGGGGATCATGGCGGCCGGTACCATTTGTTGGGTCGTCGGAGCAAGGCTCGCGACAAAGGACAAATTGGTGCCATTTGTTGGATCGCTGAGAAGGTTAATGCCTCGAGCAAAGTGACAAAGTGGTATCTACGGCGAGTAAAGAGAAGTGAGCATGTATGGCGAGCATAGGTGTGATCATTTCTTTTGTAGAGAGAAGGTCTGAAGGAAGTATATTTTAGACCACAGAGAGGTGGTTGTGGTGATGTTAGAGGTGTTTCCTCGTGGACTTGGATATAAGTATTTTGTGATTGTTTACGTGGCCATGTATGGCGAGTTTGTTCTCGTAAGTATAGTAGTGAAGACTATCTTGGCGTTTGTTTGAGACTTAGAAGGAACATTCGGGCGAATGTTTCTAAGGAAGGAGAATGTTATACCGTATTTCCAGTATGCGCGGGGGCGTGCGTAGAAAAGTTTGTGCCTTAAAGTGCTTGGCGAATTTTATTTGTGCACAACACGTTTAGAGTCGTTTTTCGGCGAAGCGTTTTCCACACTTCGTAGGGAATTTCGGCTATGTCATTTTTAATTTTTGCGGATTTTTAGAGGCGAAGCGTGTTGGACCAGCGAGAGGCGCCACTTGGCACCTCCCATTAGCGGGCGTGAGGACTCGGCTTGGGCGAATTGAAGAGGGGAGTTGGTAGGATATTTTGTGTGTTAGTTGGTTAAGGACACGTGGGTGAATCTTGGCCCTACACTTGCTAGGCACTTGGCTAGATCTTGGCCATTGGTTGGCCTTGGCTTGTGCTATAAATACCCTCTAAGGTTGAAGACTTCTTCATCAAAATGCCTAAGTCTTGAGAGCTTTCCCCTCCGCACCGTGAGGCCCCCTTGCGAGAGTTTCCCCACAGTGGGTAGGCCGAGGGTAGCCACCCCACAGCCTAGTTTGTTTTCATATAATACCCCATCTTGGTAGAAATACTCTCAAAGTATTGTTATAATGCCCAAATTACCTTAGCCATATACCTTGTTGTATTCTAAGGTTATACCTATCTGAAAAGCCAGAAAATACTATTATACTTCCGTCGGTCACAAAGCGAAACCACAGGAAAAATCTCCATAGTCAGTTGGAGTATTGTGTAGAAGTTGGTTAGAACTTCTAAGGGTGGTTTAGAGCGGGTTGGGCGCTCGGAGTTGGAGCTAAGCGATTGCCGGGATCGACTTTAAGCTAGGATAATTATGGGCTTAGAGGTAAATATCTTGTCCTCTATTGTAATTGGAAATTACATATTGTTAGAATATATAGTTGAAGTATACTATATATAGAGAAATGAGCGTAGTATCGGCAATGTCTTTTGACTTAAGCTGAATAATACTTACAGCAATGTCTTGCGACTTAAGCTGAATTGAAAGAAGAATCTTGATTTGTAATTACATGGGTTGTATTCTGATGAACTTGTGTAGTAGTGCAGTGAAGTAGAATTGTACGTTAGGGTTAGATGTATAACCCCGGTTGGCTTGGTAGCGGCCTCGATAGAGGAGGAGATTTATCTTTGTTGCGGGAGAGTCTTCTTGAATTTTCGGTAGAATGTTCTCGATGAGATCTGAATGTTAATAAAGCGCCGTGGCCTTATAGGTTGAAGTACTACGAGTGGCGCGATCTACTTGGCTTAGGAGTAGCGGCGTTTGGAAGTACTTGGGCGTTTTGCTATTAGTCGATGCTCGTCGCGAGGTATGTGAACCTTTTCCTATCTCTTCTAGCATGATATGTGTGAACTATGTAGTGCGGTGAGGCGTCGTGTGCTAAGCGTATTTGGTTGATTTAGAACATAAAGTGTTATAACGGCTTTATGGGAAGTTGGTTATAACGACTTTATGTTGGTAAGAAAATACTTGTGGTCTTTAAAGGTAAGCGATTTGAACTATAAGCGGCTTGTTATGTGTTAATAAAGAACTTGAAGTATTTCAAAAGATTTTGAATCATTTTGAAAGAAGAAGTAATATACTTGGTTTTGAAAAACTTAAGAGTTATACCGACTTTATGGGAAGTTAGGTATAGCGGCTTAAGAATGTTTCTTGATTTGAAATCGAATGTGTATCGACAAACCAACTGCGGCGTTAATAAAAGGAAATGTTTTGACTAATTAAGTATTATTAAAACGATGAAGCTTCCATCTGCGTAGAAGCTAAGATGAGACAAAATGATATTTCCTAGATCATGGTTCTTTGTAATAAGATTGTAATAAACAAGAATATCCTACTCACATATAAGGCTTAGGTTTCTCAGTTGTTTAAAGAAGAATTATATTCTTAAATGAATAAGACTATGAACTACGAAACCTTTCAAAAAATGAGAACTTGAACATTGGAAATTAGGCAAACTTGAACATTGGAAAAGAATGTTGCTACTTGATTTTACAAAGAGAAGTAATTGATTTTCTTTAAAAAGATAATCACTCTATTTTCATATACTACGGTATTGTGTGACTTTTGTGAAGGTAACGTATCTTTTAAAGAGTTAATGTATGAAGTACTTTGGGGATAAAAACCGATCTTGTTGATCATATAGTAGGAAGTACCTTGTGTGAACAACTTGATTGTATTGGTTTGTGATAGCCTTGTAATACTTTCTTGTTGCTTTGATAAGTAAGCGTGTTAGGATGCTACGTGTGTTAGTATCTTGTGATGTTTGTGTAAAGGGTTTCCTTGATTGTGCTTATTAACTATCGATCGTTATGATAGTATTGTGGCATTAAATCTCTTGAGATGATTCGGGAGTTAAAAGCCCTCCGTCTGGGGTAGACTCGGTGATGCAGGACCGTGATTGAGAATACCTCATGCGGGTCTGAGGGCCTATGCGGAGCTCTGAGAGTTCGAGGTTAGCGTCGTCCTTTATGGGCATGCGGTCGCGTAGCCATCGGACTCGGAAGTCGGGGCGATGCGGAGTAGCTACCCTCGATGCGAGAATACCTCATGCGGGCGATGAGATTGGCCTATGCGGGTGCGGGAGTTCGAGGTTAGGCAGCGTGCGGTGATCTGCGGGCAAGTGGCGGCTTGATCATGTGACGGTCTAAGCAGATCTTATAATCTGATTCGCGGACCTTGTTGTGCGTAGGTTTTTAGTAGTCGGCTATGCCTTCGTACTTACCGTCTGATTGTATTATAACACGGTGGGACACAGTGTTCATGTGTTCCTTGGTGCTTTTATATCATAGGCTGGCGGTGAGGAAGGTATTCACGGGCATGATTGATGTTGTGGGCACGAGACCCATTGTTATACTTGAGTGATGACTTGAGGCGTGAGTCCACAACACATGGCGCTTTGTTGTAAAGCGTAGTTTGGTTATCATACATGTCTCTGCTTTATATGCTATGATTTCATTTCTGATATGTATTTCGATTTCACATACTAAATTTTTGTTATCTTGACCTCGCCCGAAGCTGCGTTCATCTGCGAGTTGAGGTACACGATCGTTGATCCTAGCTCTCGAGTCACGATTTCGCGTTTGGGAAGCTCGTTTCTCGGAGGCTTATCGGTGGTATAGTCTCGCATCGTCGTAAGTGTTTACATTCGGGGGTTTGGCGGGGCCACTGTCCGCCATTGTTGTCGTATCATTCTTAAGTGCATGTAATCTTTGTTGTGGGCGGGGTTTGTAAAAAGGATTAAGCGTTCATGTTGAAAAAGTTGTCATTTTTATATATGTCGAAAGGCAAATTTTTCTCAGATTATTGTTTCATATTTCATAATATGTCTTGCATCGTTTTATATTCCGCTGATTACTCTGATGTATGTCTACTTGGGTGCCCGGGGTAAGGCACCAGTCACGGGCCCGGGTTCGGGTCGTGACACTTTTATCTTCCTTAAGTCGTTATACCTAACTTCTCATAAGGCTAGTATAACTCTTAAGCTTTCTGTTTAAAAAATCAAGTATTACTCTTCTTTCAAAAATGATTATAATTCTTTTGAAATACTTCCAGGTTTTTATTATTTAGACTCAAGTCAAGTAAAACCATGTTTAGTTAACAAGCGTCGTCTAGTACTATATATATACTTTAAAATATCATGCTCAAGAGGATAGGAAGAATCACATACCTTACCGGCGAAAACCACCGCCAAGTCGAATATGTGTCGCGAGTATCGACTATAACGATCAAATCGTCTATCAGCGTCTGAACTATCTTGTATAAAGTTCTAGCGAGAGGGTTCTCTATTTTCACGGAAAATTGGGCAGCACTTCCTGCGTCAAGCTACCCAAGTCTCATGTAAATACGGTCTATGTAAGTCTGATTTAATTCTACTTACATTATACCGCCTCATCGTGATTTGGTTCAATTCTCTTACGTAATATCCTTGGTGTAATTACAGTTCAATTCTATTCTTTAATATCCTTTTAAGTATCTTATACTCAGTCTTAACTATTCTTATATGTAATAACTAATTACAATAGAAGGACAAAACTATTTACCTCGATAAGCCCAAAATTATCCAAGTTAGATGTCGATCTGAACAAGGTTTAGCTCTAAGTTGCAGCTCAGATAGCTCGAAGAAGCCCTTAGAAGTTTCTAAACAAGTTCTACTTAATACTATAAGTGATTTGGGCTAGGGTATTTAGAATAGTAACAATACTTGGAAGACAACTTTCTACCAAAGGGGGTTCGGCTAGAGCTACTAGGCTAGAGGGAAGATGTTTTGACAAGGGCCTTCACAAGGGAGGAGTGTTGGACGAAACACTACAAGAGAGGAAGGATTTTCAAGACTTGGAGAAATGATTTGTGGATGAAAACCTTGAGTTAGGGGGTATTTATAGGCCAACCAATGGCCAAGATGATGGCAAGTGGAGGCAAGTGGAGGTGAGGATTCACCCAAGTGTCCTTATCCATCTACTACATAAAATATCCTACCTAACCTTGACTAATGCAAGCCACAAAAATCGTCCAACTTGCCCAAGTTGCGTCCATATGAGGGTGACAAGTGTCACGCTCGTTAGTCCAAAATATTTTGTCTCTCGGAAAAATCCGCAAAAATTATAAATGACATAGCGTAATTTTCCCTACGCAAGTTTTGTAAAGCGTTTACGTCGAAAGCGATTCTTTTAGTGGGTTGTGCACAAATTTAGTCTATGCCTAACTTTAAGGCTCAAACTTTTATGCGTGCGCCCTTACGTCATACTCTGAGAAATTTTTAAAGGCATCAATTGCTAAAGTTTAAAATGAGGTCACTTGAGTTAGAAGCAGTATATTTCTAATAGTATAGTGACTTGTTTGAAATGTAGATAAGCCTGGATACTACGGGTGTTAGTATCTTGGGGTCTTATGTGGAAAAGGGATCTTGGAAAGAATAGAAGTACATAGTACTTTGGGTTGAATTTCCCCGGACTTGTTAAGTGATATGAAAAGTGCCTTAAGGTCATAAAATGAGATCCATTTTGTATGATTAATGAAAGTCTAAAGAAGTTAGGAGTTACTTGGACGTACCGTCAGTGATGGAGGATTCCACGGGTATGCTTCCATTGCCTCCTTATGAGCCTCTGGGGCGTCTGGCGGTGATGTGGGATTCACGGGTATCGTCCACGGTCATAGTATGAGTTACTTGGAGCGTCTGAAGCGGTGATGTGGGATTACGGGTATGCTTCCATGGTCTTAGTATGAGTTTACGAGGACATACCGTCGGTGATGTGGGATTCCACGGGTATGCGTGTGGGACATGCTTACGATGAGGGATCCCAAAGGCATGTAGTTCGAGGGGTAAGAGTATACCTGAGGGGTAAATCCCCAAGATAGTTATACTACCTGTTTCCGTGGATTTGCTACCCACGATGCGAGGAATACCTCATGCGAGTCCTTATGGGCTTATGCGGGTGAAATAGTCTCATGCGGGCAGTCTGACTATCACGAGGAATACCTCATGCGGGTCCACACGACTATCACGGGTGAAATAGTCCCACGGGTAGGATTGCTTAAGGATACTGCGGGCGGGTGGTCCTGCTTTGATCGCGAGTCATGTACCCGAGATGGGGGATTCCACGGGCATGATATATATAAATGTATATATTGTGTATGTGTCCGGCAGTGAGGTAGGATGCACGGGCGCGTCATGGTTGTATTTACTTTTATGGTGTCGGCGATGTGGGGATTCCGGGCGAGGATATAGGTATATACGTGTTGTAGGTGTGTCTGCCGGCGGTGAGGTAGGATACGAGGCGTCGAGTTAGATTTTACACTAGCGGTCGGCGGTGATGGGAATCCGAGCGCGTTTGGATTTTTAGAGTGGTGTTCATAGCCACTGGTGTGACTACGGTTCATATGATGAAAGCAGTGTATAAGGTAAAGCGACTTTCATTACTTCTACTTGATGAGCCTGATGTCTTATTAATTTGGTTATCATATATGTCTTGGTGTATCTTGGTGACTATTATGATTTAAATTACGATGCTTTAAGTTTTGCATACTTAGTACATGTTTTGTCTTGACCTCCTTGGAAAGTGCGTTCATCTGCGAGTTGAGGTACTAGCTGGCGATCCGCTCGTAGGATCATTTGCTTTCGGAAAGCTCCATTTCTCTGGAGGCTTTATCTTTGGTATGGTTCGCTGAAGTCGTTGACTTTTGTATATTCAGGGGTATGGCGGGGCCTGTCGTCCACGATTGTTATGTAAACTCTTAGAGTGCAGTAGTCATATATTGTGGGTCACTTTTAAAAGAAAATTGAGTAGCTTGCTTTTGGATTTTGTTTATATCCAGGAAGGTAGCCTTATCGGCTGACCTATTATTTATTTCATTGTTTAAGTTTATGTATGTTCCGTTGTTTATCTCTGATGAATACTGTAAGGTGCCAGTGTAGGGCACCGATCGCGAGCTTGAGTCGGGTCGTGACAAAAGTGGTATCGAGCGATTAGTCCTCGGAAAGTGTCTCTGAGGCCGTGTCTAGTAAGTCTTGATTATAGATTTGTTGTGCACCACATCTATAATCAGGAGGCTGCAGGATATTTAGGATTTGTTTCCATTCTTCTCTCTCTGAGATCGTGCAGTAGAGCTGTCCTACTAGCTGAATCCTCTCTGACCTATTCTATTGTATCGATTATGCCTCCACGGAGGCGACCGGGGCGAAGGGCAAGCGGCGGCAAGAGTTGTTAGTGAGTACGCATAGGATTTCTAGGAATCGAGCCCGGACCATGCACGAGGTTATGGGAATCGGCGAGATCGGCCATGCAGCGATGTTAGAAGGCGAGGCGGCGGTGACACGAGGTTCGGTACACGAGCCTCGGTTCCACGGCGGTGATATAGAAGATACGGAGAAGCGGTCAGTTATTGACTAGCGTTGTGGCGAGCGTGGCAAGCGAGGCCGTAGCTAACCTGGCCGATAGTTTGAGGATTGGAACTTTCTGATTGCAATCCACCCGAATTCTATGGTTCGAGGTCTGAGGAGGACCCTCAGGAGTTCATTCGGCAGGTGCAGCGGACTATGCAGGTGCTTAGGGCCTCGGAGACGTTGTCCGTTGTGTTAGCTTCCTCTGGTTCTGCGATATTGCGTTGAACTGGTTTGAGTCGTGGGTGTTGTCTAGAGGTATGGGTGCTCCTCCGGTGTTTGGGGTGAGTTCACGGGATCCTTCCTCGATCACTTTTGCCTCACGAGGCGAGAGAGCCCGCTTGGATAGGTTATTGGCGTTAAGGCGAATGGGAGAACCGTGAGAGTACAACCTAGAATTTGACTCATTGGCGGTATGCACCACTATTGTGGCGGATATGGCGACGAGTTCACCGTATGTGATGGGACTGAGCCGATATATGGTTACCGCGTATGCAGGAGTGGCTCTTGACCGGTATGGATATTGCCGGGATGCGAGCATATGCACGAGGATTGAGGATAGGGAGAGAGAGCCGGCCAGTTGATCCGGCCCAGAGGCGGGGCGGCGAGTTTGAGATAGTTTTAGCGGACGGCCTCGGCGAGATAGGACAACATTTCAGCCGGCGAGTGCTCCTTCTCGGCCTTGGCGGGTGGTTTGACCGCGGGGATATTCGAGGCGGGTCGGGGCTCGAGTCTGGTTCCGAGATGTGCGGGATAGTAGCGAGGAAGGCCACCTTTTCCTCGGTGTAGTTCTTGTGGTAGAGCTCATTTTGGGAATGTCGGACTAGGTCGGCTGACTTGTTATCTTTGCGGCAGCGGGGCCATTTGGCAAGGCTGTCCGACCGGTGGCACTGGTAGGGTATCGCGATCTTTTAGGTCGATTCACGGGTTCTTCGCCTTGGCGGCTAGGCGGGATGTTCGAGCACCGAGCGCGGCGAAGGTCGTGTAGCGATTCGATTTTAGCGGTCCTTTTACGTCTATGCATTGCGGTATATTTTGATCCTTTAGAGACTTATATGCATGATAAAGTTATTATATGTTTAAGTGTCATGAACGGATTATATTGAGACTATGTATGTATGCTAGAAGTAGGTGGAAAGTACGATAAGAAAAACATTTTAGGCCTTGAATGGGAGTAAATAGCGTTGGTGCACCATTGGGATCTGTTTTCTTGGTTGACCATGATGGATGGATATGCGAGTGCGATATCTTAGGGTCATAAGTGGCATAATAAAGTTCCATTAATTGTAAAGTACGAGGAATATTAGATTGGCTCCAAAAGAACATTCGGGGACGAATGTTTCTAAGGGGGGAAGAATGTTACACCCCGTAAATTCAAGAGGTTAAGTTAAGAACGTATGGAAGAAAATAAGATTTGAATTTGGAAAGTTAGGTTGGCAAAAAGGTTGTGGGCAGATTTTCAGCCAACTTTAATGATATATCTCTAGTTAGTAGGAGTTTTGAGGAGTTTTAAAAGACTAGTATGAAGGTTGTTGAGTCTAGTTTCCAACGCAACAAGCCACTCGTCGATTGGACATCGGGGTAGGAAGTTACGGGCGTTAGAAGTTCTGTGGGCTGACGCAGAGGACAGATCTTCCCAGGAGTCGCGGCCTTGTGGCGCGTCAGCGGGGCGAGGTGATATTTCGAAAGTCCTATGAGGTTGCCTTGTGGCCGGAATGAGGAAATTCTCGAAGTGGGCGCCGCGGCTGAGGCAGGATTTTGGCCGGTAAGGGCGAAAAATAGGGATATTTTGATAAAGGCCTATGGGAGGGTGACAAGTGTCCTCGTGCTGACAAAGGAGGTCTTATTTTAGGGCCAAGTCTTCAAGACTTGACCATTTTCAAGGGTTTCTAAGAAAAATCCTCTACTCTCTCTCAAATTGATGAACCCGGTGAGATTTTTGGAAGGGCTTGAAGGAAAAGTGTTGGCAAGCTTGTAGAAGACTCTTGTGAGTAATTTTGAAGTGAAGAAGATTTGGAAGAGGGCTTCTTGAGGTAAAATCTCCTCCTTCTTGTATATTTGAAGATTTCAAGTTATAGTAGTTAAGAAGTGAGCACAGAACATTATATTTAAAGCTTGAAAAGATTGGGGTGGTGTCGACTTGTAAAAAACCGAAATGGGCATGTTAGCCACTCATATTGTAATCAATTTGGTTGCTAGGTAGAAATCGTTACAAGTTACAAATAGGAGGGTATGTAATTGGTTATGATTTAGATAACATGTTGGGATAACGAGTTGGGTTAAAAGGGAATGGAAAGGATATTGATAATTATTGGGATAATATAGCCGAATGTGGTTTGGAAATTATTGGATTGTTTTGTGTTATTGTGGGGCAGAATTTTATGCGTCCTGTGAAGGCATGTAATCCCCTTTTTGGTTAGCTGAATTGTTGTGCCTTAAATGCGGCGTTTGGTTATTGAATTCGGACCTTGAAAAAGGTGGAAAAGGAAGTAGAAGCGAAGGAAATCTTGTCGATTTTCAGTGGAACAAGGGATTTTCATTAGAATTTACTACGTTGAAGCTAGAAGCTAATAGGCGTATTATGTTCATTATATGTTGACATCTACGGATGGCATATTGGACTTGGCAAGTGGATTAAACAAAGAGGTATGTAGAACTCTTCCTATCTCTTGAGCATGAGTAGTTATAAGCGTAGTACGGTGAGCGTCTGAGATCTTTAAATGAAGAGAAGTCATTTGATATATTTGACTTGTTTTAAAGATGTCTGGTTGGTTGAGTTAGAGAATTAACTCACGTGTCCTTAAGGAATATTTATAAGAATGGTTTATCCTAATAAGGTAGACAAGGATTTCTTGACATGATCAAGTATAGAATACTGGATTTGAGAAGTATTGATTCTTGAACTATTCTAAAAGATAAGAGACCTGATTCCTAAGTTAAGAAACTTGTTTTCTAAGTTAAGATTTTTGAAGTATTTGAAAGTAGTGTAACTTGAATTGAAGTACAAGCCTCTTGGTTATAGAGAGAGAAAAGTGGTCTAAGACATAAAGAGTTATAACGGCTTTATGGGAAGTTAGTTATGACGGCTTTATGGGAGGATAAGGATGTCTTGGTTCTAAAGCATAAAGTTAGTATAACGGCTTTATGGGAAGTTGGTTATAATAACTTTATGGAAGCTTAAAGAAATGGTTTTCTCGAATAAGGTAAGCCTAGATAAAAGAATGGATACTAAGAAAGGCAATTCGATTTAAAGGCATCAATTGCTAAAGTTTAAAATGAGGGTCACTTGAGTTAGAAGCCGAAGTATATTTCTAATAGTATAGTGACTTGTTTGAAATGTAGATAAGCCTGGATACTACGGGTGTTAGTATCTTGGGGTCTTATGTGGAAAAGGGATCTTGGAAAGAATAGAAGTACATAGTACTTTGGGTTGAATTTCCCCGGACTTGTTAAGTGATATGAAAAGTGCCTTAAGGTCATAAAATGAGATCCATTTTGTATGATTAATGAAAGTCTAAAGAAGTTAGGAGTTACTTGGACGTACCGTCAGTGATGGAGGATTCCACGGGTATGCTTCCATTGCCTCCTCATGAGCCTACCGGGACGTACCGGCAGTGATGTGGGATTCCGGGTATGCGTCCACAGTCATAGTATGAGTTACTTGGGCGTGCAAGCGGTGATGTGGGATTCCGCGGGTATGCTTCCATGGTCTTAGTATGAGTTTACGGGGACATCAAATCGGTGATGTGGGATTCACGGGTATGCGCAGTGGACGTGCTTACGATGAGGATCGAGGCATGTAATTCGAGGGTAAGAGTATACGAGGGTAAATCCCAAGATAGTTATACCACTGTTTAGTGGATTTGCTACCCACGATGCGAGGAATACCTGCGAGTCCTTATGGGCTTATGCGGGTGAAATAGTCTCGTGTGGTAGTCTGACTATCACGAGGAATACCTAAATGCGGGTCCACGACTATGCGGGTGAAATAGTCCGAGGGGTAGGATTGCTTAAGGATACTGCGGACGGGTGGTCCTGCTTTGATCGCGAGTCATGTACCCGAGATGGGGGATTCCACGGGAATGATATATATACATGTATGTATTGTGTATGTGTCTGTAGAAGCGGTGAGGTAGGATGCCGCAGGCGCGTCACATGGTTGTATTTACTTTTATGGTATCGGCGTGTGAGATTCCACGGGCGATGATATAGGTATATCGTGTTGTAGGTGTGTCGCAGCGGTGAGGTAGGATACCACGAGGCGTCGCGAGTTAGATTTTACACCTGCGGTCGCGGTGATGGGAATCCCGAGCGCTTGTATTTTTAGGGTGGTGTTCATAGCCACGGTATGACTGGTTAATATGATGAAAGCAGTGTATAAGGTAAAGCGACTTTCATTACTTCTACTTGATGAGCCGCGATTGTCTTTATTAATTTGGTTATCATATATGTCTTCAGCTGTATCTTTGTGACTATTACGATTTAAATTACAGTACTTTCAGTTTTGCATACTTGGTACATGTTTTGTCTTGACCTCGCCGAGGCTGCGTTAAATCTGCGAGTTGAGGTACCTAGCTTGCTGATCCGCACTCGTAGGATCACTGTTCAGTTCTGGAAAGCTCCATTTCTCCGGAGGCTTTGTCTTTGGTATGGTTCCCTAAAGTCGTTGACTTTTGTATATTCAAGGGTATGGCGGGGCCCTGTCCCGTCACAGTTGTTATGTAAACTCTTAGAGGTCTGTAGTCATATATTGTGGGTCACTTTTAAAAGAAAATTGAGGTAACTGCTTTTGGATTTTGTTTATATCCAGGAAGGTAGCCTTATCAGCTAACCTATTATTTATTTCATTGTTTAAGTTTATGTATGTTCCGCTGTTTATCTCTGATGAATACCTGTAAGGGTGCCCAGGTAGGGCACGATGCGAGCTTGAGGGTCGGTCGTGACAAGTTTAATTCTTACATTATACCGCCTACTGTGATTACAGTTCAATTCTATTCTTTAATATCCTTCTATGTCTCATACTCAAGTCTTAACTATTCTTATATGTAATATCCAATTACAATAGAAGGACAAAAGTATTTACCTCGATAAGCCCAAAATTATCCAAGTTAAATGTCGATCCTGAGCAAGGTTTAGCTTCTAATTTGCACGCTCTGATAGCTCCAAGAAACCCTTAGAAGTTTCTAACAAGCACCTTAACTACTAAAGGGATTTGGGGCTAGGGTACTTTGGAATAGTAACTATACTTGGAAGACAACTTTCTACCAAGGGAGGTACTCGGCCGAAGCCACTAGGCTAGAGGGGGGAGGGTGTTTCGGCTAGGGCTTCCAAGAGGGGGGGGGGGATAAGGCTTTTGGACGAGAGAGCAACTAAGGGGAGGAGTTTTGAGACTTGGAAGAATGATTTGTGGATGAAGAGTTCATCAACTCAAGGGGTATTTATAGGGCTTTCAGGGGCTAAGATGAGGGCAAGTGGAGGCAAGTGGATGGTGGGGATTTGCACAAGTGCACCTAACCTACTCCACAAATCCCTCACAAAACATTGACCAGATTTAAGCCACAAAACCATGGCAATCGTCGAGTGCCGCTCCACTTGGCGTCCACTTGAGGGTGACAAGTGTCGCCTCTCGTTGGTCCAAAATGTTTCATCTCTCGGAAAAATCCAAAAAATATAAATGACATAGCGAATTTTCCGCCCATGAAGTTTTGTAAAATGTTTCGTCGGAAAACCATTCGTTTTGTGAGTTGTGCCCAAATTCGTCCTATGCCTAATCTTTAAGGCTTAACTTTTGTACGTACGCCCTTACGTACATACTCTGGAAATACGGGGTATAACACTGGTGTTCATGTGTATTCCTTGGTGCTTTTATATCATGGACTGCCGGCAGTGAGGAAGGAATTCCACGGGCATGATTGATATTGTGGGCATGAGACCCATAATTATATTTGAGTGATGACTTTAAGGGCGTGAGTCCCTGACTTGACATGACTGCTTACATATTGTGCATCATAAATTGGTTATCATATATGTCTTCTGTTTTATATAGACTATTATGATTTCATTTCTGATATTTTGATTTCACATACTTGGTACTGTTATCGACCTCATTCGAAGTGCGTTAAATGCGCGGTAGAGGTACACCGATTGTTGATCGCTCATAGGGTCACGATTCAGCATTTTGGGAAGCTCAGTGTCTCGGAGGCTTATCTTTGGTATAGTCCCAATGTTGTGTAGTACTTACATTCGGGGTATGGCGAACCCTGTCCGCCATTGTTGTTCTAACTTTATTCTTAGAAGTGCATGTAATCTTTGTTGTGGGCGAGTTTGTAAAAGGGATATAGCATTCAAGTTTATATATATATATATCTTAGAAAGACAACTTTTTTCAGATAAATTGTTTCTCACTTCATATTAATTCATGTCTTGTTTATATTCTGCTGGTTACTCTGATGTATGTCTACTTGGGTGCCCGGGTAAGGCACGATTCTGGCCGGGTTGGGTCGTGACAAAAGTGGTATCGAGCGATTAATCCTCGGAAAGTGTCTGAGCCGTATCTAGTAAGTCTTGATTATCGGTGTGTTGTGCACCACATAATGTCGAGGAGGCTATAGGATATTTAGGATTGGTTTCCATTCTTCTAACTCGAGATCGTGCCTTAGAGTGTGATTATAAGTTGGACCCCTCTAACGTAATTCTTTCCACCTTACGATTATGCCTCGCGTAAGGCAACAGCCCCAGAGCAAAGCGGCGAGAGGCTGCGAGTAAACACGAGATAGTTCACGAGGCCGAGCCCAATCATCATCTTAGGTGGTTCTTCGTTCGGGAGTTCTGCGGCGTCGCCCGGCCCAGTCTAGCCGCAGTGGCGATTCTACTGCGGACATGATATTTGAACCTTGGTTCCACGACGATGGCGAAAGTATGGATTGCAAAGAGGCGACCTTGTTACTAGCTGAGATTTAGCAACGAAAGTATATTATTGTTATACCCGTATTTCGAGTATATGCGTGAGGCGTGCGTCACGAAAGTTTAACCTTAAAAGTTTAGGCATGGGGCGTTTTTGGGCACAACTCACTTAAAGAATCGTTTTTCGACGAAACGTTTTACAAGACTCGCGTAGGGTAAATTCCGGCTATGTAATTTCTAATTTTTGCGGATTTTTCCGAGAGACGTAACACTTTGGACCAACGAGAGGGCGACACTTGTCACCCTCTCATTGATGGATGTGGGACGGCAATAGGGCCGATTGGAGTGGCCTTTTTTGTCAAGTAGTTGGTAGGATATTTTGTGTAGTAGATGGATAAGGACACTTGCCCAAATCTTGACCTTACACTTGCCTTGCACTTGACATCATCTTGGCCATTGGTTGGCCATGGCTTGACCTATAAATACCCCCCTTAAGATGAAGAGTTCTTCATCCACAAATCACTTTCCAAGTCTTGAAAATCCTTCCACTCTCTTGTTGTATTTCGTCCAAGCCTCATTCCCCATGAGAAAGCCTTGGCGAATACCCCTCATAAAGAAGCCCTAGTGAAACACTACCCCCTCTTGGAAGAAATGTTGTCTTCCAAGTGTTGTTACTATTCTAAATACCTAGCCCAAATCCCTTAGTACTTAGTAGAAGTTGTGAAGAACTTCTAAGGGTTCTTGGAGCTATCGGGCGTACAAATTAGGAGCTAAACCTTGCTCGGGAGGCGACTTTTATCTAGGATATTATTGGGCTTACTGAGGTAAATAAACTTATCCTTCTTTTGTAATTAGAGAATACATACTGTAGAAGTATAGGAATAAGTATAAATACTTAGAAGGATATTAAAGAATAGAATTGAACTGTTATAACAGTAGAAGGGTTTAAAAAGAAGAATATTCAAACTGTACTTACATGAATTTGTTTTCCTGATGAACTTGAGTAGCTCAGGGTAGGGTAGTCTTTGCCCAATTTTCCGTAGAATAGAGAACCCTACTTATAAGCTGTTTACGAATAGTCTGAGCGTTGATAGGCGTGTTGACTATTATAGGCTGATTCTCTGTGCGACATATTCGACTTGGCGGTGGATTTACGAGAAGGTATGTGATTCTTCTAAGCATGATATTTTAAATATATATGATGCGGTGAGCGTCGTGTGTTAACTGAATAATACTTACGGCAATGTCTTTTGACTTAAGCCTGAATAATACTTACGGCAATGTCTTGCGACTTAAGCCTGAATAATAAGGATCTTGAAGCATTTCAAAAGAATACTGAATCAATTTTTAGAAGAGAAACAATTGGTTTTAAAGCGAAAGCTTAGGAGTTACACTAGCCTTATAGGAAGTTAGGTATAACAACTTAATAAAGATAAAAATAACTGTTTACTTATTTGCTTATAAAAACCTTGTATTGATTTCTGTGAGGTGTAGTAAGATTGATTGATAAATAGACATATTATGATCTTCGTGTGTTAGTGTCTTGTGATGTTGTGAAAGGGGTCTTTCTTGTTGTGCTTACGTTGCTAAGCGGTAAGTCGGTTGTATCGTTATTATATCACCTACCCTTGACTTATTATACAGGGCTTGCCACCCGATGCGGGTCAATCGGCTATGCGATCTGTGAGACTATGCGGGCTGCGGGAGCTCGAGTTGATCATTCGGTGTTTTAGCACGATGCGGGGATGCCTATGCGATGCAGTATGACTATGCGGTCTATTGAGACTATGCGGTGCGGGAGTCGAGGAGAATGCAGGGGTTAGCTACCCCGATGCGAGAATACCTACGTGCGTGCGTGTGTGACTATGCGGTGCGGGAAGTCGGGACTAGGCACGCATAATGATACTATGGGCGATTGGCCTTGCCCGATCATTCACGGCCTAGGAAAGACGATTCTGATATATCTATGTTGCTCTTGTTTATGTTGTGGCACTACGTGCGATTAATCAGTTGTATTTGCAAATGGTTTTAAATACTTTGATTTTACTTGATGCTTCTGATTTCACATACTTGGTACTGTTGTCTTGACCTCCTTGGCTGCGTTCATCTGCGGTAAGAGGCAGCGGTGCTAGATCCACATCCTTAGGATCTCTTTGCGTTGGTGTCAGGAGCTCCATCTTCTCCGGAGGCTCGACTTTTGGGTATGATCTCCCTGTTGTAGATAGTTGGTACAGTCAGGGTATGGCGGGGCCACTCGCCATAGTTGTTATCTTCTTAGAAGTGTAGTCTATTATGCGGTTGGGATGTAGCGCAAAACTATGTTTATATATATATATGCGAAAGGCGACATTTTCTCATAAAGCGTGTCTCATTTACAATTGTTTCATGTATTGTTTTTATATTCGATTACTACGATGTATGACTACTTGGGTGCGGGTAAGGCACGATCCACGAGCCGAGCAGTCGTGACAAAAGTGGTATCGAGCGATTAATCCTCGGAAAGTGTCTACTGAACCGTATCTAGTAAGTCTTGATTATCGATTGTGTTGTGCGCACACCAATAATCGAGGAGGCTATAGGATATTTAGGATTGGTTTCCATTCTTCTCACTCTGAGATCGTGCCTTAGAAAGTGTTATACGTTGGACCCTCTAACGTATTCCTTTTACAGATTATGCCTCGCGTAAAGGCAACGGGCCCGAAGGGCAAAGCGTAGGAGGCGCTAGTAGGACACGAGTTCACGAGGCGCAGGCCCGATTCTTACGGCGATACCTCGGCGGCGAGATCCATGACGCCGCCCGGCCCGGTAGAACCACGGTACACGCCTCCTGTCCACGGCACAGGCGGAGGAGTTAGGCTCTGAGAGATAGCCCGGCTATTGGCGGGATCGTGGCGAACATGAGCAGTGGATCACGGCGATTCGATTCGGCCCGTAGCACCGTGATTCACGAAGGCGAGCGGTTTGAGGCTACGAGATTTCTGAGTTGTAGCCCGCGAGTTTCTGGGTCGAGGCGGAAGGATGATCCGCGAGGAGTTCATCCGCCGTCGATTCTGAAGGATTATGAGGTGATCGAGCGTCGGAGACCGGTCAGTGATCTTGGTTCGCGTCGGCTGCGTGATACGCGATCGATTGGTTTGATCGTGGGAGCTTTCCGAAGAGAGCATGCACCTCAGCGGTATGGGATGAGTTTTGGAGGCTTTTCTCACACACTTCTTGCCTCATGAATGAGAGAACGCGGCAGCGAGTTTTATTCTTTGGCGAGAGAGGCGCCGCGATTAGGGAAGTACAATGTCGAGTTCGATTCTTTGGCTCGATATGTCCTGCGCTAATAGCGAACATGGAGGACCGTGTACACCGCGGCGTCACGGGCTAGATGATTATATGGCGAGTCTTGTGCGGTGTGTCTCTTCGGCCGAGCATGGACATTACGTATGCGAGCTCATGCACTTGGATGCGAGGCGCGGCGGCGAGTCGGCGGATATCGGCATCGAGAAGAAGGCGGGGCGGCCGGTTCTTTTGGTGGTTCTCGGGGTGGGCGTCTCGTGGCGATCTAGATTTGCACCCGGCCAGCTGAGCACTCCAGCGTCATTGTCGGTACAACGAGTATTCGGGAAGGTCGGGGCCCAGGACTTGATTTCGAGTAGCGAGGTGCTAACCGATCGAGTGTGCTCGGTGTGTCCGTTGTGGTAGATTCCATTCGAGGAGTTGTAGTACTACTCAGGAGCTTGCTATACTTGTGGCCGCAGGTCATTATGCGAGAGTTTGTCAGGCCGGGCGCGGTGGTAGGGCTCGGCTACGAGTGCATTCGGTTCATCATCTCCTGATTACTCGCCCGGGCGAGGGTACTCATGGGCGGCCGAGTCACGGCGAGGTCGTGGCGCGAGTCCCGATTCTAGCGATCCTCGAACGCATTTATGCCTTGTCGGTAGCGGGATCAGGAGGCCTCACCTGATGTCGTCACAGTTACCTTATCAGTTTCTGGATTTGATGTGTATGCCTTGATAGATGCGGGTTTTACTCTGTCCTATATATCTCCACTTATTGCTAGTAGGATAGAGATAGAGCCTGAGTCCATAGACCCTTTCGAGATAGCTACACCAGTGGGTGGTTCGGTGGTAGCTCGGCGGGTATATAGAGCTTGTCCAGTGACTTTATGCAGTCGTCAGACCCTAGCAGACTTGATAGAGTTGGACATGACTGATTTCGACGTGATCATGGGCATGGATTGGCTAGCTTCTTGCTATGCCAATGTAGACTGCAGGGAGAGAGTGGTACGGTTCGATTTCTGAGGCCAGGTTCTTGAGTGGGAGGGGAACACTGTGTCGCCGAGGGGTAGGTTTATTTCCTACCTCAAGGCTAGGAAGATGGTACAAAAGGGGTATATCTACCATCTCGTTCGGGTGTTTTATACTGAGGCTGCGGTACCAGATTTTTAGTCGATTCCGATGAGTCGAAGTTCCCAGACGTGTTTCCAGACGACCTCCCGGGTATCCCTCCTGAGAGAGAGATAGAGTTTTGTATTGATGTGCTGCCAGACACTCGGCCTATTTCCATTCCGCCATACAGAATGGCACCTGCCGAGTTGAGAGAGTTGAAGGACCAGCTGCGAGATTTGCTGGAGAAGGGCTTCATCAGACCTAGTGTTTCTCCCTGGGGAGATCCGGTATTGTTCGTGAAGAAGAAGGAGGAGGGCCGCGCATGTGTGTTGATGACGGTGAACAAGGTGACCATTAAACGAATACCTTCCCAGGATAGATGATTTGTTCGACCAGCTGCAGGGTGCGAGATATTTCTCCAAGATTGATCTGCGATCGGGCTATCATCAGGTACGAGTCAGAGAGGCGGATTTCCCTAGGACTACATTCCGGACCCGGTACGGGCATTATGAGTTAAGTGTCATGTCTTTTGGGTTGACCAATGCTCCGGCGGTATTCATGGATTTGATGAACCGAGTGTTCAAACCATTTTTGGACACGTTTGTGATAGTGTTCATCGATGATATCTTGGTTTATTCGCTCGGAGGCGAGAGCATGCGGGCATTTGAGGCTGTCTTGTGATTCTCGGGACCAGCGATTATCGCCAAGTTTTCCAAATGTGAGTTTTGGTTAGCCGGTAGCTTTTCTTGGGCATATTATGGTGATGGTATTGGTGGATCGGCCAAGATCGAGCGATCGAGGACTTGGCCTGAACCTACTACTCCGGCGAGTTCGCGATTTTACGGGCCTTGCGAGTTATTATCGGCGGTTCGTAGAGAAGTTTGCTTATATCTCTGCACCATTGACTAGGGTGACTCGGAAGCGGCTAAGTTTGATGGACGTGCGTGTGGCGGGGTTTCGATTCTTGAAGGAGGCGGCGACGCCCGTTCTTACTCTTCCAGAGGTCGAGCGGTTATGTCGTGTATTGTGATCGTCGGGCATCGGGTTGGGATGTGTGTTGATCTGGCGAGGCAAGGTTATAAGCGTATGCATCCCGACGGTGAAGAAACACGAGAGGAACTACCCACCCATGATCACAGGTTGGCGCGGTGATTCACGCCTTGAAGATCTGAGGCACTATTTGTATGGGGTTCATGTGGATATTTATACAGACCACAAGAGCCTCGGTATATCTTCGGCCGAGAAGCGAGAACTTACGGCGAGGCGGTGGTTAGAAGCTCAAGGATTATGATGTTGACATTACGTACCACAGGAAGGCGATGTTGTGGCGGATGCTCTTAGTCGTAGGTCGATGGGAGCCTATCGGATGTGCGGCAGAGAGGAGGACATGGTTCGTGATTTGCATCGATTAGCGAGCCTTGGTGTCCGTTTGATTGATTACGATAGCGATGGGGTTCGAGTTCGTGAGGTTGCCGAGTCTTCCATCGTCGAGGAGGTGAAGAGCAGCGGATTCGAGATCAATTTTGACACGTTATCGTGATCGGCTCTTCGTGAGGAAGGGTCCTTTTGAGGTAGCACGATGGGGTGCTAAGGTTTGAGGCGAGTTGTGTGTTCGGATGTTTGAGGACTTGGAAGCAGGTTCTAGGAGAAGCACACGGCAAGCGTTACTCTATCCATCGGTAGACCAAGATGTACCACGACCTTCGATCGTGTATTGGTGGGATGGCTTGAAGAGGGCGTTGCGAGTTCGTAGCTCGGTGCGTGTTGTCGGCGGTGAAGGTAGAGCACGAGGCACAGTGGTTTTATTCTGACGATTGAGATCCCGACACGAAAATGGGAGGTGATCAACATGGACTTCATCACGGATTACCTCGCACTCGGAGAGACATGATTCTATATGGGTTATCGTCGACAGTGTGAAATCAGCCCACTTTCTTCCCGTCGGGGCGACTTTTGGTGAGAATTATGCGGACTTTACATCAGAGATCGTCGGTGCATGAGTCCCCATTTCGATCATATCGACGAGAGAGCCCGGTTCGGCTAACCACGGAGGTCTTTCGAGGGTTTGGGGGCGCGGTGAGCACAATCGCATTCCATCCACGAGCAGACGGACGGTGGCGCACTATCCGAACTCTTGAGGATATCTTTGCGAGCTGTGTTATCGACTTTAGGGTAGGGAGGATCATTTGCCTCTAGTTGAGTTTGCGTACAATAATAGCTACCACTCCGGTATTCGGATGGCGCCTTATGAGGCCTTGTATGGGAGGAAGTGCGGTCGCCGATAAGGCTGGTTCGAAGTGGGCGAGTGCGATTAGTGGGACGGTTGAGTGCGTGAGCGATGGATAAGGTGAAGCTTATCCAGGAGAGGTTGCTGACAGCTCAGAGTCGACATAAGTCATATGCTGATCATCGTCGTCGGCATCTGGAGTTCGAGGTTGATGATTGGGTTTTCCTGAAGGTGTCACCCATGAAGGTGTGATGAGATTCGGAAGAAAGGAAACTCGGCCCAAGGTACATTGGGCCTATCAGTTGTCGCGAGGTAGGCAAGGTTGCCTATGAGTTGGATCTGCCGTCCGATCGGAAGCGGTGCATCCGTGTTTCATGTTTCTATCTTTGAGGAGATGTATCGGGGATCCATCTAGGGTACACCCGATTGACGATGTCAGTGACCAGGGTTATCGTATGAGAGATTCCCATAGCGATAATCGATCGTCGAGTTAAGCGTCTGCGGACGAGGATGTGGCTTCCGTCAAGTCTTGTGGCGGAGCGAGCTCGAGGAAGAGATGGCGTGGGAAGGCGAGGAGGACATGAGGCGAAGTATCCTCACTTATTCCCAGCACCTCGGGTAACTCACTTTCCTACTTGTAAATTTTCATTATCGTTTATGCCTAAGTGTTGTTTTGTGGCCGTGTGTGGCATTTGCAAACTGTTTAAGTTATGAGGAACCTTATCGTTAACGGTCTTGGGAAGGAACATTCGGGACGAATGTTTCTAAGGAGGGGAGAATGTTATACCCCGTATTTCCAGAGTATGTAGTGAGGGCGTACGTACGAAAGTTTAGCCTTAAAAGTTTAGGCATGGGACGTTTTTTTTGGCACAACTCACTTAAAGAATCGTTTTTCGACGAAACGTTTTACAAGACTCGCGTAGGGTAAATTCCGGCTATGTCATTTCTAATTTTTGCGGATTTTTCCGACAGACGTAACACTTTGGACCAACGAGAGGGCGACACTTGTCACCCTCTCATTGATGGATGTGGGACGGCAATAGGGCCGATTGGAGTGGCCTTTTTTGTCAAGTAGTTGGTAGGATATTTTGTGTAGTAGATGGATAAGGACACTTGCCCAAATCTTGACCTTACACTTGCCTTGCACTTGACATCATCTTGGCCATTGGTTGGCCATGGCTTGACCTATAAATACCCCCCTTAAGATGAAGAGTTCTTCATCCACAAATCACTTTCCCAGGATTGAAAATCCTTCCCCTCTCTTGTTGTATTTCGTCCAAGCCTCATTCCCCTTGAGAAAGCCTTGGCGAATACCCCCATAAAAGAAGCCACAGCAGAAACACTACCCCTCCCTTGGTAGAAATGTTGTCTTCCAAGTGTTGTTACTATTCCTAAATACCTAGCCCAAATCCTTAGTACTTAGTAGAAGTTGTGAAGAACTTCTAAGGGTTCTTGGAGCTATCGGAGCGTACAAATTAGGAGCTAAACCTTGCTTAGCGACTTTTATCTAGGATATTATTGGGCTTACAGGTAAATAATCTTATCCTTCTTTGTAACTAGAGAATACATCTTGTAGAAGTATAGGAATAAGTATAAATACTTAGAAGGATATTAAAGAATAGAATTGAGCATTATCACGGTAGAAGGGTTTAAAGAAGAATAATCAAGCGTACTTACATAGAATTTGTTTTCTCGATGAACTTGAGTAGCTCACGGGTAGGGTAGTGCTGCCCAATTTTCCGTAGAATAGAGAACCTCTACTTAGAATTTCTGAGAATAGTCTGAGCGTTGATAGGCGTGTTGACTATTATAGGCTGATTCTCTGCGCGCGACATATTCGACTTGGCAGGTGGATTTCACCGAGAAGGTATGTGATTCTTCCTAAGCATGATATTTTAAATATATATAGTACGGTAGACGTACATGTGTTAACTGAATAATACTTACGGCAATGTCTTTTGACTTAAGCCTGAATAATACTTACGGCAATGTCTTGCGACTTAAGCCTGAATAATAAGGATCTTGAAGCATTTCAAAAGAATACTGAATCATTTTTTAACAGAAGAGAAACAGTTGGTTTTAAAACGAAAGCTTAGGAGTTACACTAGCCTTATGGGAAGTTAGGTATAACAACTTAAGAAAGATAAAAAGAACTGTTTACTTATTTGCTTATAAAAACCTTGTATTGATTTCTGTGAGGTGTAGTAAGATTGATTGATAAATAGACATATTATGATGCTACGTGTGTTAGTGTCTTGTGATGTTGTGAAAGGGGGTCATTCTTGTTGTGCTTACGTTGCTAAACGGTAAGTCGATTATGCGTTATTATATCACCTACCCCCTTGACTTATTATACCGAGGGCTTGCCACCCTTGATGCGGGTCAATACGGCCTATGCGGTCTGTGAGACTATGCGGAGCTGCGGGAGCTCCAGGAGTGATCATTCCGGGTGTTTTAGCGATCGCGGGATGCCCTATGCGGTCTGTGTGACTATGCGCTCTGTGAGACTATGCGGACCGCGGAGTCGAGGAGAATGCAGGGTTAGCTACCCCTATGCGAGAATACCTCATGCGGTGCATGTGTGACTATGCGGACTGCGGAAGTCGGGACTAGCACGCATAATGATACTATGGGCGATTGGCCTTGCTTCGATCATTCGCGGCCTAGGAAAGACCAGTTACAATATATCTATGTTGCTTTTGTTTATGTTGTGGCACTACGTGCAGTTAATCTGGTTGTATTTGCAAATGGTTTTAAATACTTTGATTTTACTTGATGCTTCTGATTTCACATACTTGGTACTGTTATCGACCTCCTTCGAAGTGCGTTTCATGCGGTAAGCGCGGCAGTGCTAGATCCACATCCTTAGGATCTCTTTGTGTTGGTGTCAGGAGCTCCATCTTCTCCGGAGGATCGACTTTTGGGTATGATCTCCCTGTTGTAGATAGTTTGAGTACGATCGAGTATGGCGGGGCCTGTCCGCCATAGTTGTTTATCTTCTTAAGTGCAGTAGTCTATTATGCAGTTGGGATGTAACTGCAAAACTATGTTTATATATATATATGCCGAAAGGCGACATTTTCTCACATAAAACTGTGTCTCATTTTACAACTGTTTCATGTATTGTTTTTATATTCCGCTGATTACTCTGATGTATGACTACTTGGGTGCCCGGGTAAGGCACCAGTCACGGGCCCCGGAACGGGTCGTGACAATTATGTACCGATTTATCGCGGGCCTTGATGATTATCTAAGGAAGGGTTGTGCAAGAGTAGCTCTTCAGTCAGGCTTGAGCATGGCCTGCGTACGGGCTTATGCGCAGCAGTCGGCGTATGGATCGGCGGGTTAACAAGATCGCGAGAAGAGGCGAGCGGCAAGGTCCTTTGGTAACTTTGGCGGACCTTCGGCCAGACCGGTTATGCGCCTCCGCCCGGATCTGAGTGGTCCTCCGCGAACTTGGGGCGTTCGGGGTATGCGAGAGTTGGTCGAGCTCGGGGCTTACGGTTCCAGATACGTAGGTTCCGGCCGGTGGATTGATTTCCTCAGTGTTCACAGTGTGGCAGGCGTCATCCCGGGGAATGTCGTCTTTTTATTGGTGCTTGTTTTACCTGCGGCCATCAGGGCCATGTGACGAAATAATGTTGAAGTAGGAGGAATGTAAGTAGGAGGACTCAGCCTACAGTTAGTTGCGGATTGATGGTTCGGAGAGAGGAAGGGTGTTAGCGAGAGAGGCCACCCGCGCCGGTGTAGCGTTGTGGTAGGTGTCATTGTGGCGCGGATGTAGAGACTTCACCTTGGGATCGGTGGCTAGTTCATCACCTTCCTAGCTATCGCCCAGCAGGCGAGATTGATTAGAACGACTAAGGGAGTGAAGCGATGCGTCAGTATATCCTTAACCCTCTAGAGGTTAGTATGTGTGATAAGATGAGTATATCTTTAGTGTTATGTTCAGATAGGATTGTGTTAATTGTGATTAGAATTCATGGTTAGTTAAAAAGGGTAAGATTGGGGATAAGGAAAGTGTGAGCCTTAGAATATTATACGTGGAGACCTTAGAGACGAGGCCATCTTGAGTAAAAGATTTATTTTTATGTTTGACCCTTCGGAGGGCATAGTTTATGTGAGATATGTTTGTGGGATAAGTCCCTGAGTGGTGTGAAATGAAAGAGGATAGTTGAGCTAAGAATGACCACTAGGTTTTCGTGACTTGATTAGTGAGATTATTCTGCGTCGGGGACAAGAGCTTGGCGCGAAAAATGGGTCGGGTTGAGGCCAGATTTCGGGTCAACCCGCGGCCCGGTTTGAAGTAAGGAAAAATTGTGGTGGTTCCGCTTTGTGATAGGGTCACGAGGGTGTTAGGCCCAAGTTTAGTTAACCATCGTACGAGTTCGTGGATGCGTTCGACCAGTAGTCGGGCCGATGAGGTCAGCCCATCTTGTCTTTCAGTCAGGACGGTTTACTCGGCATAGGGTATGCGAGATGTTATATATTAGGAAGGTTGTAAGACTGCACGGGGTTCCTACTTTTACTTATGACAGGCAGTGGAGCCCAGTTTACGGCTATTTTCTTTTTATGGAGGTTTTACCAGGCAGGGTTAGGAGCTCAGGTGAGTCTCAGTATTACATTCACCCTCGGGCCGGTATTTTGATTTCAGGGGTAGCAGCGAGGATTATGTGCCTCTCGTTGAGTGTGTATCATTATAGCTACCATTTTAGTATTCGGATGTCGCCTTATGAAGCCTTGTAGGGGCGGAAGTGTAGGTTGCCGGTCGATTGGTTCGATGTGGGCAAGGTTCAGATAGTTGGTCCACTTGATTCAGCAGGATGTCGATAGGGTGAAGCTTATCCAGGAAAGTTTATTGTATTTCGAGTCAGCGAGTCGTCACGGATAATCTGCGTCGATACTTGGAGTTGAGTTGTGGTCGGTCTTCTTGAAGTACCACCGGAAGGTGGGGCGAGATTTGAAAGCAAGGAACTTAGCGAGGTACTTTGAGCGTTTTGGATCATTTGGAGAATAGGCCAGGTTGCCTATAAGTTAGCTTTGTCGTCCGACGTAGGAAGCAGTACGTCCGGTCTTTCATGTTGCTATGTTCGGGAAAGTATCGGAGATCCATCCAGAGTGTTCCTAGTTAATGATGACCAAGTTGGAGATAGTAACCCCGAGATGTTGAAAACTGAAGCAATAACAGAAAGGTGGTACGTATAGTAGGAAGAGTTCGATGGTACGACGAGAAAGGGGAGAAGCGAGCATAGGTTAAGAGAATAGAAGTGATCATTTCTTATGTGACGTAAAGGTGCGAAGGGAGTATCTTTTAGCCGCGAAGGGGAGCTTTGTGATGATAGAGGTGATTCCTCGTGGACTTATATTTCAGTATTTGCGCGTGTGTTATTTTGTGGCCATGTGTGGCATCGGCAACTTGTTAAGTTAAAAGGAACTTCATCGTTATTTGTCTTGAGAAGGAACATTCGGGACGAATGTTTCTAAGGAGGGGAGAATGTTATACCCCGTATTTCCAGAGTATGTATGTGAGGGCGTCGTCTGAAAGTTTAAACCTTAATTAGGCAAAGAGGCGAAATTGTGCACAACTAGCGAAAAGATTTGTTTTTCCGCGGAGAATTTTCGAACCTTGTAATGGAATTTTGCGTGTTCAATAATTTAATTTTTGCGGATTTTTAGAGATAAAATATTTTGGACCAATGGGAGGGTGACATGTGTCACCCTCAAAGTGGACAATTGGAGGGCATATCTTGTACGTTTTTCAAGGTAAATGCCTTAAACATTTGGTCAATGTTTGCTAGATATTTTGTGGGTAGATGGATAAGGTTACACATGTGCAAATCTACACCCTCCACTTGCCCTCCACTTGCCTTAATCTTGGCCATTGGTTTCCCTATAAATACCCCTCAAGTGCAAGACTAAATCTTCATCCCTTAAACATTTTCTAAGTCTTAAAATCCTTCCCCCGCCCGCTTGAAGCTCTCGTCCAACCCACCCCTCCCCCCTTTGTGAGCCCTGGGCCGAAACACCCCCCTCCTCCCCCCTTGGTAGAAAAGTATTCTCCAAGTATTGTTACAATTCCAAAATACCTTAGCCCAAATACCTTGTAGTATTCCAAAGTTATTTCAATACTAAGAGCCCGAAAATACTACTATACTTTCTTTAGTCACAAAACGAAACCCTAGGAAAATCTTCATGGTTGGTTGAAGTTTTAGGTAGAAGTTGTTTAGAACTTCTAAGGGTTTCTTGGAGCGAATTGGAGCATACTGAATAGGAGCTAAACCTTGCTCAGGATCGACATTTAAACTTGGATAATTTTGGGCTTATCGATGTAAATATCTCTGTCCTTCTATTGTAATTGGAAATTACATATAGTAGTTTATAATGGAGTATAAGATATAGAAGGTTGGTATAAAAGAAGAGAATTGAACTGTACTTACATAGGACTGTATTTACAGTAGACTTGAGTAGTTTGACGGGTAGGGAAGTGCTGCCCATTTTTCCGTAGAATTAAGAACCTACTACTTAGATTATTCTACAGAGTAGTCTAGACGTTGATAGACGTATTTGACTATTATAGGTTGATACTCTGCGCGCGACATATTCGACTTGGCAGGTGGATTTCGCCGAGGAGGTATGTGATTCTTCCTATCCTCTTGAGCATGATATTTTAAAAGAATATATATAGTGCGGTGAGCGTGCGTGTGTTAACTGAACGTGGTTTTACTTCGATGTCTTTTGACTTGAGTTTTAAATAATAAGAATCTGGAAGTATTTCAAAAGAATTAAGAATCGTTTTTGAAAGAAGAGTAATACTTGGTTTTAAAGCTTAAGAGTTATACTAGCTTTATGGGAAGTTAGGTATAACGACTTAAGAGAGATAAAAGGAACGATTTACTTAATTGTTTATGAAAGCCTTGTATTGAATTTCAGAAATGAGAATAAGTATCGAACAAACCACTGCAGCGCTACTAAAGGAAAATGTATTGACTAATTAAGTATTATTAAAACCAGTAGAAACCTCCATCTGCATAGAAGCTAAGATAAGACAAAATTGTATTACAGTTCCTAGATCATGGCTGCTTTAATAAGATTGTTATAAACAAGAATAACTACTCACACATGAGCACATGTTACTCAATTGTTTTAAAAAAAAGGAGATTACGTTATTTGATTAAGACTATGAACTATGAAATCTTTCGGAAATAAAAGACTTGAGTATATTTTAATTAGGCAACTTGGACGTTTGGAAAAGAATGTTGTTACTTGATATTACAAAGGAAACTGTTTTGGTTTACTTAAAAAGATAGTCACTCTATTTTTGATACTAAGGGTATCGTGTGACTTTTGTGAAAGAAACAGATCTTTTTAAAGAATTAATGTACGTAGTACCTTGGGGTTAAAACCCGAACTTGTTGACATAAAATAGAAAGTACCTTGTGTGAATAACTTGACTATGTTGGTTTGTGATAGCCTTGTAATACTTTCTTGTTGGTTTGATAAATAAACATGTTAGGATGCTACGTGTGTTAGTGTCTTGTGATGGTTGTGTAAAGGGGTTTCCCTTGATTGTGCTTATGTTGTTTAACGATAAGCCGTTGTGTTAGTATTGTACCACTCACCTCTTGACATGATATACCGGGGGTTAAGCTGCCCCCCGATGCGAGGGATGCCTCATGCGGGTCCAGGGGACCTATGCGGAGCTACGAGAGTTCCAGGTTAGTGTGCGGGGTAATTACCTCATGCGGTCTATGTGGCCATGCGGACTACGAGTCGAGGAGGATGCGCGGGTTAGCTGCCCGTCGAGGAATACCTCATGCGGGCCTATGTGTGTGGCCTATGCGAGTGCGGTAAGTTCGAGTTAAAGCGCACATTGATCGAGGCGAGTGGCGGCCGATCATGTGGCGGTCTAGAAAGACCTCGTGATACGATCTATGGCATTGTTGATGCGTGGGTTTTAGTAGTCGGCTATGCGCCGTACTTACCGTCACGGTTTATTATGACACAGGTGGGACACAGTGTTCGTATGTATTCCGTGGTGCTTTTATATCATGAACTGCCGGCAGTGAGGAAGGAATTCCACGGGCATGATTGATATTGTGGGAATGAGACCCATAATTATATTTGAGTGATGACTTTAAGGGCGTGAGTTCCTGACTTGACATGACTGCTTACATATTGTGCATCGTAAATTGGTTATCATATATGTCTTACATTTTATATAGACTATTATGATTTCATTTCTGATATTTTGATTTCACATACTTGGTACTGTTATCGACCTCCTTGGGGCTGCGTTCATCTGCAGCGGTAAGTACACCATTGTTGATCCTCGCTCATGGAGTCACGATTCGGCGTTTTGGGAAGCTCAGTGTCTCGGAGGCTTATCTTTGGTATAGTCCTGTCGTTGTAGGTACTTACATTGGGGTATGGCGGAGCCCTGTCCGTCATTGTTGTTATAACATTCTTAGAAGTGCATGAAATCTTGTTGTGGGCAGAGTTTGTAAAAGGGATGTAACTTTTCAAGTTTATATATATATATATGCCGAAAGGCAACTTTTCTCAGATAAATTGTTTCTCACTTCATATTAATTCATGTCTTGTTTATATTCCGCTTGTTACTCTGATGTATATCTACTTGGGTGCCCGGGTTCGGGTCGTGACAAGGGACCATGGACGGAAGGTCCATTATTATGTTCACGTATGTTGTGGTGGCCATGTGTGGCATCGTTAGTCTTGTACATGTTTTGATTGATAGGCATAGTATAGAGTTTATCAGGAGTTTGTATAAGCAGCAGCGACTAAGAACATTCGGGGCGAATGTTTCTAAGGGGAAGAATGTTACACCGTAAGTCGGAGACATGTATAAGAGAATGTGCGTAAGAATCAAGACTTGGAAATTAAATGCGAAAGGAAGAATTGTTTTTCCGACGGAAAATCTTAGAAACGTCGGAAAGGAAAAATGTTCGTTGTTGAGAATTGGATTCTCAAAATGCATTATTTGATGAGTATGGAACTTTTAACATTATGGAAATTTATTTTTTTACGAATTTGGTCACGTGGGGCCCACCCAAGGAATTTTACATTTTTGTGGGGCCCCAGGTTCTGAATTTTGTGGACGAATGAGAGGGTGACACGTGTCACCCCCACATGTGGTCTTGGACGAAATTTAGTGAGGGTAAAAATGGTCATTGACCACCTTGGAAGATTAGTCTTGCTAGCATGACATTGTTGACTTGTCGAAACGTCCACATGGGCTTGATCCTAGTGAAACCCATCAAAGACTCACATTTGTTGTAATCTAAGCCCTCCAATGTGTTTTAAATACTACACTAGTAGCAAGACTTGGCATTTTCAACACTTAGAAAAATTAGACAACATTTTTGTTGCTATAGTTGCTCTCGGCTTTAGTGCAATTCCAACAAGAAAATTTTGTAGTTTTGATCCATTAGCCACAAGACTTTAAACCAAGGTTCATGAGTGTATTGTAAGTGTATCTCAATAGAAAAATCCGGAAGAGAGAGTTTTCGTGTTAGTCGCAAGGTGAAAACCTAGTTGCTTTTCTAGGTTTTGTTTGGAAATGGAAGAGAAGTTGGTGGTGAACTTCTAAGGGCTTCAAATAGCGGATTGGAACATAAGGAAAGGAGCTAAGAATTGCTAAGGCGCGACTTTGAATCTTGGAAATTTTAAGGGCTTGGAAAGGTATATTTTTTGTCGTTTTAACAATTAAGTTTACTTATTGATTGTAGCTATGGATATTAGCAAGCATGAGTTATATATTATGTAGTTGGATAAGTATATTGGTTATTGGAACCCTAATCCGAAAACTAGCGTGTTTAGCTATAAGATTGGAATTCAAGTTGATTATTAGTTTAAGTCGTCGCATGTTGTATAAAGAAGGAAATTGTAGTTGTTGAAGTTGTTAATGACTATATAACATGTTAGAACTAAGAACTTGGATTGAAAAAAGAATTTGGAAAGGATTTAGTGTTGTTATTTATGTTGGCCGAGAATGGCTTGAATAAGGAAACTACTTGGTATGAATTGTGGGGCGGAATTTTACACGTATTGTAAAGCGTGTAATACCCTTTGGTTGGTTGTTGTTTGGAGCCTTAAATGTGGCATGTTTGGTTATTGTATTCGGCCTTGAAAATGGTGGCAAAGTGAGTAGAAACAAAGGAAGTCTTTGCCCGATTTTCCGTAGAATTAGAAGCGTATACTTAGTATTATTCTCGTTAGAGACTAGAAGTTGATAGTCTTGTTGTGACCATTATAGGTTGACACTTCTACGTGCGGCGTATTCGGCAGCTTGTGGATTTAGCGAAAGGTATGTGAACTATCTCCTTCTAGCATGATTCCTTAAGATAAAGAAAGTATGTCCTACTCGTAAATGATCCAGTCCGTGGTTGTAATTGGATTGCCTAAAATAGAATTTGTTCTATGTACTTCCTTGATTGTACTTTGATGTTTAAATTGTAAGTTGTATAATCCATTTCCTTAGTGAAGTTTGGATTCTTAAAAGTGAAAGTATTTTACTTAAAGTACATAGAGTCTTGAAAAGGAATTGGTTTCCAAAGCTTTTGGCTAGTGCCTTAATTCCAAAACCTAAGGGTCATTATAATGACTTTAGGGGAGTGAAAGGAGTGATTTACTTACTTGTTTTAAAAGAGGAGAAGTGACATGATTTAAGAGAAGTAACTTGTTTTAGAGGTGTGAGTTACTTGAGGTTTAAAAGTAGAAGAAACTTGTTTTCTAAATATTAAGAGACTTGTAGTATTTTGAAAGTTGAGAACTTGATTTGTAAGTATGTGATACTTGGTTTTAATTGTATAAGTCTCTTGATTATAAAAGGAATGAATATGTCTAAAACCATAAAGGGTTATAACGGCTTTGTCACGACCCGTTCCGGGGCCCATGACTAGTGCCTTACCCGAGCACCCAAGTAGTCATACATCAGAGTAATCAACGGAATATAAAAACAAGACATGAAACAATTGTAAAATGAGACACAGTTTTATCTGAGAAAAATGTCGCCTTTCGGCATATATATATAAACAAAGCCCGGCAGTTACATCCCAACTGTACAATAGGACTACAGACCTCTAAGAAGATAAACAACTATGGCGGGACAGGGCCCCACCATACCCTGAATGTACAAAACTATCTACAACAACAGGGAGATCATACCCAAAAGTCGAGCCTCCGGAGAAGATGGAGCTCCTGACACCAAAGTAGGGATCCTAAGGATGTGGATCTAGCACCTGCTTTCCCTTACCTGCGGCATGAGCGGCCCCAGAATAAGTCGATACAACGGTACCAAGTATGTGAAACTGTAAAGTACTTAAATGAAATCATATCATTTTAAAGCCAATTTTACAAATATGTATGAAATAACTAATGTAACCGCACATAGTGCCACATCACAAACAGGAGTAACAACAGGTAAATTGTAACAGGTATTTTCTAGGCTGCGAATGATCGAAGAAAGGCCAATCGCCCATAGTATCAATATGCATGCCTAATCCTGGACTCCCGCAGTCCGCATCGGCCACCTAGGCCCGCATGAGGTATTCCCGCGTCGGTAGCTACTCGGCATCGTCTGGACTCGTAGTCCGCGTGTCCACATAGACCGCATGGCCACATGGACCGCACACTAACACGGAACTCGTAGCTCGCATAGGTCCCTGGACCCGCGTGAGGTATTCTCGAATCATAGTCCCGGTGCTGAGGTATACCCGCGTCGGAGGCGACAACCCCGGTATATCATGTCAAGAGGTGAGTGATGTAATACTAGCATAACGGCTTATCGTTAAACAACATAAGCACAATTAAGAATAACCTCTTTACACAAACGTTTACAAGATACTAACACACATATCATCACAATATGTCTACTCAACAAACCATTTCAATTGTACTTTCCGAAATCAATACAAGTCTTTTATAAACACATAAGTAAACCGTTCCTTTTATCTTTCTTAAGTCGTTATACCTAACTTCCCATAAAGCTAGTATAACTCTTAAGCTTTTGTTTAAAAACCAAGTATTACTCTTCTTTCAAAATGATTCATAATTCTTTTGAAATACTTCAAGATTCTTGTTATTTAGACTCAAGTCAAAAGGCGTCAAGTAAAACCATGTTCGATTAACACACGTCGTCTACCGTACTATATATATACTTTAAAATATCATGCTCAAGAGTATAGGAAGAATCACATACCTTCTCGTGAAATCCACTGCCAAGTCGAATATGTCGCGCGTAGTATCAACCTATAATAGTCAAATACGTCTATCAACGTCTAGACTACTCTGTAGGATAATCTAAGCGAGGGTTCTCTATTCTACGGAAAATCGGGCAGACTTCCCTACAGTAAACTATACAAGTCTCTGTAAATACAAATCTATGTAAATGCAGTTCAATCTTCTTTAATTCTTGATGTGATTACAGTTCAATTCTCTTACGTAATACCCCTTCTATGTATTTTATACATCTACGATGCATTCTCTAATTACAATGGAAGGATAAGATTATTATTTACCTCGGTAAGCCCAAAATTATCCAAGTTATAAGTCGATCCCGAGCAAGGTTTAGCTCTGTCTGAACGCTCCAATCCGCTCCAAGAAACCATTAGAAGTTTCTACACAACTTCTACTTACTACTTCAACCAACTATGAAGATTTCCCCAGGGTTTCGTTTAGTGACTAATGGATATAAGATAGTATTTCTGGGCATTTTGTATAGGGTGACTTTGGAAATACTATAAGGGATTGGCTAAGGTATTTTTGGGGATAGTAACAATACTTGAGAGTATTTTCTACCAAGGGGGCTTTTGGAGACTACTAGGAAAGGGGAGAGGGTGTTTCGGTTTAGCTCTAGAGGAAGTGAGGCTTGGACGAGAAGCTAACAAGGGAAGGAGATTTCAAGACTTGAAAGATGATTTGTGGATGAAGAAGTCTTCAACTCAAGGGGTATTTATTGGGCTTTCAAGGGCTAAGATGAAGGCAAGTGGAGGGCAAGTGGAGGGTGGGGATTTGCACAAGTGCACCCTAACCTACTCACAAATCACTCACAAACATTGACCCTTGGTTTAAGCCTCAAATTCATGCCAACCGTGGCCTCTTTGTCGTCCACTTGAGGGTGACAAGTGTCACCCTCTCGTTGGTCCAAAATATTCCATCTCTCGGAAAAATCCGCAAAAATTATAAATGACATAGCCGAAATTTTCCCTACGAAGTTTTGGAAAGCGTTTAGTCGGAAAACAATTTGTTTAGTGGGTTGTGCACAAATTTTCGTCCTATGCCTACTTTAAGGCTTAAACTTTTGTCGTCGCCTTACGTACATACTGGAAATACGGTATAACATTCTCCCCTCCTTAGAAACATTCGTCCCGAATGTTCCTTCCCAAGACAGATAACGATAAGGTTCCTCATAACTTAAACAGTTTTCAAATGCCACACATGGCCACAATACAACACTTAAGCAGATATGATACTGAAAATTTACAAGTAGGAAAGTGAGTTACCTGGAGGTGTGGGGAATAGGTGAGGATACTTCTGCCTCATGTCCTCCTCATATTCCCACGTCATCTCCTCCCTGAGCTCGTTCCGCCACAAGACTTTGACGGAAGCCACGTCCTTGGTCATGACGCCTAACACGACGATCGATTATCGCTATGGGAATCTCCTCATACGATAACCCCTCGGTCACCTGGACATCGTCAATCGGGTGCACCCTAGATGGATCCCCGATACATCTCCTCAGCATAGAAACATGAAACACCGGATGCACTGCCTCCAGATCGGACGGTAGATCCAACTCATAGGCAACCTTGCCTACCTGTGGACAATCGATGCGGCCCGATGTACGTTGGTGAGTTTCCTTTCTTCTCGAATCTCATCACACCGCCATGGGTGACACCTTGAAAAACCCAATCATCAACCTCGAACTCCGGATCTGACGACGATGATCTGCGTATGACTTCGCCGACTCTGGTCCCACTAATCGCACCTCGCTTATCAAACGGGCATTTCGGCGATCTGCACTTCTTCCCATACAAGGCCTCATAAGGCGCGCCGTCTGAATCTGAGTGGTAGCTATTATTATATGCAAACTCAACTGAGGCAAATGATCCTCCCATTACCACGAAGTCAATAACACGGGCTCGACATATCCTCGAGTGCGGATGAGTGCGCTCTGCTGTCCGTGCTGCGAGGATGGAATGCGATGCTCGAGGATCACTGCGTCCTAGACCTGCTGGAAAGACCTCGAGTTAGCGTAAACCGGGCTCCTGCATGCGATATGATAGAAATAGGGACTCCATGTAGTCTGACAATCTCTCGGATGTAAAGTCTGGCATAATCCTCAGCCGAAAAAGTCGTCCTGACGGGAAGAAAGTGGGCTGATTTCGTCAGCCTGTCGACGATAACCCAGATAGAATCATGCTTCCTCTGAGTGCGAGGTAATCCTGTGATAAAGTCCATATTGATCACCTCCCACTTCAAGGTCGGGATCTCTATCGTCTGCAACAAACCACCAGGCCTCTGGTGCTCTACCTTCACCTGCTGACAACACGGGCACTGAGCCACAAACTCTGCAACGTCCCTCTTCAAGACATCCCACCAATACACAGATCTGAGGTCGTGGTACATCTTGGTAGACCCCGGATGGATAGAGTAACGCGCGCTGTGTGCTTCCCCTAGAACCTACTGCCGAAGTCCTGCAATATCTGGAACACACAACCTGCCCTCAAACCTTAGCACCCCATCTGGTGCTACCTCAAAAGGACCCTTCTCATCACGAAGAGTCGTATCACGGTACCGCGTCAAAACCGAATCCTCAAACGGTTGCCTCTTCACCTCCTCGACGATGGAAGACTCGTCAACCTCTCGAACTCGAACCCCACTGCTATCAGAATCAATCAATCGGACTCCAAGGCTCGCTAGCTGATGCAACTCGCGGACCATGCCCCTCCTCTCTGGCTGTACATCTGATAGACTCCCCATCGACCTACGACTAAGGGCATCTGCCACAACATTGGCCTTCCCCGGGTGGTACAGGATATCGACATCGTAATCCTTGAGCAGCTCTAACCACCGTCTCTGCTGTAAGTTCAGCTCCTCTGGTGAAGATATCTTTGGAGGCTCTTGTGGTGTATAAATATCTACATGAACCCCATACAAATAGTGCCTCCGGATCTTGGCGTGAATCACCGCCCAACTCAAATCATGGGTGGGGTAGTTCCTCTCATGCTTCTTAAATTTGTCGGGATGCGACGCTATAACCTTACCAGTGCGTCAACACACATCCGAGCCCGACGCGACGCATCACAATACACTACATAAATCTGGACCATCCGGAAGAGTAAACGAGGCGGTCGTCGATCTCTCGCCGATGGCGAAACCACGCTCCAAGCATCATCCATCAAACTTAGCCATCTTACGAGTCGGCCCTAGTCAATGGTGCGAGAGATAGAAGCAAACTTCTCTCTGAACCGCCGATAGTAACTGCAAGGCCCGGAAAGTGCGCGCTCTGTCGGAGTAGTAGGTCTAGGCCAACTCGATCGCCTCGATCTTGGCGTATCCACGAATACCATCGGCCCGAAAATATGCCCAGAAAAGCCAGAAGCCAACCAAAACTCACATTTGGAAAACTTGGCGTATAAGCTGCTGGTCTGGAGAACTCAAGGCCGCAGTCACCGAATGCTCGCGTCTCGCTGCTCTGGCGGGAATAAACCAAGATGTCATCAATGAACACTATCACAAAGCGTGTCCAAAAATGGCTTGAACACTCGGTTCATCAAATCCATGAATCTGCCGGAGCATTGGTCAACGAAAGACATAACCACGAACTCATAGTGCGTCACGTGTCGGAATGCGATCCTGGGACATCCGCCTCTCGACTACTGATGATAGCCCGATCGCGAGACCAATCTTGGAGAAACATCTCGCGCCACGCTGGTCGAACAAATCATCAATCACAGGAAGGGTATACATTCTTAATGGTCACCTTGTTCACCGTAATCAACACACGCGTCGCGGCGTCCGTCCCTTCTTCACGAACAATACCGACGCTCCCGGGAGAAACACTAGGCTGATGAAGCCGCTTCTCCAAAGAAATCTCTCGGTGGTCCTTGACTCTCTCAACTCGGCGGTGTCGTTACGTATGGCGGAATGGAAATAGGCGAGTGTTTGCAACATCGATACAAAACTCTATCTCTCTCAAGAGGATGCGAGAGTCGTGCGGAAACACATCTGGAAGTCTCGACTCTGGAATCGGCCCGAAAATCTGGTACCGCGACCTCGATATCAAACACCGAATGAGATGGTAGATATACCCATGCGCACCATCTTCCTAGCCTTGAGGTAAGAAATAAACTTACCTCGGCGACACGGTGTTCCTCCCACTCAACAATGGCTCGCCGAAAGCTGGAACCGTACCACTCTCTCCTGCGGTCTACATTGGCGTAGCAAGAAGCTAGCCAATCCATACCCATGATCACATCGAAATCAGTCATATCCAACTCTATCAAGTCGGCTGGGTCCGGCATTGCATATGGTCACTAGACAAGCCTATATACGCCGAGCTACCACCGAATCACCATGGCGTAGCTACCTCGAAAGGGTCTATAAACTCGAGCTCTCTATCCCTATCCTACTAGCAACGTGGGAGATATATGGGGCCAGTAGAACCGGATCTATCAAGGCATACACGTCACAACATGAAAGCGATAAAGTACAGTGGCGACATCGGTGAGCCTCACGGTCGGCCGGTGGACAAGGCATAAATGCGATTCGAGGACCGCTAGAAGCGGGACCGCGCCACGACCTGCCGCGACTGCTGGCCCCATGAGTACCACGCCTCGGGCGAGTAAGCTAGGAGATGAAGAAGACCCGACGAAAGAACCTGTAGGCTGACCCCTACCATCTGCGCTGCCCTTGGTCGGACAGGCTCTCGCAAAGTGACCCGGCTGGCCGCAACTGAAACAAACTCCCGGAGCAGTACCACAATTCCCGTAATGGGATCTGCATCGGCACCGGCGAGGGTGGTCCGTCGGTTAGCACCTCTGCTACACAGGCGTCGAAGTCACGGGGCCTGCGGTCCGCCCTCGAATACCACAGGTGTCACGAGGGCGGTGTAGGAGTGCTCGAGTTGGGCGTGGCGCAAATCTAGGCTAGCTTGAGGCCGCCCACCGATAGCTACCAAAAGGCCTGCCGTCGGCCTTCATTCTTCTGGCTGCACATCGGCGTCGACCTCTACGCTTCTCGCATCCAAGTGCATGAGCCTGCATACGGGTAATGTCCATGCCTGGCTGAAGAGCCACACGCTGCAAGACTTCGGCCATATAATCATCTAGCCCGTGACATACGGTGTACACATCCTCATATCTGCTACCAACGCGAGGACATATCGAGCCAATGAATCGAACTCAACATTGTACTCCACTGGCGTGCGTCCTCTCTGCTCGGAACAAAAATCTGCGGCCGTGCCTCTCCTCATCTGTGGAGGCAAAGTGAGTGAGAAAAGCCTCGAGAACTCGTCCCAGTAGGCCCGGGGATGCGTGCTCTCCGGGACAACTCCCACGAGTCAAACGATCATTGCGGTATCACGCGCGGTGATGCGAATCAAGATCACGGACTCGGTCTCGAAGCCTTGATCACTCGCGTGATCTCTTCGAATGGCGACGGATGAACTCCTGCGGATCATCCTCAGGCCTCGACCGTAGAACTCTGGCGGGCTACAACTCAGAAAATCCGTAGCCTCAAACTGTCCGATCTCGGGTGAACCACAGTGCTTCTGGGCTGAGGCTGCTGCATCCGGCCTATCCTCGTATGCGCCCACGATCACGGGCGATGGCGGGCCATCTCTCGTAACCCGTCTCATCTGCTCCGGTGTGGGGTGGAGGTGCAGTCTTGTGGTCTCATCGCCCACTGCTGCGGCCTAAACCTCTTTGGGACCGTGGCGTCGTGGAACTTGCCGTCTCGGGTATAGGCGGGCACGAGCCCTCGTGACTCTCGGTGTCCTACTAACGACTCCTCGGCGCCTTGCCGCCACGGGCGGGTTGCGCTACGTGGAGGCATAATCGTTAAAGAAAGGAAATACGTTAGAGGGTCCGGCTTATAACATGACTCTAAGGCACGATCTCGAGTGAGAACAATGCAAACAAATCCTAAATATCCTATAGCCTCACGATTATTGGTGTGGTGCACAACACGATAATCAAGACTCTTGGATACGGTATGTAGACACTTTCCGAGGATTAAGCGCTCACGATACCACTTTTGTTGTTATACCAGTATTTCAGTATATGCGTGAGGCGTCCGTATACAATTTGATCCTTAAAGAAGGCAAAGGATCGAATTTGTGCATAACTACCAAAAGGAGTCGTTTTTCGACGAAACGTTTCCACAGCTTTCGTAGGGAAAATTCCGGCTATGTCATTTAAAATTTTTGCGGATTTTTCCGAGAGACGAAACATTTTGGACCAACGAGAGGGCGACACTTGTCACCCTCTAATTGGAGCACGTTTTTGGGCGGATTGGACGAAAGGGTCAAGGGGAGTTGGTAGGATATTTTGTGCAAGTTGTGTGGTAGATGGATAAGGTGCACATGGCTTAATCCTAGCCCTACACTTGCCTAACACTTGGCTTGATCTTGGCCATTGGTTGGCCTTTGCTTGACCTATAAATACCCCCTTAGTTGATGAACTTTCTTCATCCAAAAATCTTTTTCTAAGTGTTAAAAATCCCTCCCCCTTTAGTGTTGAGTTCGTCCAACTCTCCCCCCCTCCTTTGAGAGTCTTGGCCGAGGGCCTCCCCCCTCCCCCTTTGTGGTGCCCTAGCCGAGGGGTACCCCCCCTAGCCTTGTTGTCTCGTATAAATACCCCCCTTTTGTGGTATAGAAATACTCTCCTAGTAGTGTTATAATGCCCAAATACCTTGGCCCAAATACCTTGTAGTATTCCCAAGGTTACACTTACAAAAGCCCAGAAATACTATTATACTTCCTTTGTGATAAACGAAACCCTAAGGAAATCTTCATTGTTAGTTGAAGTTATAAGTAGAAGTTGCGTAGAACTTCTAAGGGTTTCTTGGATCGGATTGGAGCGCACGGAGTAGGAGCTAAACCTTGCTCAGGATCGACATTTAAACTCGGATAATTTTGGGCTTATCGAGGTAAACACTCATGACCTTCTGTTGTAATTGGAAATTACATGTTGTAGGAGTATATAGTTAAGTATACTATATATAGAACTGAACTTGGTTGTGCGGCAATGTCTTTTGACTTAAGCCTGAATAAAACTTACGGCAATGTCTTGCGACTTAAGCCTGAATTTTAAGAAGCGAGCTGTAATTACATAGGGTGTATTCTGATGGACTTGTGTAGCATTACTGGGTCGTCGAATTGTACACGTCCGGTTAGACCGGTTAACCCCCCCTGGTTGGCTTGGTCGCCGGCCTCGATAGTGGAGGGGATGTACGCTGTTGCGGGAAAATCTTCGAATTTTACGTAGAATATTCTACATTTAGATCTAAAGATATTAATAGGCGCTTTGTGGCCTCTATAGGTTGTAGTACTACGTGTGGGTGATACGCTTGGTAGAGTGTAGCGACGGTTTGAGGTACTTGGAGCGTTTTGCTATTAGTCGATACTCGTCGCGAGGTATGTGAACCTCTTCCTATCTGTTCTAGCATGATATGTGTATAACTATGTAGTACGGTAGACGTACATGTGTTAAATGTATTTGATTGTCTTTAAACATAATGTTATACCCCGTATTTCTGGAGTATGTACGTGAGGACGTACGTACAAAAGTGTAGCCTTAAAAGTTTAGGCCTAGGACGTTTTTTTGGGCACAACCCGCGAGGAATCGTTTCCGACGAAGCGTTTTACGACTCGCGTGGGTAAATTCGGCTATGTCATTTCTAATTTTTGAGGATTTTTCCGAGCGACGGAACCCTTTTGACCAACGAGAGGGTGGCTTGTCACCTCAGTGGACGGCAATGGCCTTTTGCCTTGGGCGGTTGAGAGGCTTTGGGGCTTAGAACATGGACCTTTGTTTGTGGAGTGATTTGAGGAGTAGGTTAGGGGCACTTGGGCAAATCTTGGCCTCCACTTGCCCCTTAGCTTGATCTTGGCCATTGGTTGGCCATGTCTTAGCCTATAAATACCCTCTCTTTGAAGACTTATTCATCACAAATTTCCAAGTCAAAATCCTCCTTCCCCCTGGTGAGCCATCGTCCGAAGCCTCACTCCCACTTTTTAGAAGCCTTGGCGAATACCCCCTAGCCCTAGCCGAAACACTACCCCTCCCTTGGTAGAAAAGTTGTCTTCTTGTATTGTTATAATGCCCAAAATACCCTAGCCCAAATCCCTTAGTCCTTAGTAGAAGTTGTGAAGAACTTCTAAGGTTTCTTGGAGCTACCGGGGCGTTCAACTTAGGAGCTAAACCTTGCTCAGGCGCGACTTTATCTAGGATATTATTGGGCTTACCGAGGTAAATAATCCTAACCCTCTTTTGTTTTAGAGAATGCATACTGTAGAAGTATAAGAATAAAGTATTAAATACTTAGAAGAATAATTGGACTGTACTCACATAGGACTGTTTTCACAGTAGACTCATATAGCTCACCGGGTAGGGTTGTGCTGCCCGACTTTCCGTAGAATTGTGAACCCTCTGTTTAGAATGACCTTCAGAGTAGTCTAGACTTTGATAGATGTCTGTGACTATTATAGGCTGATTCTCTGCGCGCGACATATTCAACTTGGCAGGAGGTTTTCGCCGAGAAGGTATGTGATTCTTCCTAAAGCATGATATTTTAAATATATATATAGTACGGTAGACGTACATGTGTTAACTGAATAATAACTACGGCAATGTCTTTCGACTTAAGCCTGAATAATACTTACGGCAATGTCTTGCGACTTAAGCCTGAATAATAAAGATCTTAAAAAGTCTTTCAAAAGAATTATAACACAGTTTTGAAAGAAGAAGAATAGTTGTTTTTAAAACAAGAGGCTTAAGGGTTATACTAGCTTTATGGGAAGTTAAGTATAACGGCTTAAGCTTTATACAAAGGAACAGTTTACTTATGTGTTTAATAAAAGACTTGTATTGATTTCTGAAAGGTATAATAGGATGGTTTTGGTGAGTAGACATATTGTGACCCTATGTGTTAGTGTCTTGTAACGTTAGTGTAAAGAGGTCAGTCTTACTTATGCTTATGTTGTTTGAACTATAAGCTGTTGTGTTAGTACTATATCACTTACCTCTTGAGATGATACCGGGGGTTAAGCTGCCCTCCGATGCGGGGTAGACTCAGGCGGTCTGGGGCCATGATTCGAGAATACCTCATGCGGGTCCAGGGGGCCTATGCGGAGCTACGAGAGTTCCAGGTTAGTATGCGGGGTTATGCCTCATGCGGTCTATGTGGCCATGCGGACAACGAGTCCAGGACGATGCCGAGGAGTAGCTACCCTCGATGCGGGGTTATACCTCATGCGGGCCCATGTGAGTGGCCTATGCGGACTCCGGGAGTCCAGGATTAGGCTTGCAGAATGATGATGTGGGCGAGTGGCCCTGTTTCGATCATTCGCAGCCTAGACAAGACCTATTACAGTTTACCTATTGTTGCTCTTGTTTGTGATGTGGCACTATGTGCGGTTTCCTTGGTTGTTTCACACATATTTGTAAACTGGTTTTAAAAATGATATGTTTTCACTTAAGTACTTTACAGTTTCGCATACTTAGTACCTGTTGTCGCGACCTCGCCGAAGTGGCGTATAAAGGCGAGCTCTACCTGCGAATGCAGCCGAACCGTGGCTCTCAGTATGGCACGTCCGTGTGTGTGGGATCGCGGCGGCCGGTACCATTTGTTGGGTCCTCGGTGGGACTCGCGATAAAGTGACAAAAGTGGTATCGAAGCGATTAATCCTCGGAAAGTGTCTGAGCCGTATCTAGTAGAGTCTTGATTATCGGTGTGTTGTGCACCACACCATAATCGAGGAGGCTATAGGATATTTAGGATTGGTTTCCATTCTTCTTATTCGAGATCGTGCTTTAGAAAGTGTTATAGGTTGGACCCTCTAACGTATTCCTTTCTGTACGATTATGCCTCCACGTAAAACCCGGCCCGAAGGCGGCGGCAGCGGAGGCTGCTAGCAGACACCCCAGTCACGAGGCTCGAGGCCAGTCTATACGAGACGAGATGACGCCGCCAGCCGCCGAGCCAGAGACCAGCACTCGCATCCCCCACGCGGCAGGGCGGAGGTTAGGACAAGAGAGAGACGGCTATTGGCTAAAGTTGTGGCCGTCTGAGGAGAGATTGGATCTGGCGGTTCAGTTCGGCTCGGCTCGGTCGCGCCGTAGTGCACCGAGGCGAATAGTTTGAGACTACGGGATTTCCTTAGTTGTAGCGCGAGTTTTCTGGTCGGCGGAGGATGATCGCGAGGAGTTCATCCGTCGGCTCTGAGAATCATAGGGTGATCAAGGCCTCGGAGGCCAGTCTGTGACCTTTGGTTCGCGTCGGTGCGTGATACGCAATCGATTGGTTTGATCGTAGGAGTTATCGGGAGAGCACGCGTCCCGGCTACTTGGGATGAGTTCTCGGAGGCTTTCTCACTCACTTCTTGCCTCACAGATGAGGAGGCGCGGGTGATAGATTTTTACTCGAGGCGAGAGGGCGCATTGTCGGGAGTACAATGTCGAGTTTGATTCATTGGCTCGATATGTCCCGGCATTAGTAGCGAGATATGGAGGATAGGGTGCACCGCTACATCAGGGCTAGATGATTACATGGCGAGTCATGTGCGGGTGTTTCTCTTCAGCCGTATGGACATTACGCATGCGAGCTCACGCCCTGGATGCGAGAACGCAGTCGGCGAGTGGGCGAGACGGCGAGAAGAAGGCGGGGCGGGAGGTCTTCGGTGGCTATCGTGGTGGCGGCCTCAGCAGCGATCTAGATTTGCACCACGGCCGGCTCGAGCACTCTGCCGTCCTCAGCCGGCGAGTATTCGAGGCGGGCGGGGCCCGAGGCTTGGGCGTCGAGTAGCGAGTGCGGCGATCGGGACCACCCCCGGTGTGGCCGTCGGTAGATCCCATTACGGGAAGTGTGGTACTGTTTTGGATCTTATTACGATTGTGGCCGCGAGGTCATTTTGCGAGTATCCGACCGGCGTGGCGGTGGTAGGGCTCGGCGCCGAGTTACATTGCCGCTTCATCATCTCCTACGATTACTCGCCCGGGAGAAGGTACTCGAAGTCAGCCAGTCGCGGCGCAGGTCGTGGCGAGTCCCGATTCTAGCGGTCCTCGAACCGCATTTATGCTTTGTCGGCCAGCGACAGATCGTGAGGCCTCGCGATGTCGTCGCAGTACCTTATCGGTTCTGGGTTTTATGTATATGCTTTGATAGATCGGGTTCTACTCTGTCTATATATCTCCCCTTGTTGCTAGTAGGATAGGGATAGAGCACGAGTCCATAGACCACTTTCGAGGTAGCTACGCCGTGGGTGATTCGGTGGTAGCTCGGCGGGTATATAGAGCTTGTCTGTGACCATTCTGATCATCGGACCACTGGCGACTTGATAGAGTTGGAGATGATTGACTTCGGCGTGATTATGAGGATGGATTGGCTAGCTTCTTGCTACGCCAATGTAGACCGCTGAGAGAGAAGTAATGCAGTTCGGTTTCTGAGGCGGTTGTTGAGTGGGAGAGCACGGTATCGCCGAAGGGTAGGTTTATTTCCTACCTCGAGGCTAGGAAGATGGTGCGAAGGGTATATCTACCATCTCGTTCGGTGTTTGATCGAGGCAGCGGTGCAGTTTTCATCGATCCCGATGGTCGAGAGAGTTCCCGCACGTGTTTCAGACGACCTCCGGTATCCCTCACGAAAGGAGATTGAGTTTTGTATTGACATATTGCGGACACTCGGCTATTTCCATTTCGCCATACGTAATGGCACTGAAGTTGAGAGAGTGAAGGACCAGGTGAGAGATTTCTTTGGAGAAAGGTTTTATCGGACCTAGTGTTTCTCCTGAAGCGCGGTATTGTTCGTGAAAAAGAAGGACGGGCCGCTGCGCATGTGTGTTGACTACAGGTAGCTGAACAAGGTGACCATTAAGAACAGATACCCCCTTCCCAGGATTGATGATTTGTTCGACCCGATTTGCGAGCGCGAGATGTTTCTCAAGATTGATCTGCGTTCGCTATCATCGAGTTCGTGTCGAGAGGTGGATGTCCCTAGTCGCATTCGGACGATACGCATTATGAGTTCGTGGTCATGTCTTTTGGGTTGACAAATGCTCGGCGGTATTCATGGATTTGATGAGCAAGTGTTCAAACCATTTTTGGACACGTTTGTGATAGTGTTCATTGATGATATCTTGGTTTATTCTCGCCAAGCGAGAGCATGCGGAGCATTTGAGGCTGTCTTGTGATTCTCAGACCAGCGATTTGTACGCCAAGTTTTCCAAATGTGAGTTTTGGTTGACTTGATGGCGTTTCTTGGGCATGTTGTGGCTGATGGCATTCAGTGGATACGGCGAATCGGCGATCGAGGAGTTGGCCTGAACCTACTACTCCGGCGAGGTTCGCGATTTTACGGGCCTTGCGAGGATATTATCGGCGGTTCGTGGAGAAGTTTGCTTTATCTGCACCATTGACTAGGTGACTCAGAAGCGGCCAAGTCTCGATGGAATGATGCTTGTGGCGGGGTTTTGGTTCTTTGAAAGAAGGCGGCGACCGCCCCGTTCTTACTCTTCCGGAGGTCCGGATGGTTATGTCGTGTATTGTGATCGTCGGGCATCGGGTTGGGATGTGTGTTGATGCGGCATGGCGGGGTTATAGCATAAGCATCCCGACAACTGAAGAAACACGAGAGGAACTACCCCACCCATGATTTGTAGTTGGCGGCTGTGATTCACGCTTTTAAGATCTGGAGTCACGATTTGTATGGGGTTCACGTGGATATTTTTACAGACCACAAGAGCCTCCAAAGATATCTTCACAGAGGAGTGAACTTACGGCGAGAGCGGTGGTTAGAGTTGCTTAAGGATTACGATGTTGATATCCTGTACCACGGGCAAGGCCAATGTTGTGGCGGATGCTCTTAGTCGTAGGTCGATGGGAGCCTATCGGATGTGCGGCTAGAGAGAAGGACATGGTTCGTGATTTGCACCGATTAGCGAGCCTTGGTGTCCGTTTGATTGATTACGATAGCGATGGGGTTAGAGTTCGTGAGGTTGCCGAGTCTTCCATCGTCGAGGAGGTGAAGAGGTAACGATTCGAGATCGGCTTTGATTCGATATCGTGATCTGACTCTTACGTGAGGCAAGGGTCCTTTTGAGTAGCACGATGGGGTGCTAAGGTTTGAGCGGTGTGTGTTCGGATGTTTGAGGACTTGTGAGTTCTTGGGGAAGCACATGCGTAGCGTTACTCTATCCATCGGGGTCGACCAAGATGTACCACGACCTTAGATCGTGTATTGGTGGGATGGCTTGAAGAGGGCGTTGCGATTTCGTAGCTCAATGCGTGTTGTCGGCAGTAAAGGTAGAGCACGAGGCACGGTGGTTTATTCTGACGATTGAGATCCCGACACGGAAGTGGGAGGTAATCAACATGGACTTCATCACGGGATTACCTCGCTCGGAGGAGACATGATTCTATATGGGTTATAAATCGACGGTGTGAAATCAGCCCACTTTCTTCCGTCAGGCGACTTTTGGTGAGGATTATGCGGACTTTACATCCGAGATCGTCGGTGCATGGAGTCCCTACCCGATCATATCGCAGAGAGCCCGATTTCACGGCTAACCGGAGGTCCTTCGAGAGGGTTTAGGGGCGCAGTGAGCAAATCGCATTTCATCCACAGAGCGGACAGGCGGCGAGCGCTATCCGGACTCTTGAGGATATGCTGCGAGCTGTGTTATTGACCGATGGTAGTTGGGAGGATCATTTGCCTCTAGTTGAGTTCGCGTATAATAACGGCTACCACTCCGGTATTCGGATGGCGCCTTATGAGGCCTTGTATGGAAGGAAGTGCGGATCGCCTATAGGTTGGTTCGATGTGGGCGAGTGCGGCTAGTGGGACGGTTGATGCGAGCGATGGATAAGGTGAAGCTTATCAGAGCGGCTATTGACTCGTAGTCGTGAAGTCGTATCACGGACCATCGTCGTCGGCATCTTGAGTTCGAGGTTCATGATTGGGTTTTCCTAAAGGTGTCACCCATGAGGGTGTGATGAGATTTGGGAAGAAGGAAACTCGGCCCAAGGTACATTGGGCGTTTGGATTGTCGCAGGTAGGCAAGGTTGCCTATGAGTTGAATCTGCCGTCCGATCTGGAAGCGGTCATCCGGTTTTCACGTATCTATCTTTGAGGAGATGTATCGAGGATCCATCTAGGGTGCACCGATTGGTGATGTCCAGTGACTGGGGTTATCGTATGAGGAGATTCCCATAGCGATGTCGATCGTCAGTTAAGCGTCTGCGGACGAAGGGCGTGGCTTCCGTCAAAGTCTTGTGGCGGAGCAGGCTCGGGAGGAGATGACGTGGGAAGGCGAGGAGGACATGAGGCGAAGTATCCTCACCTATTTCCCACCTCGGGTAATTCACTTTCCTACTTGTAAATTTTCATTATTGTTTATGCCTAAGTATTGTTCTGTGGCCGTGTGTGGCATTTGCATCTGTTTAAGTTATGAAGAACCTTATCGATAACTGTCTTGGGAAGGAACATTCGGAACGAATGTTTCTAAGGAGGAGAATGTTATACCGTATTTACGGAGTATGTACGTGAGGGCGTGCGTACAAAGTGTAGCCTTAAAAGTTTAGGCCTAGGGCGTTTTTGGGCACAACCCACGCGAGAATCGTTTTCGACGAAACGTTTTACGACTCGCGTAGGGTAAATTCCGGCTATGTCATTTCTAATTTTTGCGGATTTTCCGGCGGCGGAACCCTTTTTGACCAGCGAGAGGTGACACTTGTCACCCTCAAGTGGACGGCAAGTGGCCTTTGCCTTGGGCGGTTGAGAGGCTTTGGGGCTTAGAACATGGACCTTTGTTTGTGGAGTGATTTGAGGAGTAGGTTAGGGGCACTTGGGCAAATCTTGGCCTCCACTTGCCCCCACTTGGCTTGATCTTGGCCATTGGTTGGCCATGTCTTAGCCTATAAATACCCTCTCTTTGAAGACTTATTCATCACAAATTTCCAAGTCTAAATCCTCCTTCCCCCTTGTGAGCCATCGTCCTAAGCCTCATCCCCACTTTTTAGAAGCCTTGGCCGAATACCCCCACTGCCCTAGCGAAACACTACCCACTCCTTGGTAGAAAAGTTGTCTTCTTGTATTGTTATAATGCCCAAAATACCTAGCCCAAATCCCTTAGTCCTTAGTAGAAGTTGTGAAGAACTTCTAAGGTTTGTTAGACTCTGGGCGTTCAACTTAGAGCTAAACCTTGCTCGACGCGACTTTATCTAGGATATTATTGGGCTTACAGGGTAAATAATCCTAACCCTCTTTTGTTTTAGAGAATGCATCTGTAGAGGTATAAGAATAAAGTATTAAATACTTAGAAGAATAATTGAATTTGTACTCACATAGAATTTGCTTTCCTGATGAACTCATATAGCTCAGGGTAGGGTTGTCTGCCCGACTTTCAGTAAATTGTGAACCCTCTGTTTAGAATGACCTTGAGTAGTCTAGACTTTGATAGATGTCTGTGACTATTATAGAAATTTGATTCTCTGTGACATATTCAACTTGGCGGGAGGTTTTCGAGAAGGTATGTGATTCTTCCTAAAGCATGATATTTTAAATATATATATATAGTGCGGTGAGCGTACGTGTGTTAAGCGAATAATAACTACGGCAATGTCTTTCGACTTAAGCCTGAATAATACTTACGGCAATGTCTTGCGACTTAAGCCTGAATAATAAAGATCTTAAAAAGTCTTTCAAAAGAATTATAACACAGTTTTGAAAGAAGAAGAATAGTTGTTTTTAAAACAAGAGGCTTAAGGGTTATACTAGCTTTATGGGAAGTTAAGTATAACGGCTTAAGCTTTATAAAAAGGAACAGTTTACTTATGTGTTTAATAAAAGACTTGTATTGATTTCTGAAAGGTATAATAGGATGGTTTGGTGAGTAGACATATTGTGACCACATGTGTTAATGTGTCATAGCGTTAGTGTAAAGAGGTCAGTCTTACTTATGCTTATGTTGTTTGAACTATAAGCTGTTGTGTTAGTACTATATCACTTACCTCTTGAGATGATACCGGGGGTTAAGCTGCCCTCCGATGCGGGGTAGACTCAGGCGGTCTGGGGCCATGATTCGAGAATACCTCATGCGGGTCCAGGGGGCCTATGCGGAGCTACGAGAGTTCAGGTTAGTATGCGGGGTTATGCCTCATGCGGTCTATGTGGCCATGCGGACAGCGAGTCGGGGCGATGCAGGAGTAGCTACCCTCGATGCGGGGTTATACCTCATGCGGGCCCGTGAGTGGCCTATCACGGACTCGGAGTCGAGTTAGGCTTGCGGAATGATGATGTGGGCGAGTGGCCTGTTTGATCATTCGCAGCCTAGACAAGACCTATTACGATTTACCTATTGTTGCTCTTGTTTGTGATGTGGCACTATGTGCGGTTTCTTGGTTGTTTCACACATATTTGTAAAGCTGGTTTTAAAATGATATGTTTTCACTTAAGTACTTTCTGATTTCGCATACTTAGTACTGTTGTCTCGACCTCCTTGAAGCTGCGTTCATCTGCGCGGTAAGGCAGCAGTGCTAGATCCGCATCCTTAGGATCTCTTTGCATTGGTGTCGGAGCTCCATTTTCTCGGAGGCTCTACTTTTGGTATGATCTCACTGTATTGTAGATAGTTTTATGCAGTCGGGGTATGGCGAGCCTGTCCATATAGTTGTATATTTCCTTAGAGGTATGTAGTCATGATACGATTGTCGGATGTAACTGCTAAACCTTGTTTATATGTATATGTCGAAAGGCGACGTTTGTTCACATAAACTGTGTCTTATTTTATAAACTGTTTCATGTCTTGTTTTATATTTCCGCTGATTACTCTGATGTATGACTACTTGGGTGCCCCGGTAAGGCACCAGTTACGGGCCCCGGAATGGGTCGTGACACATAAAGTGTTATAACGGCTTTATGGGAAGTTGGTTATAACAGCTCTATGTAAATGAGAAATGCTTTGTGGTTTTTTTTAAAAGATAACTGATTTGACTTATAACCGACTTGATGTAAAAGAACCTTGAAGTATTCTAAAAGATTAAGAAACCTTTTTGAAAGAAGTGTATACTTGGTTTGAAAACATAAAAGTTATACCAGCTTTATGAGAAGTTAGGTGTAACGCCTTATGAGAGATAAAAACAATGGTTTAATGGTTTAGAAGTTAAGAAACTTATTCTTAAAAGATAAGAGACTTGACTTAATATGGATGTTTGTGTGAAACCTCATTCGTGAGTAATGAGTACTTGGTTTTTGGAAGGAATAATGTTTTATTGATTTCGGAAATCAGAATGTGTATCGACAAACCACTGCAGCGTTAATAAAGGGAAATGTATTGAATAATTAAGTATTATTAAAACCGGTGAAACCTCCATCTGCATAGAAGCTAAGATGAGACAAAATGATATTACATTTCTAGATCATGGGTGCTAAGAAGATTGATTATGAACAAGGATAACCTACTACTTTAAGGCATATGTTACTCAATTGTTTTAAAAGAGATTAAGACATTGAACTATGAACTTTTCAAAAAAGAGACTTGTGTATTTGAAATTAGGCAAACTGGAACTTTAGGAAAAAGAAAGGCATTGTGTTGTCTTAAAATGGTTTAAAACATAATGTGTATAACAACTTTATGGGAAGTTGGTTATAACGACCTTATGAAAACAAAAGAAAGGTTTTATCATTGGTTTTAATGTGGTAACTTGACTTTAAAAAGAAAAGTGTTTTGGTCAAAAAGAAGGCATGGTGTTGCCTTAATTTGGTTTTAAAAAGGAAAGTATGGAAGTTGTTTTGGTCTACTTAAAAGATATAAGTCACTCTATTTTTATACTACGGTATCGGGTGACTTTTAGAAAAGGATTTGATCTCTTTAAAAGGAATTTAACGTGACGTAGTACTTTAGGAGTTAAAACCGGACTTTGGCATAAAATGAAAGTACTTTGAGTTGTGTATAACTTGCCTATGCTTGTTGTTGAAACTTGCCTATGCTTGTTGATGTGAAACTTGCCTATGCTTGTTGATGTGAAACTTTCCTATGCTTGTTGTTGTGAAAACACACTATGCTTGTTGTGATAGCCTTTGTTGTGCAAAGATTGTGTTTCTATACTACTGGCGTCTCGATGGAGTCGGTTGACTTGTTGAGAACTTACTTGGGCGTCTTGCGTGGTGGCGGAGAAATTCCGCAGATGCGTTCGCTGTGATAGTGTTACTTTTGTTAAATCACTTTGGACATCGACCACGATCGTAAGCGCGCGGGTATCTTCCACTTTGATTACCGCCTTGTTGTCTTATTGTTTCCCTTTGGACATACCGACCACGATCGTAGCGCGGGTATGCTTCCATTTGGAATCTTTGTCTTATTGTTTCCCTTTGGACCTCGACACGATCGTGGCGCGCGGGTATGCTTCCATTTGGAATGCTGTCTTATTGTTTCCACTGGACCTCATCGACACGATCGTGGCGCGCGGGTATGCTTCCATTTGGAATGTTGTCTTATTTGTTCCCTTTGGACATCGACGCGATCGTAGCGCGCGGGTATGCTCCATTTGGATTTCTATCTTGTTGTTATCATATCATTGCCGCGGTGAGGAAGGTACTCAGGCGGGATTGATGTTGTGGCGTGAGACCACGAATTGATATAAGCATGTGTGTATATGTAGTTTGGTTATCATACCGTCTCCCTTTTATAGACTATTATGATTTGATTCTGATGTTATGATTTCACATACTTAGTACTGTTGTCTTGACCTCCTTGAAGTGCGTTCATCTGCAGCGGTAGAAGTACATCGGTGTCGATCCGCTTTTAGGATCACCTTTCGTGTTGGGAAGCTCCGTTCCTTGGAGGCTTATCTTTGGTATGTTACCACAGTGCAGTAGGTCGTGTACATTGGGGTATGGCGGGGCCTGTCCGTCATAGTTGTTAATGTAAATCTTAGAAGTGCAGAACCTTTGTTGTGGGCAGGGTTTGTAAAAAGGATAACTGTTCGGGTATTTATGTATATATGATGAAGGCAATTGTTTTGGTTGACCTGTTTATTTATTTTGTCTCTAAATTCATGTTCATGTTTTTATTTCCTGATTTTCTCGATGTTGTATCACTAGGGTGCGAGGTAGGCACGATCACGGGCAGGTTGGTCGTGACAAAAGTGGTATCGAGCGATTAGTCCTCGGAAAGTGTCTGAGACAGTGTCTAGTAGAGTCTTGATTATCGGTGTGTTGTGCACCACATCTATAATCGAGGCTATAGGACATTTAGGATTGGTTTCCATTCTTCTCATTACGAGATCGTGCCTTAGAGGCGTGTTGTAAGTTGGACCCTCCGACGTATCTCATTTTACGATTATGCCTCCGCGCAAGGCAACCGGGCAGAAGGGCAAAGCGTGAGAGAGATCTGAGTAGAGCGGCGATCTCTACGAGACCACAATACACGAGCCTCGATCCTACAGTGGGGCGGAGAGATAGGTTACAAGAGATGGCCCGATTAATGGCGAGTTGTGGCGAACTTGAGATAAAGCTGGCCGCAGATTCGATCCCATTAGCACCGTAGTTCACCGGCGAGCAGTTTGAGATTACGAGATTTTTACGAGTGTAACCCGATGTTTTATGGGTGAGGCACGAGGATGATCGCGAGGAGTTCATCCGGCGATTCTGTGGATCATGAGTGATCGAGGCATCGGAGACCGAGTCGGTGGTCTGAGTTCGCATCGGCTGCGTGATCTGCGATCGTAGTTTGATTCGTAGGAGCTGTCGGGAGAGCATGCACTTCCGGCTTTATGGGGCGAGTTCTCGAGGCCTTTCTTGCACATTTCTTACCTCGCGAGATGAGAGGGCTCGGGCGACAGATTTTTGGTGTTGCGGCGAGCCGCGTGCGGTTCGGAGTACAATGTGGAGTTCGACTCATTGGCGATGCGTCCCGCATTAGTAGCTAGTATGGAGGATCGAGTTCACCGATATATTCTGAGGCTCGATGATTACCTAGCAGAGTTGTTGGTGTAGCTCTTGGTAGGGCATGGACATTGCCGCGTGCGAGCTTATGCACTTGGAGGTGAGGCGGAGAAATCGGCGGAATGACGAGGTCGTGAAGAGGGCGAGCAGCGTGGTCCTTTGGTGACTTCGAGGCGGACCGCCTCGGCGTGAACTAGTTATGCGCCTCGCCCGGTCTGAGTAGTCCTCCACAATCTTGAGCATCCAGAGTATTCGGGGCGGTCGGGGCTCGAGGTTGATTTTCGAGAAGCGGGGTGTTAGCGGTGAAGCCACCCTACCTCGTTGTGACCATTGTGGTAGACTCCACGGTGGGAGTGTCGTGCTAGTCGGGAGTTTGTTTTACATGCGGCAGCGGGGCCATTTGGGAGAAATTGTCCGACCGGGGGTAGCTGGTAGGATAGCACAGACTACGGATCGATTGCGGGTTCTTCACCTCCAGTCAGGCGGGATGTTCATACACCGGGCCACGGTAGAGAGTCGCGGTGGAAGTTCCGATTTTAGCGGTCCTCTGAATCGCCTATTTTGGTATATCCTTAACCTCTAGAGTTTTGTATGTATTGATGTTGTGATGATGTGTTTAGTGTTATGTTCGGATAGCTTTGTGCTAAAATGTGATTTAGAAACACAGTTAGTGAAAAGGGGTAAGCACAGGGGTGAGAAATGATGAACCTTAGAATATTACAGATTGAGACCTTAAATGTAAGGCCGTCTTGAGTACAAGATCTTGCGGGTGATCTTTGTCAGAATGTATAATCATACGTAGAGTAATTGTGGGGAAATTTCCTTGGGTAGTGTAAATGGAAGTGGTAGCTTTCATGACCTGTAGAGGTAAGATTGTTCGGATCGGGGAACAAGGCGTGATGCGTAAGTGGGTCGGGTTGGGGCCATGTTGAGGGCCAACCGCGGCATTTCAAAGTGGGGTCAGCTGCAGGTGGTCCCGCGGTGGTAGGGTCACGAGCGCTAGGCCCGTGATTAGATGACCATCGTATGAGTTCGTGGATATGTTCGACCAGAAGCGGATTGTGAAGGCCGGGAATGGCCTTAAGGGAGAGTGAAGCTAGTAAGATGACCAAGTTTGGAGGTTGTGACTCCAAAGTGTTAGGAACTGAAGCGATAACTGAAGTGTGGTACGTATACTAGAAGAGTTCAAGTGTTCAAAGGGCACGACGAGTAAGGAGGGAAGAGAACGTGTGTTATTACGTGGCCAGGTGTGGCGTTGACAACTTGTTAGAAGGAACTTCTTCGTTATACATTTGAGAAGGAACATTCGGGACGAATGTTTCTAAGGAGGAGAATGTTATACCGTATTTCCAGTATATGCGTTAGGCGTGCGTATACAATTTGAGCCTTAAAGTGGCGTAGGTTCGAATTTGTGCATAACTACCAAAGGAGTCGTTTTTTGAAGCGTTTCCACAACTTTCGTAGGAAAATTCCGGCTATGTCATTTAAAATTTTGCGGATTTTTAGAGGCGAAACATTTTGGACCAACGAGAGGTGACACTTGTCACCCTCTAATTGGAAGCACGTTTTTGGGCGGATTGGGCCGAAAGGGTCAAGGGGAGTTGGTAGGATATTTTGTGCAAGTTGTGTGGTAGATGGATAAGGTGCACATGGCTTAATCCTAGCCTACACTTGCCTAACACTTGGCTTGATCTTGGCCATTGGTTGGCCTTTGCTTGACCTATAAATACCCCTTAGTTGATGAACTTTCTTCATCAAAATCTTTTCTAAGTGTTAAAAATCCCTCCCTTTAGTGTTGAGTTCGTCAACTCTCCCCTCCTTTGAGAGTCTTGGCGAGGCCTACCCACTCCCCTTTGTGGTGCCACTGGCCAGGGTACCCCAGCCTTGTTGTCTCGTATAAATACCTCCCTTTTGTGGTATAGAAATACTCTCTTAGTAGTGTTATAATGCCCAAATACCTTGGCCCAAATACCTTGTAGTATTCCCAAGGTTACACTTACAAAAGCCCAGAAATACTATTATACTTCCTTTTGTGATAACGAAACCCTAAGGAAATCTTCATTGTTAGTTGAAGTTATAAGTAGAAGTTGCGTAGAACTTCTAAGGGTTTCTTGGATCGGATTGGAGCGCACGGAGTAGGAGCTAAACCTTGCTCAGGATCGACATTTAAACTCGGATAATTTTGGGCTTATCGAGGTAAACACTCATGACCTTACATTTGTAATTGGAAATTACATGTTGTAGAGTATATAGTTAAGTATACTATATAAAGAACTGAACTAAGTTCTTCTGCAATGTATTTTGACTTAATCTAGAATAAAACTTACGGTGATGTCTTGCGACTTAAGCTGAATTTTAAGAAGAATCGAGCTGTAATTACATGGGGTGTACGATGAGACTTATGTAGCATTACTGTGTAGTAGAATTGTAAACAGCCGGTTAGACGTTTTAACCCCCCCTGGTGGGGTTGGTAGCCGGCCTCGATAAAGGAGGAGATTTCCGCTGTTGCGGGGAGAGTCTTTGAATTTTTACGTAGAATATTCTACATTGAGATCTAAAGATATTAATAGGCGCTTTGTGGCCTCTATAGGTTGTAGTACTACGTGTGGAGTGATCTGCTTGGAGAGTGTAGCGAGCGGTTTGAGTACTTGGGCGTTTTGCTATTAGTCGATACTCGTCGCGAGGTATGTGAACCTCTTCCTATCTGTTCTAGCATGATATGTGTATAACTATGTAGTACGGTAGACGTACATGTGTTAAATGTATTTGATTGTCTTTAAACATAAAGTGTTATAACGACTTTATGGGAAGTTGGTTATAACAGCTCTATGTAAATGAGAAATGCTTTGTGGTTTTTTTAAAGATAACTGATTTGACTTATAACCGACTTGATGTAAAAGAACCTTGAAGTATTCTAAAAGATTAAGAAACCTTTTTGAAAGAAGTGTATACTTGGTTTGAAAACATAAAAGTTATACCAGCTTTATGAGAAGTTAGGTGTAACGCCTTAAGAGAGATAAAAACAATGGTTTAATGGTTTAGAAGTTAAGAGACTTATTCTTAAAAGATAAGAGACTTGACTTAATATGGATGTTTGTGTGAAACCTCATTCGTGAGTAATGAGTACTTGGTTTTTGGAAGGAATAATGTTTTACTGATTTCGGAAATCAGAATGTGTATCGACAAACCACTGCAGCGTTAATAAAGGGAAATGTATTGAATAATTAAGTATTATTAAAACCAGTAGAAACCTCCATCTGCATAGAAGCTAAGATGAGACAAAATGATATTACATTTCTAGATCATGGCTGCTAAGAAGATTGATTATGAACAAGGATAACCTACTCGCCTAAGGCATATGTTACTCAATTGTTTTAAAAGAGATTAAGACATTGAACTATGAACTTTTCAAAAAAGAGACTTGTGTATTTGAAATTAGGCAAACTGGAACTTTAGGAAAAAGAAAGGCATTGTGTTGTCTTAAAATGGTTTAAAACATAAGGTGTATAACAACTTTATGGGAAGTTGGTTATAACGACCTTATGAAAACAAAAGAAAGGTTTTATCATTGGTTTTAATGTGGTAACTTGACTTTAAAAAGAAAAGTGTTTTGGTCAAAAAAAAGAAGGCATGGTGTTGCCTTAATTTGGTTTTAAAAAAAGGAAAGTATGGAAGTTGTTTTGGTCTACTTAAAAGATATAAGTCACTCTATTTTTATACTACGGGTATCGGGTGACTTTTAGAAAAGGATTTGATCTCTTTAAAAGGAATTTAACGTACGTAGTACTTTAGGGTTAAAACCCGGACTTTGGCATAAAATGAAAGTACTTTTAGTTGTGTATAACTTGCCTATGCTTGTTGTTCTGAAACATGCCTATGCTTGTTGATGTGAAACTTGCCTATGCTTGTTGATGTGAAACTTGCCTATGCTTGTTGTTGTGAAACCTGCCTATGCTTGTTGTGATAGCCTTTGTTGTGCAAAGATTGTGTTTTATACTCTGGCGTCTCGATGGAGGTCGGTTGACTTGTTGAGAACTTACTTGGGCGTGCGTGGTGGCGGAGAAATTCCGCAGTGCGTTCGCGGTGATAGTGTTACTTTTGTTAAATCACTTTGGACATCGACACGATCGTAGCGCTGCGGGTATGCTTCCACTTTGATTACGCGCTTGTTGTCTTATTGTTTCCCTTTGGACATACTGCGCGATCACGTAGCGCGCGGGTATGCTTCCATTTGGAATGATGTCTTATTGTTTCCCTTTGGACCTCGACACGATCGTGGCGCGCGGGTATGCTTCCATTTGGAATCTTTGTCTTATTGTTTCCCTTTGGACCCTTGACACGATCGTGGCGCGCGGGTATGCTTCCATTTGGAATGTTGTCTTATTTGTTCCCTTTGGACATCTCGACCACGATGCGTAGCGCGCGGGTATGCTCCCGTTTGGATTTCTATCTTGTTGTTATCATATCAATTGCCGTGATGAGGAAAGGTACTCACGGGCGATATTGATGTTGTGGGCGTGAGACCACGAATTGATATAAGCATTATGTGTATGTCTTGTAGTTTGGTTATCATACATGTCTCACCGCTTTTATAGACTATTATGATTTCGATTCTGATGTTATGCAGTTCACATACTTAGTACTGTTATCGACCTCGCCCGGGGCTGCGTTCATGTCGCGGTAAGTAAGTCGTCATTATCGATCCGCTTTTAGGATCACTTTCAGCGTGTTGGGAAGCTCCGTTCCTTGAGGCTTATCTTTGGTATGTTACCACAGTGCAGAGTCCGTGTACATTCGGGGTATGGCGGGGCCCTGTCGTCATAGTTGTTGTGTAAATCTTAAGTGCAGTAACCTTGTTGTAGGCGGGGTTTGTAAAAGGATAAGCGTTCGTATTTATGTATATATGATGAAGGCAAGCTGTTTTGGTTGACTGTTTATTTATTTTGTCTCTAAATTCATGTTCATGTTTTATTTCCGATTTTCTCGATGTTGTATCACTAGGGTGCGGGGTAAGGCACGATCCACGGGCAGGTTCGGTCGTGACATTTGTCACGACCCGTTCGGCCCATGATGCCTTACCCAGCACCCAATAGTCATACATCGTGTAATCAGAATATAAAACAAGACATGAAACAATTGTAAATGAGACACGATTTTATACGAGAAAAATGTCGTCTTTCGGCATATATATATAAACAAATCCCAGCGATTACATCCCAGTATGCAATAGGACTACAGACCTCAGAAGATAAACAACTATGACGGGACAGAGGCCACCATACTGAATGTACAAAACTATCTACAACGGGAGATCATACCCAAAAGTCGAGCATCCGGAGAAGATGGAGCTCACGACACCAAAGTAGGGATCTAAGGATGTGGATCTAGCACTGCTTTCCCGCCTGCTGCGTGAGCGGCCCGAAGGAAGTCGATGCAGTGTACCAAGTATGTGAAAGCGTAAAGTACTTAAATGAAATCATATCATTTTAAAGCCAATTTTACAAATATGTATGAAATAACAATGTAATGCACATAGTGCCACATCACAAACAGAGTAACAACAATTAAAGCTATGAGGTCTTTTTAGGCTGCGAATGATCGAAGCAAGGCAATCGCCCATAGTATCATTATGCATGCCTAATCCTCGACTCCGCCGATCGCGCATAGCCACCTAGGCTGCGTGAGGTATTCCCGCATCGAGGGTATCTACTCATCGGCATCGTCACGGACTCGTAGTCCGTGGCCACATAGACCGCATGGCCACATGGACCACACTAACACGGAACTCTCGTAGCTCGCGCATAGGTCCCCTGTACCGCGTGAGGTATTCTCGAATCATAGTCCCGGTGCACGAGGTATACCCGCGTCGGAGGCGCAACCCCGGTATATCATGTCAAGAGGTGAGTGATGTAATACTAGCATAACGGCTTATCGTTAAACAACATAAGCACAAATAAGAATAACCTCTTTACACAAACGTTTACAAGATACTAACACACATAGCATCACAATATGTCTACTCAACAAATCATTTCACTGTACTTTCCAGAAATCAATACAAGTCTTTTATAAACACATAAGTAAACCGTTCCTTTTATCTTTCTTAAGTCGTTATACCTAACTTCCCATAAAGCTAGTATAACTCTTAAGCTTTTGTTTAAAAACCAAGTATTACTCTTCTTTCAAAAATAATTCATAATTCTTTTGAAATACTTCAAGATTCTTGTTATTTAGACTCAAGTCAAAAGACGTCAAGTAAAACCATGTTCGATTAACACACGTCGTCTACCGCACTATATATATACTTTAAAATATCATGCTCGAGAGTATAGGAAGAATCACATACCGGCGAAATCCACTGCCAAGTCGAATATGTCGCGCGAGTATCAACCTATAATAGTCAAATCGTCTATCAACGTCTAGACTACTCTGTAGGATAATCTAGCGAGAGGGTTCTCTATTCTACGGAAAATCGGGCGTGACTTCCAGGTAAACTATACAAGTCTCTGTAAATACGATCCTATGTAAATCTGATTCAATCTTCTTTAATTCTTCTGATGTGATTACAGTTCAATTCTCTTCTGTAATACCCTTCTATGTATTTTATACATCTACAGTATGCATTCTCTAATTACAATGGAAGGATAAGATTATTATTTACCTCGGTAAGCCCAAAATTATCCAAGTTATAAGTCGATCCTGAGCAAGGTTTAGCTCTGTCTGAACGCTCCAATCCGCTCCAAGAAACCATTAGAAGTTTCTACACAACTTCTACTTACTACTTCAACCAACTATGAAGATTTCCCCAGGGTTTCGTTTAGTGACTAATGGATATAAGATAGTATTTCTGGGCTTTTTGTATAGGGGTGACTTTGGAAATACTATAAGGGATTGGCTAAGGTATTTTTGGGGATAGTAACAATACTTGGAGAGTATTTTCTACCAAGGGGGGGGGGGGATTTTGCCGAGACTACTAGGAAAGGGGGGGAGAAGGGTGTTTCGGCTTAGCTCTCTAGAGGGGGGGGGGGAGTGAGGCTTGGACGAGAAGCTCACAAGGGGGAAGGGAGATTTCAAGACTTGAAAGATGATTTGTGGATGAAGAAGTCTTCAACTCAAGGGGGGTATTTATAGGGCTTTCAAGGGCTAAGATGAAGGCAGTGGAGGGCAAGTGGAGGGTGGGGATTTGCACAAGTGCACCCTAACCCTATGTCACGACCCGAACCCGGGCCCGTGACTGGTGCCTTACCCGGGCACCCAAGTAGACATACATCAGAGTAATCAGCGGAATATAAAACAAGTCATGACATAACGTGAAATAGGAAACAGTTCATCTGAGAAAACTTGCCTTTCGGCATAAATGTATATAACAACTAGACGATTCATCCTTTTTACAACTCTACGCCTGGCAGTGTCTGAGGCCTCAAGAATGATATGACAATAATGGCGGGACGGGGCCCGCCATACCTGAATGTAAGTACCTACAACGGCGGGGACTATACCATGATAAGCCTCGAAGAAAGCGGAGCTTCCCAAACGCCGATGTGACCACAGAGCGAGGATCAACGGTGTACCTACCTGCGGCGTGAACGCGGCCCGAAGGAGTCGATAACAGTACCAGTATGTGAAATCGTAAAGTACTTTAAATGAAATCAAAGTATTTAAAACCATTTGCAAATACAATTAGTTCAATTTGCACATAGTGCCATATCACAAACAAGAGCAATAATAGGTAAATCGTAGAGTCTTTCCTAGGCGCGAATGATCGAAGCAAGGCCAATCGCCCGTAGTATCATTATGCATGCCTAACCACGGACTCCGCGATCCGCATAGGTCACACATAGACCCGCAGGTATTCCTCGCGTCGGGGTAGCTAACCCCGTACCTCCGGACTCCGCGATCGCATAGTCTCAATAGACCGCATAGTCACACAGACCGCATAGGGCATCCCCCGCATCGGGATAAAACACCCGGAATGATCAACCCTGGAACTCCCGCAGCTCCGCATAGTCACGCAGACCGCATAGGCCGTATAGACCCGCATCAAGGGTGGTAAGCCCTCGATATAACAAGTCAAGGAGGTATGTGATATAATAACATAACAGCTTATCGTTAAACAACATAAGCACAATAAGGGGAACCCCTTTACACAAACATCACCAGATACTAACACACGTAGCATCCTAACATGTTTACTTATCAAATCAACAAGAAAGTATTACAAGGCTATCACAAACCAACACAATCAAGTTATTCACACAAGGTACTTTCTACTTTATGTTAACAATTTCGGGTTTTTATCCCCAAAGTACTTCATACATTAACTCTTTTAAAAGGTCCGTTTCTTTCAAAAAGTCACACAATACCCGTAGTATAAAAATAGAGTGACTATCCTTTTAAGTAAACCAAAACACTTCCCTTTGTAAATCAAGTAACAACATTATTTTCCAAACGTTCAAGTTTGCCTAATTTCAAATGCTCAGTTTCTCATTTTCGAAAGGTTTCGTAGTTCATAGTTTTAATCACTTAATGATATAATTCTCCTTTAAAACAATTTGAGATACATATGCCTTATATGTGAGTAGGTTATTCTTGTTCATAATCAATCTTATTTAAGCAGCCATGATCTAGGAAATATCATTTTGTCTCATCTTAGCTTCTATGCAGATGGAGGTTTCTACTGGTTTTAATAATACTTTATTAGTCGATACATTTCCTTTATTAAGCGCCGCGTGGTTTGTTCGATACTTATTCTCATTTCCGAAATCAGTAAAACATTATTCCTTTTACAAACCAAGTACTCATTACTCACGAATGAGGTTTCACACAAAAACTCATATTAATTACTTAAGTCAAGTCTCTTATCTTTTAAGATCAAGTCTCTTAACTTCTAAAATTAATAAACCATTCTTTTTATCTCTCTTAAGTCGTTATACCTAACTTCCCATAAAGCTAGTATAACTCTTAAGCTTTTAAAACCAAGTATTACTCTTCTTTCAAAAAGGTTTCTTAATTCTTTTGAAATACTTCAAGATTCTTATTATTCAGGCTTAAGTCAAAAGACATTGCCGTACAACTACGTTCAGTTAACACACGTACGTCTACCGTACTATATATATATTCTTTTAAAATATCATGCTCAAGAGGATAGGAAGGATCACATACCTCGCGACGATTATCGACTATTAGCAAAACGTTCCACGGTTATAACCCGGCTAGCCTCGTCCACCTCTCAAGTAGTACATGCTACTCGCAGATCAATCAACATATAAGGGTTATACAAGTCTATCAATTCCTAGACTACTCTTGTAGAATAAATCTAGATACAAGATTCTACGGGAAATTGGGCAGCATTTCCCTACCCGTCAAACTTCACAAGTCTCATGTCTGATCCTATGTAAATCTGATTCAAGTCTTTTCTGTAATATCCTTCTATTACAGTTTAAATCTCTTCTATGAATCTTATATTCATTTCTATACAGCTACAGTATGTAATTTCCAATTACAATAGAAGGATAGGATTATTTACCTCGGTAAGCCCAAAATTATCCAAGTTTAATGTCGATCCTGAGCAACGTTTAGCTCCTACTCCGGGTGCTCCAACCCGCTCCAAACAACCCTTAGAAGTTCTACGCAACTTCATCTTAATACTTCAACCAACTGTGAAGATTTTCCTTAGGGTTTCATTTAGTGACTGAAGGGAAGTATAATAGTATTTCTGGGCTTTTAGTATAGGTGTAACCTTGGAATACTACAAGGTATTTGGGCCAAGGTATTTTGGAATAGTAACTATACTTGGAGAGTATTTTTCTACCAAATGGGGGGGTATTTTACGAGAGCTTCAAGGTAGGGGGGGGATACCTCTCGGCCAAGGCCACTAGGAGGGGGGGTGTACCCCTCGGCCAAGGGCTTACTCCAAGGGGGAAGGGGAGGGCTTGGACGAACCATAGAGAGGGAGGGAGAGGGTTTTCAAGACTTAGGGATTTTTGTGGATGAAGAAGATCTTCAACTAAGGGGGTATTTATAGGGAAATCAATGGCCAAGATCATGCCAAGTAGTAGGCAAGTGTAGGGTGAGGATTCATCCATGTGTACCTTATCCAACTACCACACAAAAATATCACAAATATCCTACCAACTCTTGACTTCCAAATCGTCCAACTTGCCGTCCTTCACTCCACCAACTTGAGGGTGACAAGTGTCGCCCTCTCGTTGGTCCAAAATATTTCGTCTCTCGGAAAAATCCGCAAAAAATATAAATGACATAGCCGGAATTTTCCCTTCGCAAGTTTTGTAAAACGTTTCGTCGAAAAACGATTCCTTTCGGTAGTTGTGAACAAAATTTCGGTCCTAGCCTAACTTTAAGGCTTAAACTTTTATCGCACGCCTCACGCATACTGCGGAAATACGGGGTATAACATTCTCCCCTCCTTAGAAACATTCATCCCGAATGTTTCTTCTAAGTCTCAAAACAAACATGCGCCAATATAGTCTTCACTGCTATACTTACGAAAACAATCATGCCACACCTGGCCACAGAAAATCACCCGCGCAAATACTTAATCCAAGTCTACGAGGACTCACCTCTAACATCACAAAAGCTTCTACCCAAAGTCTAAACGACACTCCCTTAAGAAACGATCACTTCTATGTTCTCAACACATGCTCGCTTCTCCCCTTACTCGTCGTATCCTTTTCGTACATTTGAACTCTTTCCCATAACTTACTACATTTCTGATACTGCTTCAGTTTCCAAAATCTCTGGGCTACTATCTCCAACTTGGTCATCATTAACTGAGAATACTCTGGATGGATCTCCGATACTCTTCCGAACATAGCAACATGAAAGATCGGACGTACTGCCTCCTACGTCGGGCGACAATGCTAAATATAGGCAACCTGGACTATTCTTCACATGACCTGAAAAGGCCCAAAGTAACTCGAGCTAAGTTTCCTCTATTCTCCAAAACTCGTCATACCCTTTCCGGGGTGGTACCTTCACGAAGACCCACCGTCAACCTGAACTCCAAGCGTCATCGTACGACTCTGTTGACTCTGAGCTGCCAATAGCCTCTCCTGGATAAGCTTCACCCTATCCACATCCTGCCGAAACAAGTATGAACCAACTATCTGAACTTTGCCAACATCGAACCAATCGACCGACAACTCACACTTCCGCCCCTATGAGGCTTCGTAAGGCGATATCCGAATACTGAAATGGTAGTTATAAAAACACTCCCTCAACAGGGGGCAAAAATCCTCACAGCTACCCCTGAAATCCAAACACTGGCCCGAGGGCGAATGTGCTACTAAGACTCACCTGAGTTCCTATCCCTGCCTGGTAAAACCTCCAGAAAAGAAACAACCATAAACTGGGCTCCACTGCCTTTCATAAGGTGAAAGTAGGCACCTCGTGCAGCCTTACAACCTTCCTGAGGTAACATCTCGCATAACCCTCTGCCGAGTAAACGGTCCTGACTGAAAGACAAGATGGGCTGACCTCATTGGCCCGACTACTGGTCGAATGCACCCACGAACTCGTACGCTGGTTTAACTAAACTTGGGCCTAACACCCTCGTGACCCTACCCCCTGGCGGGACCACCCCGAACTGACCCCACCACAAAACAGGTCGCGGGTTGACCCGCGATCGGTCCGCAACCCGACCCGCTATCGCGCCAAACACTTGCTCCCCGATCCGGAACAATCCCACAATCAAGTCACGAAAACCTAGAGGTCTTCTTAGCTCAACTACCCTCTTACTTCATACCACTCAGGGACTTATCACACAAACATATCTCACGTGTACTATGCACTCCGATAAGGGTCAAACATAAAAATATAAATCTTCTACTCGAGATGGCCTTGCCTCTAAGGTCTCCACGTATAACATTCTAAGGCTCACACTTTCCCTTATCCCCAATCTTACCTTTCTAACTAACCATGGTTTCTAACCACAATTATACAATGTTATCTGAACATAACACTTAAGATATACTTATCTTATCACACACACTAATCTCTAGAGGGTCAAGGATATACTGGTATCTATTGCTTCACTCCCCTTTGTCGTTCTAACCAATCCTGCCCCGTAGGGCGCATAGCTAGGGAAGGTGATTAACTAGCCACTGATCCTGAAGGCTGAGTCTCTATATCCGCGCCACCTCTGGTCGGACAATTTCTCGCAAAATGGCCCTGCTGGCCGCAAGCAAAACAAGCTGTCGAAGAAGCACGACATTCCCCACAATGACACCTACCACAACGGCCACACCGAGGTGGGGGTGGCCTCCTCTGGCTAACAACCTTTCCTCTCCGAATTAATGAATCTGCAACTGATCTGGTAGGCTGAGTCCCCCTACTAGGACATCCTTTCGACACATGGCCCTGACGGCCACCGGTAAAACAAGCATCAACAAAAGATGACATTCCCCGGGATGACGCCTGTCACACTGTGAACACTGGGGAAAAACTGAATCCGGCTGGCTGGACCTACGTATATCTGTGCACCAGAAGCCCTGGAGCTCTGACCAACTCCGGCATACCTCGAACGTCCCGAAGTTTGTGGAGGACCACTCTGCACTGGCGGAGGCGCATATCGGCTGCCTTGAGGCGGTCGCCTCGAAAGTTATCAAGGACCTGCATTGCGGGCCTCTTACGCGATCTTGGTTAACCCGTCGATCCTTACGTTTCTCGTCCTACTGCGCATAAGTCCGTATACAGGCCATGCTCAAGCCTGACTGAAGAGCTACCCTTGCACAACCCTCTCTTAAATAGTCATTAAGACCCGTGATAAATCGGTACATCATAAACTCTCTGGTAGCCAAATCCCTAGCTAGTAACAGGGTCGTTTCTTTGCAATCTATATTCTCTGTTTCGGCCATTGGGCGAAGGCGTAAATGTCATGGTCGCGATGAGGCATCGCCGCCGTGCTAAACTCTGTTGAAGTGGTGGCGTCGCAGAACTCCCGAATGAAGCACCACCCAGTGATGATTGGGCACTGTGCCTAGTAACCCTCCTCTGCTACTCGCGGCTCCTCGCCTTACCCTTCTCGGCCGGGTTGCCTTGCGGAGGCATAGTGCGGGAAAGAAATACGTTAGAGGGTCCAACTTATAACCGACTCTAAGGCACGATCTCGAGTGAGAAGAATGAAACAAATCCTAAATATCCTATAGCCTCACGATTATTGGTGTGGTGCACAACACACCGATAATCAAGACTACTAGATACGATGCGTAGACACTTTCCGAGGATTAACTGCTCTGATACCACTTTTGTCACGACCCGAACCCGGGCCCGTGACTGGTGCCTTACCCGGGCACCCAAGTAGACATACATCAGAGTAATCAGCGGAATATAAAACAAGTCATGACATAACGTGAAATAGGAAACAGTTAAATCGAGAAAACTTGCCTTCGGCATAAATGTATATAACAACTAGAACGATTACATCCCCTTTTTACAACTCGCCTGGCGGTGTTCTGACCTCTAAGAATGATATGACAACAATGGCGGGGACGGGGCCCGCCATACCACGAATGTAAGTACCTACAACGGCGGGGACTATACGGCGATAAGCCTCAGAAAGCGGAGCTTCCCAAACGCTGAACTGTGACCCTAAGAGCGAGGATCAATGACTGGTGTACCTCTACCTGCGGCATGAACGCAACCCCCCGAAGGAGGTCAGTACAACAGGTACCAAGTATGTGAAACTGTAAAGTACTTTAAATGAAATCAAAGTATTTAAAACCATTTGCAAATACAATTAGTTCAATTTGCACATAGTGCCATATCACAAACAAGAGCAATAATAGGTAAATTGTAACAGGTCTTTCCTAGGCCGCGAATGATCGAAGCAAGGCCAATCGCCTATAGTATCATTATGCATGCCTAACCCTGGACTCATGATCCGCATAGGTCACACATAGACCGCGTGAGGTATTCCTCGTCGGGGTAGCTAACCCCGATACCCTCCGGACTCGCGATCCGCATAGTCTCGATAGACCGCGTAGTCACACCGCGCGCATAGGGCATCCCCCGCATCGGGATAAAACACCCGGAATGATCAACCCTGGAACTCCCGCAGCTCCGCATAGTCACGCAGACCGTATAGGCCGTATAGACCCGCATCAAGGGTGGCAAGCCCTCGGTATAACAAGTCAAGGGTATGTGATATAATAACATAACGACTTATCGTTAAACAACATAAGCACAATAAGGAACCCTTTACACAAACATCACGAATACTAACACACGTAGCATCCTAACATGTTTACTTATCAAATCAACAAGAAAGTATTACAAGGCTATCACAAACCAACACAATCAAGTTATTCACACAAGGTACTTTCTACTTTATGTTAACAATTTCGGGTTTTTTTATCCCCAAAGTACTTCATACATTAACTCTTTTAAAAGGTCCGTTTCTTTCAAAAAGTCACACAATACCCGTAGTATAAAAATAGAGTGACTATCCTTTTAAGTAAACCAAAACACTTCCCTTTATACATCAAGTAACAACATTATTTTCCAAACGTTCAGGTTTGCCTAATTTCAAATGCTCAGTTTCTCATTTTCGAAAGGTTTCGTAGTTCATAGTTTTAATCACTTAATGATATAATTCTCCTTTAAAACAATTTGAGATACATATGCCTTATATGTGAGTAGGTTATTCTTGTTCATAATCAATCTTATTTAAGCAGCCATGATCTAGGAAATATCATTTTGTCTCATCTTAGCTTCTATGCAGATGGAGGTTTCTACTGGTTTTAATAATACTTTATTAGTCGATACATTTCCCTTTATTAGCGCTGCTGTGGTTTGTTCGATACTTATTCTCATTTCCGAAATCAGTAAAACATTATTCCTTTTACAAACCAAGTACTCATTACTCACGAATGAGGTTTCACACAAAAACTCATATTAATTACTTAAGTCAAGTCTCTTATCTTTTAAGATCAAGTCTCTTAACTTCTAAAATTAATAAACCATTCTTTTTATCTCTCTTAAGTCGTTATACCTAACTTCCCATAAAGCTAGTATAACTCTTAAGCTTTTAAAACCAAGTATTACTCTTCTTTCAAAAAGATTTCTTAATTCTTTTGAAATACTTCAAGATTCTTATTATTCAGGCTTAAGTCAAAAGACATTGCCGTACAACTACGTTCAGTTAACACACGTACGTCTACCGTACTATATATATATTCTTTTAAAATATCATGCTCAAGAGGATAGGAAGGATCACATACCTCGCGACGATTATGGACTATTAGCAAAACGCTCCACGGCTATAACCCGGCTAGCCTCGTCCACCTCTCAAGTAGTACATGCTACTCGCAGATCAATCAACCTATAAGGGTTATAAAAGTCTATCAATGCCTAGACTACTCTTGTAGAATAAATCCAGATACAAGATTCTACGGGAAATTGGGCAGCACTTCCCTACCCGTCAAACTTCACAAGTCTACTGTAATACAGTCCTATGTAAGTACAGTTCAAGTCTTTTCTGTAATATCCTTCTATTACAGTTCAAATCTCTTCTATGAATCTTATATTCATTTCTATACAGCTACAGTATGTAATTTCCAATTACAATAGAAGGATAGGATTATTTACCTCAGTAAGCCCAAAATTATCCAAGTTTAATGTCGATCCTGAGCAACGTTTAGCTCCTACTCCGGGTGCTCCAACCCGCTCCAAACAACCCTTAGAAGTTCTACTAACTTCATCTTAATACTTCAACCAAGCGTGAAGATTTTCCTTAGGGTTTCGTTTAGTAGTGAAGGGAAGTATAATAGTATTTCTGGGCTTTTAGTATAGGTGTAACCTTGGAATACTACAAGGGATTTGGGCCAAGGTATTTTGGAATAGTAACTATACTTGGAGAGTATTTTTCTACCAAATGGGGGTATTTTACGAGAGCTTCAAGGTAGGGGATACCTCTCGGCAAGGCCACTAGGAAGGGGTGTACCCCTGGCCAAGAGCTTACTCCAAGGGGAGGGGAGGGCTTGGACGAACCATGAGAGGAGGAGAGGGTTTTCAAGACTTAGGGATTTTTGTGGATGAAGAAGATCATCAACTAAGGGGGCTATGTATAGGGAAATCACTGGCCAAGATCAGTCCCAGTAGTAGGCAAGTGTAGGGTGAGGATTCATCCATGTGTACCTTATCCAACTACCACACAAAAATATCACAAATATCCTACCAACTCTTGACATCCAAATCGTCCAACTTGTCGTCCTTCACTCCACCAACTTGAGGGTGACAAGTGTCGCCCTCTCGTTGGTCCAAAATATTTCGTCTCTCGGAAAAATCCGCAAAAAATATAAATGACATAGCCAGAATTTTCCCTTCGCAAGTTTTGTAAAACGTTTCGCCGAAAAACGATTCCTTTCGGTAGTTGTGAACAAAATTTCGGTCCTAGCCTAACTTTAAGGCTTAAACTTTTATACGTACGCCCTCACGTACATACTCTAGAAATACGGGGTATAACACCCTACTCCACAAATCACTCACAAACATTGACCCTTGGTTTAAGCCTTAAATTCATGCCAACCGTGGCCTCTTTGCCGTCCACTTGAGGGTGACAAGTGTCACCCTCTCATTGGTCCAAAATATTCCATCTCTCAGAAAAATCCGCAAAAATTATAAATGACATAGCCGTAATTTTCCCTACGCAAATTTTGGAAAACGTTTCGTCGGAAAACAATTCGTTTCGTGGGTTGTGCACAAATTTTCGTCCCTATGCCTACTTTAAGGCTTAAACTTTTGTACGTACGCCCTTACATACATACTCTGGAAATACGGGGTATAACAGGCTTTATGGAAAGTTGGTTATAACGACTTTATGGAAGGTTAAGGAAGTTGTCTATTTTGATTAATGGGCATAAGTTGCCTAGATTGTGAAAATTTGAAGTTACTTGATTTCAAGCTTTGAAATGAGTTTTCTAAAAGTGTAGTAACTTACTTTGAAAAATAGACACACCTTGATACTACGGGTGTTAGTATCTTGGGATTTTACATAAAAATGAGTCTTTTGAAAAGAATGTACGTACGTAGTACTTGGATTGTTAAATGAAAATTATTCTATTTGTGCCTTGATAAGTACTTTGGCTTGTTAAATGAGAATCATTCTATTTGTGCCTTGATAAGTACTTTGGCTTGTTAAATGAAAATTATTCTATTTGTGCCTTGATAAGTACTTTGGCTTGTTAAATGAGAATTATTCTATTTGCGCCTTGATAAGTACTTTGGCTTGTTAAATGAGAATTATTCTATTTGTGCCTTGATAAGTACTTTGGCTTGTTAAATGAGAATTATTCTATTTGTGTCTTGATAAGTACTTTGGCTTGTTAAATGAGAATTATTCTATTTGCGCCTTGATAAGTACTTTGGCTTGTTAATTGAGAATTATTCTATTTGTGCCTTGATAAGTACTTTGGCTTGTTAAATGAGAATTATTCTATTTGTGCCTTGATAAGTACTTTGGCTTGTTAAATGAGAATTATTCTATTTGCGCCTTGATAAGTACTTTGGCTTGATTAATTGAGAATTGCCTACGTGTGCTGGTGATAGCCTTTGAGTGCAAGTATTATGTTTTATTAAGTTGCCGCGACTCTCGGTTGGAGGGCCGGCTGTCTTGTTGAAAGTTACTTGGACGTACCGACAGTGATGTGGGATTCCACGGGTATGCTTCCGTCATTGTAGTACTTGGGTTAAATTCCCGGATTTTTTTTATAGAAGACAGGGCAGTACTTACGTTTTGTTTGACGGTCGGTTGAGATAGGGTAAGAGTATAAGTGAGGGGTAAACCCCCAAGACGCTATACCACCTTCTCCAGGGTAAGAGTATAAATGAGGGGTAAACCCCCAAGACATTATACCCCCTGCTTGTTTTGTTTGATGGTCGGTTGAGATAGGGTAAGAGTATAAGTGAGGGGTAAACCCCCAAGACGCTATACAACCTTCTCCAGGGTAAGAGTATAAATGAGGGGTAAACCCCCAAGACATTATACCCCCTGCTTTACCACCTTCTCCAGGGTAAGAGTATAAGTGAGGGGTAAACCCCCAAGACGCTATACCACCGGTGGGACTTGGTGTTCATGTATGCCTATTGGTGTTGTACTATATCACGGACTGCCGGCAGTGAGGAAGGATTTCCACGGGCATGATTGATATTATGGGCGTGAGACCCATGATTATATTTTAGTAATGACTTGAGGGCATGCGTCTCTGACTTGATATGACTGCTTATGTGTTGTGTACTGTAGGTTGGCTATCATACATGTCTCCTGTTTTGTTAGACTGTTATGATTTCATTACAGTATTTACTGTTTCACATACTTGGTACATTCTTCGTACTGACCTCCTTCGGGGGGCTGCGTTCATGCCGCATGTTTAGGTGCCTAGATTTGGTGATCGGCAGTGTAGGACCTGCCGAGTTTTGGATAGCTCCTTACATTCGGAGTTTATCTTTTGGTATAAGTTCTTTCGATACATGCTTTTATGCGATTATGGGTACTGGCGGGCCTTGTCCGTCATAGTTGATATAACTCTTAGAAGTGCAGTATTCATGTGTGGGATTGGACTCGTATGCGGTGTAGTGTCTTTTGTTATGTATATTATATGGCACTGGTCGGCTTTTCCACTTACGCACGATTGGTTTTAAAAAAAGAGGTGTTATTTAATTTCGCAGCTTACTTAGTTGTTAAGGTAGAAGGGTGCCGGTAGGGCACGATCACGCCCGGGTTGGGCGTGACAAATACAGACCTAAGAGTTTCTTGAACTATGGCCGGACAAGGCCTGCCGTACCCATAATCACAAAGCCTATAATGAATGATCTATACCAAAATGATAAACTCCTGAACAGATGGAGCTATCCAAAACTTCGAGCGAGATCCTACACTGCGGATCACCAAAGCATGTACCTAAACTGCGGCATGAGCAGCCGAAGGAGGTCGATCTGAAGAATGTACCAAGTATGTGAAACTGAAAATACTGTAATGAAATCATAACAGTCTATACAAAATAGGAGACATGTATAATAGCCAAACTACAATACACAATACATAAGCAGTTATGTCAAATCAGGGACGCATGCCCTCAAAGTCATTACTCAAATATAACCATGGGTCTCACGCCCATAACATCAATCATGGCCGTGGAATCCTTCCTCACTGCCGACAGTTCATGATATAATATAACATCAATAAGCACACTGAACCTTGCAATCATTAGAGTAATGCAATCATTGTTACCTTTTTAGTTATACTTTTAACAATGAGACCAACTGTTCCACTTTAAGTCATAAACACACTGCACCCTTTCATTAATGAAATCACTACCGTTTCAAAACATGAAGGTCGTACCAGTTCCAGGGTCAACCACCCTCTGTGTTATAATGCAACCTATCATAGGACTATTTCACATGCAAGGGACTATTTCACCCGCATAGGTCATGTGGACCCGCAATGAGTCATCGGTACACGATACTCGCATCACGGATAACTAATCCATGGCTTATATATATCCCGGGAATTTAACCCGCCCGAGTTTATCCGACCCGCCGTGAGTGTGTACCACTCACCACCATGGGGAGCTACCCCATGATATCTCTTGAACCAAGTTGTCGGCCCTTTATGGAGGGACGCGGAGATGTGGAAATACGACACTTGCACGAATGTCTATATGAGCAACCCATATGCAAGCCAAAGTACTATCAAGGCACAAATAGAATAATTCTCATTTAAACAAGCCAAAGTACTACGTACGTCCATTCTTTTCAAAAGACTCCTTTTTATATAAAACCCCAAGATACTAACACCGGTAGTATCAAGGCATGTCTATTTTTCAAAATAAGTTACTACACCTTTAGAAATTCATTTCAAGGCTTTGAAACTAAGTAACTTCTAATTACACAACCTAGACAACTCATACCTATCCATCAAAATAGACAACTCTCTTAACCTTTCATAAAGTCGTTATAACTAACTTCCCATAAAGCCGTTATAACCATTTATGGTTTTAGACAAATTCATTCTTTTTATAACCAAGAGACTTATACCTTTAAAACCAAGTATCATATACTTTTAAATCAAGTTTCTTAACTTTCAAAATACTTCAAGTCTCTTAATCTTTAGAAATCAAGTTTCTTCTACTTTTAAATCTCAAGTAACTCACACCTTTAAAACAAGTTACTTCTCTTTAAATCATGTCATTTCTCCTCTTTTAAATCAGTTAAGTAAATCACTCATTTGACTCCCCTAAAGCCGTTATAACAACCCTTAGGTTTTGGAACTAAGGCACTATCCAAAATATTATGAACCACTTCCTTTTTTTAGACTTTAAGTACTTCAAGTAAAACACTTTCACTTTTGAAAATCCAAACTTCATTAAGGGAATGGATTATAACAACTTCCAATTTAAACATCCAAAGTACAATCAAGGAAGTATATAGAACAACTTCTATAGTAGGCAATCCAAGTACAATCAAGGAGTGGATCTTTTAAGGAGTAGTATTTACTTTCTTTATCATATGGAATCATGCTAGAAGAAGAGGAGATGGTTCACATACCTTTTCGGCTTAATCCACAAGCTAAGTCGAATAAGCCGCACGTAGAAGTGTCAACCTATAATGGCCACAACACGACTATCAACTTCTAGTTTCTAACGTAGAATGATACTAAGTATGCGGTCTCTTATTCTACGGAAAATTGGGCAGCACCTCCTTTGTTTCTACGTACTTTTCCACCTTTTTCAAGGCACGAAAATCAATAACCAACATGCCACATTTAAGGCTCAATACATCAACCAATCAAAGGGTATTCATCACGACCGAAGCGGGCCCGTGGTGGTGCCTACCCGGCACCCTAGTGACACAACATCAGAGTAATCAGCGGAACATAAAACACATACATGAAATGACAGAAGTACAAAACAGTAATCTGAGGAAAACTCGCCTTTCGGCATATATAAATAACAACATTACAAATGAACAGTTTAATCCTTTTTACAAACCCTGCCCACAACAGTACTACAGACCTCTAAGAATGATACGACAACAATGGCGGGACAGGGCCCCGCCAAACCCCTGAATGTAAACACCTATACGACAGGGGACTTTACCACTGATAAGCCTCCGGAGAAACGGAGCTTTCCATCTGTTGGCGTGACCACGAGCTAGGATCAACGGGTGTACCTCGACTGCGGCATGAACGGCCCCGAAGGAGGTCGATAACAGTGCAGAGTATGTGAAACTAAAAATACTGTAAATGAAATCATAATAGTCTATAAAGCAGGAGACATGTATGATAAGCAAACTACAGTCCACAACAAATAAGCAGTCATGTCAAGTCAGGGACTCACGCCCTCAAAGTTATCACAATAAACCCGTACGGGGCAAGTACGAAGGCATAGCCGACTACTAAGACCCACAGTACCAAAAATACCACAAACTGTATCCCGAGGTCTTTCTAGACCGCACCACATGATCGAAGCTGGCCACCTGCCCGCAATATCAATGTGCGCGTCTATTCTCGAACTCGCAGCTCGCATAGGTCACACACGGACCCGCATGAGGTATTCCTCGAATCATGGTCCTGCATCACTGAGGTATACCCGCGTCGGGCGACCAACCCTCGGTATCTGCCTAGGCTCCGCAACCCGCATAGTCTCAAAAGACCGCATAGTCTCAGCGGACCGCGTAGGGAATCCCCGCGTCAGGCTAAACACCCGAATGATCAAATCCTCGAGCTACCGCGCTCGCATAGTCACGAGGACCGCATAGGCCGTAAAGACCCGCATCAAGGGTGGCAAGCCCTCGGTATAATAAGTCAAGGGGGTATGTGATACAATAATAGTACAACGGGCTTAACGTTTAACAACGTAAGCACAACAGGAGTGACCCCCTCACATAATAATCACAAGATACTAACACACGTAGCATCCTAACATGCTTACTTATCAAGTCAACAAGAAAGTATTACAAGGCTATCACAAACCAATACAATCAAGTTATTCACACAAGGTACTTTCTACTAACAAGTTCGGGTACCTATCCCCAAAGTACTTCATACATTAAATCTTTAAAAGATACGTTACTTCCCAAAAAAACCACACAATACCCGTAGTATATGAACATAGAGTGATTATCTTTTTAAAGTAAATCAATTACTTCTCTTTGTAAAATCAAGTAGCAACATTCTTTTCCAATGTTCAAGTTTGCCTAATTTCCAATGTTCAAGTTTCTCATTTTAGAAAGGTTTCGTAGTTCATAGTCTTATTCATTTAAGAATATAATTCTCCTTTAAACAATCTGAGAAACCTAAGCCTTATATGTGAGTAGGATATTCTTGTTTATAACAATCTTATTCAAGACCATGATCTAGGAAATATCATTTTGTCTCATCTTAGTTTCTATGGAGATGGAAGTTTCTCTGGTTTTAATAATGCTTAATTAGTCAAAACATTTCCTTTTATTAACGCCGCGATGGTTTGTCGATACACATTCGATTTCGAAATCGAAGAAACATTCTTAAGCCGTTATACCTAACTTCCCATAAAGCTAGTATAACTCTTAAGTTTTCAAAACCAAATATTACTTCTTCTTTCAAAATGATTCAAAATCTTTTGAAATACTTCAAGTTCTTTATTAACACATAACAAACCAGTTATAGTTCAAATCAGTTACCTTTTAAAAACTACATGTATTTTCTAACCAACATAAAGCTGTTATAACCAACTTCCCATAAAGCCGTTATAACACTTTATGTTTACACCAATCAAATACATTTAGCACATGTATGCGTCTACCGTGCTACATAGTTCACACGTATCATGCTAGAAGAGATAGGAAGAGGTTCACATACCTCGCGGCAGTATCGACTAATAGCAAAACGCTCAAGTACTTCACCGCCGGCTACTCCTTTAGCCACGTAGATCGCACCACACGTAGTACTTCAACCTATAAGGCCACAAGGCGCTTATTAACATTAGGTCTCTTCGTAGAACATTCTACAGAAAATTCGCAGACCTCCCACATGACAGTAAAACTCTCCTCTATCGAGGCCGCTACTAAGCCAACCGGGGGTTATATATCTAACCCAAACGGTACAATTCTACTCCACGGTACTACTACACAAGTCTCATGTCTGACCCTATGTAATTACTGATTCGGTACTCTTCTTTAAATTCGGGCTTAAGTCGCAAGACATTGCGTAAGTATTATTCGAGCTTAAGTCAAAAGACATTGTCGATAACTACGTTGGTTCCATTATATAGTATACTTCAACTATATATTCAAGCAATTATGTAATTTCCAATTACAATAGAGGGACAAGATAATTACCTCGATAAGCCCATAATTATCCTAGCTTAAAGTCGATCCTGGGCAATCGTTTAGCTCAACTCAGCGCTCAACCAGCTCTAAACCACCCTTAGAAGTTCTAACCAACTTCTACACAATACTCCAACGGACTATGGAGATTTCCCTAGGGTTTCGGTTTTGTGGTAGTGGGAAGTATAATAGTATTTCTGGGCTTTTTGTACAAGTATAACCTTAGAATACTACAAGGTATAGGCTAAGGTAATTTGGGCATTATAACAATACTTTTGAGAGTATTCTACCAAAAGAGGGGGGTATTATACGAAAGCAACTAGGCTAGGGGGGGGGTACCCCACGGCCACACAACTAGGAGGGGGGGGTGTACCCCTCGGCCAAGGCCTCTAGGAGAGGGGGAGGCCTCTTGGCCGAACTCAACACAAAGGGGAGGGAGAAGGAGAGCTTTCAAGACTTAGGCAAATTTGTGGATGAATAAGTTCATCAAAGGGGTGGGTATTTATAGGCCAAGTGAAAGCCAACCAATGGCCAAGATCAATCCATGTGTTAGGCAAGTGTAGGGCTAGGATTTACCAAACACAAATATCCTACCTACCCTTGACTTTGTCAAGGCAACAAAAACGTGCCTTTGCCTATCCATTTCGTCCAAATGGACGATTGAAGTCCACCAATGAGAGGGTGCCGTGGCGCCTCTTGTTGATCAACACGTTTCGTCTCTCGTAAAAATCCGCAAAAATTAGAAAGGACATAGCCGTAATTTCCCCTACGAAAGCTGTGAAAACGTTTCGCCGAAAAACGACTCTAACCGGGTGTTGTGCACAAAATTAAATCGGCCAAGCCTATTTGAAGTTCAAAATTTCCTACGTACGTCCTCGCGTACATACTCTGGAAATACGGGGTATAACATTCTCCCCTCCTTAGAAACATTCGTCCCGAATGTTCCTTCAAGTCTCAAAACAACCGCGCGCCAGTATAGTCTTTACTACCACACTTACGAAACAATCCTGCCACAATGGCCACAGAAACAACTGCGCAAAATACTTACATCCAAGTCCACGAGGAATCACCTCTAACATCACCACAAACACCTCTCTCCGGGGTCTAAAATATACTCCCTCCACACTTTTTCCAAACAAAAGAAATGGTCACATCTATGCTCGCCATACATGCTCGCTTCTTCCCGACACCACTTTTGTCACCTTGCCGCGAGGTTCTAGTGTCACTCCGGCGACCCAACAAATGGTACCGGACTACATGCGATCCCTGAGGCTGTCGTACACTCGAACTCTTACCACATTTCTGATACTGCTTCAGTCTCCAAAACTCGGGGTTATCATCTTCAACTTGGTCATCATTAACTGGGAACACTCTGGATGGATTCTCCGATACTTTCCCGATCATAACAATACGAAAGACCGGACGTACTGCCTCCTAGGTCGGACGGCAAATGCTAACATATAGGCAACCTGACCTATTCTTCACATGAACTCAAAAAGGGCCCAAAGTAACTCGGGCTAAGTTCCCTCTGTATTCCAAAACTCGTCACACCCACCCCGGGGTGGTACTTTCAAGAAGACCGACCGTCAACCTGAACTCTAAGCGTCGTCGCCGATTATCCGCACAATTCCTCTGAGCTGCCAGAACTTCTTCTAGACAAGCTTCGCACTATCCACAGTCTGCTGGAACAAGCCTGAACCAACTATCTGAATCTTGCCAACATCGAACCAATCGACCGGCGACTTACACTTCCGCCCCTACAAGGCTTCAAAAGGTGACGTCCGAACACTGAAATGGTAGCTTAAACACTCCCTCCACAGGAGACAACAATCTCCACAACTACCCCTGAAATCCACACCCTGGCCCGAGGGCGAATGCGATTCTGAGACTCACCTGAGTTCTTAACACATGCTTGGCAAAACTTCCAGAAACAACAACAGCCCTACCCTGGGCTCCACTGTCTGTCATAAGGTGAAGGTAGGCACCCCGTGCAGCCTTACAACCTTTCTGATAATTCAACACTGCCGAGTGAACGGTCCTGAACGAAGAACACGATGGGCTGCCCATCGGCCCGACCCGGTCGAACGTATCCACGAACTCGTACGCTGGTTAACTAAACTTGGGCCTAACACCCTCACAACCCTAACATAATGCGGGACCACCACAACCTGACCCCACCACCAAATCTACCGCGGGTTGACCCGCAACGAGGCCTCAACCCGACGCGAACGCTAACGTATAATACTAGCTCCCCGATCCGGAACAATCTCACTAATCATGTTTCGAAAACCTAGCGGTCTTCTTAGCTCAACTACCCCCTTTCATTCCATACTACTAGGGACCTATCCCAAACATAACTCACGTGCACTATGCACTTCCGATAAGGGTCAAACATAACACTACACCTTTTCTCGAGATGGCCTCACCTCTAAGGTCTCAACGTAAAACATTCTAAGGTTCACACCTTATCTATCCCCCAAAATCTTACTCGGTTAAACAACCATGATTTCTAAACACAACTAACACACCGCTATCGGAACATAGCACCTAAGGTATACTCACCTTATCACACATACTGATCTCTAGAGGGTTAAAGATATATCTATACCCACTGCTTCACTCCCCTTAGTCGTTCTAATCAAACCTGCCCCGTAGGGCGCATAGCTAGGGAAGATGACGAACTACCCACCGATCCTGAAGGCTAAGTCCTCCTACAAGGACACTCTATCGACATCAGACCCTGACGGTCGTAGGTACAACAAGTACCGACTAAAGACGACATTCCCGGGATGGCGTGCATGTGTGATGAGCGGAAGCCACGGAGTTACGACCGACTCCTGCATACTCGAACGTCACGAACCCGTGGAAGACCACTCAGCGGCGGAGGTGCATATCAAATCTGTTGGTGGCGACTCGCCTCGAAAGTTACTAAAGGACCTTCGCTCGGCCTCTTACGTTGTCGCCCGTTAACCCGTCGATCTCTATGTTTTCTCGGCCTGCTGCGCATAAGCCCGTACACAGGCCATGCTCAAGCCCAACTGAAGAATTACTCTGGCACAACCTTCTTTTAGATAGTCCTCAAGATTCGCGGTACATCGGTATACTCTCTGGTAGCCAAATCTATAGCTAGTAACAGGGTCGCCTCTTTGCAATCTAAATTCTCTGTTCCCGGTCGTGGAACTGAAGGTTCAAATGTCATGGCCGCAGTAGGAACTGCCGCCGCCGTGCTAAACTCTGCTGGGGCTAGTGATGTCGCAGAACTCCCCGAATGAAGCACTACCCTAGGTAATGATTGGGCCTGGGCCCTCGCCACCCTCTGAACTCTACTCGCAGCTCCCTCTGGGCTCGGGTTGCCTACGCGGAGGCATAACGATAAGGAAAGAATTTCGTCGGAGGTCCAACTTACAACACGGCTCTAAGGCACGATCTCGAGTGAGAAGAATAGAAACCACTCCTAAATATCCTATAGCCTCACGATTATTGGTGTGGTGCACACACCGATAATCAAGACTCTTGGATCGATGCACGTAGACACTTTCCGAGGATTAACGCTCGATACCACTTTTGTCACGACTAACCGGCGGGCGTGGTGCCTTACCGGGCACCCTAGTGACACAACATCAGTGTCAATGAACATAAAACACATACATGAAATGACGAAGTACAAAGCATGTCGAGAAAACTCGCTTTCGGCATATATAAATAACAACATTACAAATGAACAGTTTAATCCTTTTTACAAACCACGCCTGCAAGATTACTCTGCACCTCTAAGAATGTTACGACAACAATGGCGGGACCGGGCCCCGCCAAACCCCTGAATGTCAACACCTATCTGACAGGACTTTACCGATAAGCCTCGGAGAAAGCGGAGCTTTCCATCTGTTGACTGTGACCACGAGAGCTAGGATCAACGATCGTGTACCTCAACTGCGGCATGAACGGCCCCGAAGGAGGTCGGTAACTGGCGAGTATGTGAAACTAAAAATATCAGAAATGAAATCATAATAGTCTATAAAGCGGGAGACATGTATGATAAGCAAACTACGATCCTGACAATTAAGCAGTCATGTCAAGTCAGGGACTCACGCCCTCAAAGTTATCACAATAAACCCGTACGGGGCAAGTACGAAGGCATAGCCGACTACTAAGACCCACAGTACCAAAAATACCACAAACAGTATCCGAGGTCTTTCTAGACCGCACCATGATCGGCGGCCACCGCCCGCAATATCAATGTGCGCGTCTATTCTGGAACTCTCGCGACTCGCATAGGTCACACGGACCGCGTGAGGTATTCTCGAATCATGGTCCCGGACCGCTGAGGTATACCTCGCGTCGAAGGCGGCCAACCCTCGGTATCCGCTGAGGCTCCGCAACCGCGCATAGTCTCAAAAGACCGCATAGTCTCAGCGGACCGCATAGGAATCCCGCGTCGGGCTAAACACCGGAATGATCAAATCCTCGAGCTACCGCGCTCGCATAGTCACGAGGACCGCATAGGCCGTAAAGACCGCGTCAAGGGTGGCAAGCCCTCGTGATAATAAGTCAGGGTATGTGATACAATAATAGTACAACGGGCTTAACGTTTAACAACGTAAGCACTGCGAGTGACCTCACATAATAATCACAAGATACTAACACACGTAGCATCCTAACATGCTTACTTATCAAGTCAACAAGAAAGTATTACAAGGCTATCACAAACCAATACAATCAAGTTATTCACACAAGGTACTTTCTACTAACAAGTTCGTACCTATCCCCAAAGTACTTCATACATTAAATCTTTAAAAGATACGTTACTTCCCAAAAAAACCACACAATACAGTAGTATATGAACATAGAGTGATTATCTTTTAAAGTAAATCAATTACTTCTCTTTGTAAAATCAAGTAGCAACATTCTTTTCCAATGTTCAAGTTTGCCTAATTTCCAATGTTCAAGTTTCTCATTTTAGAAAGGTTTAGTAGTTCATAGTCTTATTCATTTAAGAATATAATTCTCCTTTAAACAATCTGAAACCTAAGCCTTATATGTGAGTAGGATATTCTTGTTTATAACAATCTTATTACAGTGACCATGATCTAGGAAATATCATTTTGTCTCATCTTAGTTTCTATGGAGATGGAAGTTTCTCTTTTTAATAATGCTTAATTAGTCAAAACATTTCCTTTTATTAACTGCGATGGTTTGTCGATACACATTACGATTTCAAATCGATAAAACATTCTTAAGCCGTTATACCTAACTTCCCATAAAGCTAGTATAACTCTTAAGTTTTCAAAAACCAAATATTACTTCTTCTTTCAAAATGATTCAAAAATCTTTTGAAATACTTCAAGTTCTTTATTAACACATAACAAACCAGTTATAGTTCAAATCAGTTACCTTTTAAAAACTACATGTATTTTCTAACCAACATAAAGCTGTTATAACCAACTTCCCATAAAGCCGTTATAACACTTTATGTTTACACCAATCAAATACATTTAGCACATGTACGTCTACCGTACTACATAGTTCACACGTATCATGCTAGAAGAGATAGGAAGAGGTTCACATACCTCGCGACGAGTATCGACTAATAGCAAAACGCTCCAAGTACTTCCAACTGTCGGCTACTCCTTTAGCCACGTAGATCGCACCACACGTAGTACTTCAACCTATAAGGCCACAAGGCGCTTATTAACATTAGGTCTCTTCGTAGAACATTCTACAGAAAATTCGCGAGACCTCCCCATGACGTAAAACTCCTCCTCTATCGAGGCCGGCTACCAAGCCAACCAGGGGGGGTTATATATCTAACCCAAACGGGTACAATTCTACACCACGGTACTACTACACAAGTCTACTGTAATACAACCCTATGTAATTACAGTTCAGTACTCTTCTTTAAATTCAGGCTTAAGTCGCAAGACATTGCCGTAAGTATTATTCAGGCTTAAGTCAAAAGACATTGCCGATAACTACGTTCAGTTCCATTATATAGTATACTTCAACTATATATTCAAGCAATTATGTAATTTCCAATTACAATAGAGGGACAAGATAATTACCTCGATAAGCCCATAATTATCCTAGCTTAAAGTCGATCCTGGGCAATCGTTTAGCTCAACTCAGCGCCCAACCCGCTCTAAACCACCCTGAGAAGTTCTAACCAACTTCTACACAATACTCCAACGGACTATGGAGATTTCCCTAGGGTTTCGGTTTTGTGACTGACGGGAAGTATAATAGTATTTCTGGGCTTTTTGTACAAGTATAACCTTAGAATACTACAAGGTATAGGCTAAGGTAATTTGGGCATTATAACAATACTTTTGAGAGTATTCTACCAAAAGAGGGGGGTATTATACGAAAGCAACTAGGCTAGGGGGGGGGGTGTACCCCTCGGCCAAGGCCTCTAGGAGAGGGGGAGGCCTCTTGGCCGAACTCAACACAAAGGGGAGGGAGAAGGAGAGCTTTCAAGACTTAGGCAAATTTGTGGATGAATAAGTTCATCAAAGGGGTGGGTATTTATAGGCCAAGTGAAAGCCAACCAATGGCCAAGATCAATCCATGTGTTAGGCAAGTGTAGGGCTAGGATTTACCAAACACAAATATCCTACCTACCCTTGACTTTGTCAAGGCAACAAAATCGTGCGTTTGGCTATCCTTTTCGTCCATATGGACGATTGAAGTCCACCATTGAGAGGGTGCCATGTGGCGCCCTCTTGTTGGTCCAACACGTTTCGTCTCTCGGTAAAATCCGCAAAAATTAGAAAGGACATAGCGGAAATTCCCCTACGAAAGTGTGAAAGCGTTTAGCGAAAACGACTCTAGCAAGGGTGTTGTGCACAAAATTAAATCGGCCAAGCCTATTTGAAGTTCAAAATTTCCTACGTACGTCCTCGCGTACATACTCTGGAAATACGGGGTATAACAATTACACGCCTTACAATACGTGTAAAATTCTGCCCCACAATTAATACCAAGTAGTTCAATATCCAAATCCATTCACGGCTAACATATATAACAACACAAAGTCCTTTCCAATTTTTTTTCAATCCAAGTTCTTAGGTCTAACATTATATATAGTCATAAACAACTTTAACAACTATAATTCCTTCTTTATATAACATGCGACGACTAAACTAATAACTAAATTGAATTGTAATCTCAAAGGCTAACATGCGAATTTCGGATTAGGGTTCCAATATCCATAACCATTATCAAACTTCCATATATACATCTCATGCTTGCTAATATCCATAACTACAACAATAAGTAATCTTTAATTACTAAAACGACAAGATTGTTACCTTGATAAGCCCTTATAAATTTCCAACATTCAAAGTCGCTCCTTAGCAATTCTTAGCTCCTTTCCTTCATGCTCCAATCCGCTATTTGAAGCCTTTAGAAGTTCACAAACAACTTCTTTTCCATTTCCAATCCAAACTATGAAAACGACTTAGGTTTTCGCCTTGCGACTAACGTGAAAACGTCATTTTTCCGAGATCTTTCTATTGATATATCCTTAAAATACCCCTAGGAACCTTGGGTTAAAGTCTTGTGAATAATGAACCAAAATTGCAAAAAAAATTGTGTGGGAATTGTACTATACCCGAGAGCTATCTTATGGACAAGAACAATGTGAAATTATTCTAAGTATTGAAGACTAAGTCTTGCTACTAGTGTAGTATATATAACATAATGGAGGGTCAAGATTACAACATATGTGTGGCTAGGATGAAGAATACTTAATATCTATACAAGTGGGCAAGTTGACTAAGTCAATTATCTTAAGCTTTGTAAGACTTGATCATCTACATTGGTCAATGACCATTAAACCCTTGGCCCATTTCGTGCAAGCCTATTGGGGGGGTAACACGTGTCGCCCTCCTATTCGTCCATAAAATTTCGTAACCCTCGTGGGCCCCACAAAATGTAAATTTTCTCGGGTGGGCCCTACGTGAATAAATACATATAATACACTTCCACAATGATAATAAATTCCATACTCCTCAAATAATGTATTTTGAAAATCTAATTCTCATCCAAGAACATTTTTCCTTTCCGACGTTCGGAAGACTTTTCCTTCCGAAAAACAATTCTTTCTTTCGTACCAATCTTTCAAGTCTTGTGTTCTCGCGTCCATTCTCTTATACATGTCCTGGAATTACGGGGTGTAACAGGTTCGACGTGGGTGAGGTTCAGTTAGTTGGCCCAGACTTGATTCAGCAGGTTGTGGATAAGGTGAAGCTTATCCAAGAGAGATTGTTAGCAGCTCAGAGTCGGCAGAAGTCTTATGCAGATAAACGGCATTGACATTTAGAGTTTCAGGTAGAGGATTGGGTCTTATTGAAGATATCAACCATGAAGGGTGTGATGAGGTTCCGAAAGAAGGGGAAACTTAGCCCAAGGTACATTGGGCCTTACCAGATCATCCGTAGAGTAGACAAGGTTGCCTATGAGTTGGATCTGCCATCGGATTTAGAGGCAGTACATCCGGTCTTCCATGTTTCTATGTTACGGAAGTGTATCAGAGATCCATCGAGAGTTTTCCCAGATAGCGAGGTCCAGGTGACAGAGGGGTTATCGTATGAGGAGAGTCCCATAGTGATACTCGATCGCCAGGTCCGGCGACTGCGGACCAAGAATGTAACCACAAAGTCTTGTGGCGGAATGATAATAGGGAGGAGATGACTTGGGAAGCGGAGGAGGACATGTTGAGGAAGTATCCTCACTTATTCTCTACACCTTCAGGTAATTCATTTCCCTTACTTGTCAAGTTTTAATTGAATTATTTTGCTTAAAGTGCTATTATGTGGCCACGTGTGGCATTATTGGTATGTAGGGGTTGTAAAAGGGGACTATGTCGCTATCTATAAGATTGACTCCGAAAGAACATTCAGGGACGAATATTTCTAAGGGGGGAAGAATGTTACACCCCGTAATTCCAGGACATGTTCATAAGAAAATGTTAAGATTTGAGACTAGTAAAAATTTATCGGAATTATGGAAATGTCGAGAAACGAAATATTGCGACGAATGGGAGGGCGAAACATGTCACCCCCCCTTGGTTGGTCTTGGTAGAATTAGACCATGGGCTTAATGGTCATTTGACCAATGTGTAGATGACCAAGTCTTGCAAGCTAAAGAGCTTGAGTTTATTGACCAAGTCAAAGAGCCACTTGGCTAGATCTCTTAATGAAATGCATCCAAGCCACCCATTTGTTCTAATCTTGACCCTCCATATTGTTATATAACCATACTACTAGCAAGACAAGTTTCCATACTTAGAAAAAAATTCAAGAATTTTGTGCTTGTCTAGAGAAGCTCTCGGGTTTGCTAGGGTTCCAACAAGAAAAAAATTCGTTTGTTGTTCAATAATCTCCATACTTTAAACCAAGGTTCCTAAGGGTATGGTAAGGGTATCTCAATAGAAATATCCCGGAAAAGTGTCGTTTTTACATTAGTCGCAAGGTGAAAACCTAAGTCGCTTTCATAGGCTTGGATTGGAATTTGAAGAAAAGTTGTTTGTGAACTTTTAAGGGCTTCAAGTAGCGGATTGGAGTGTCAAGGAGGGGTGCTAAGCTGCTAAGGAGCGACATCGGATCTTGAAATTAGATTGAGGCTCGTCAAGGTAACAATCTTGTTCTCTTAAGTGTTATAAGATTACATATTGTTGTAGCTCTACATTTTAACAAGCATGAGATATATGTATTGGAGATTCATAAGTGTTATGGATATTGGAAGCCTAAATCCGAAATGACCTTGTTAGCCATTTGAAATTGAAATACAATTTGGTCGATTGTTAGAATCGTCGTATGTTATCTAATTGGAGATTTTAATTGTTATAATCGATTGCGGCTATATAACATGTTAGACTAAACAAATTGGATTGAAAAAGAATTGGAAAAGACTTTGTGTTGTTGTACCTCAATTGCCGAAAATGACATTGTCTTTTGGACTAGTCTGATATCAAATGTAGGGCAGAATTTTACACATCTTGTTAGGCGTGTAATCCCATGTTGTTAGCTACATTGTTGATGTTACACCCCGTAATTCCAAGAGGATGAGATGAGAACGTACGAAAGGAAATAAGATTCGAAGTTGGAAAAAGAAAAAAAAAAGTTGGCAGAATATTTTTGGACAGTTTTTTCAGTCAACTTGGGAGCAGTATATCTCCTAGTATAATTGAAGTTTTTAGGTGTTTCAAAATCCCAATATGAATTTCATTGAGTCTAGTTTCCAACACAACAAACCGCTTGTCGATAGGACATCGGAGTAGAAAGTTATGGACGTTATAAGATCGGCTGACAGAATGAAGACGGGCGCCAGCTGGCCACTTGCGGCGTCAAAAAGCCTGAAATTGTCTGAAATTGCAGCGCCGCGGCGCCGAGGCGGGATTTTTTGCGGAAATAGGGTAAAAATAGAAGATATTTGTTGTAGAGGACCCCTGAGTGAGTGACAAGTGTCCCCCCAACTTGTGGAACAAGATAAAGGCTATATTTGACCAAGTCTTGCTAGATTAAAATCATTTTGCAAGACTTCACCCAAATCTTCTCTTCTCTTCTCTCTCAAATGGTTGAAACCCTAAGCCTAAAAGAGATTCTTTTAGAAAGGCAACAAGAAGGAAATATGTTGGCAAGCTTGTAGGGGGTTCGTAGAGATGATATTTGCGGGAAGAAGAATTTCGGAAAGAGAGCTAAAGTGGGCAAGATTGTTGTACTATTTTGGGCTTATCAAGGTAACCACTTTGTCCTCTTAAGTGATTGAAGATTTCTCATTGTTGTAGTTATACATTTTAACTAGCATGAAGTATATGTATTGAAGATTGATAAGTGATATGGATTGAAGTAGCCTAAATCCGAAAATGACATGTTGAGTAGTTTGAAATTGAATTACAATTTGGTCGTTAACTAGTATCGTCGCATGTTATCTACTTGAAGATTTTAGTTGCTATAATCGATTGCGGCTTTATAACATATTGTACTAAACAACTTGGATTGAAAAGGAATTGGAAAAGACTTTGTGGTGATGTACCTCAAATTTGCCGAATGTGACATAGTATGTTGGACTAGTTTTATATCAATTGTGGGGCGGAATTTTACACGTCATGTAGGCGTGTCAGCCCATATTGTTAACTACATTATTGAGCCTTAAATGTGGCGTGTTTGGTTATTGAAATTCGGCCTTGAAAAAGGTGGCAAAGTATGTAGAAACAAAGGAAGTGCGGTCCAATTTTCCGTAGAATTTAGTGACTTTGCACTTAGAATATTCTACGTTTGAGGTAAGAAGTTAATAGATGTATTATGGTCATTATAGGTTGACATACTACGTACGGCATATTGGACTTGGCAAGTGGATTGAACCGAAGAGGTATGTGGAACTTTCTTATCTCTTGAGCATGATTAAGTTGTAAATGTATAGTACGGTAGACGTACAAGATTTTGACAATCTAGTCCATTTGATATCCTTGGCTTATTTTTAAGAATGTCCAAGTTGGTTGAGTTAGGGAATTAACTCACTTGTTTAAAAATATTAAGGATATCTTGGTTTCTAAAACTTAAGAGACTTTGAGTATTTTGAAAGTATTTTCGATACTTGTTTTGTTGGAAAATTTAAGTCTCTTAGTTATAAAGAAGAATGTAAGTATCTAAGGCATAAAGCTAGTATAACGGCTTTATGGGAAGTTAGTTATAATAGCTTTATGGAAAGTTAAAAAGAGTGGTTTACTCTTAAGTAATGAAAGTATGATAAATGACTTGAAATAATGAAAGACAAATTGATTTGAAGGCATCAATTGCTTAAGGTTTTTTTTTAAAGAAAGAAGTCACTTGATTTAGAAGCCTAAATGTATTTCTAAAAGGTATTGTGACTTGTCTTGAAAAGTAGTTATGACTTGATACTACGGTTATTAGTATCTTTGAAGTTTTATATGAAAAAGAGTCATTTTAAAAGAATAGAAGTACGTAGTACTTTGGGTTAAATTCCCGGATTTTATAATGACATGGTAGTGCCTTAAGTAAACTAAAATGAGAGTGTATATGAATAAGACTAATAAGAAGTTAGGGGGATTTCTTAACTTGCTTATGTTATGTATGATAAGCCGGTAGTTCTTATGTTATGTATGATAGCCGGTTGTGCTAGTGATTTATTGTGCATTACGGGGTCATTCCCCGGGTTTGTGACATTTGCATATTCCGTGGATTTGCTACCCATGATGTGAGGAATACCTCATGCGGGTCCGAAAGGGCTTATGCGGGTGAAATAGTCCCATGCGGGGCGGACCAGTCCTATGCGAGGAATACCTCATGCGGGTCTACACGACCTATGCGGGCGGATACAGTCTATGCGAGGAATACCTCATGCGGGTCCATACGACCCTTGCGGGTAAAATAGTCCAGGAGTAGGATTGCTTAATGATACTGCGGGCGGGTGTCCTTGCTTTGATCATGAGCCTCCTATTTTTATGCAGTAAAGTATACTCTTGTTTACTCTCATTGTTAGTAAGGCACAGTGTACTGTTATATGAGTTATCATACATGTCTCCAGTTTTATTTTAGACTTATGATTTCACTACATTACTTTCAGTTTCACATATTTGGTACATGTTGTACTGACCTCCTTAGGGGGGCTGCGTTCATGCCGCAAGTAGAGTACATGTTGCTGATCCTCACTCTTAGGATCACTGTTCAGCTATTGAGAAACTCCTTTATTTCGGAGGCTTATCCCTGGTATTGTCGGTTGTTGTACATTTAGGGGTATGGCGGGGCCCTGTCCCGCCAAAGTTGTTATTCTTAGAGGTCTGTAGTCACATTTGTGGATTGGGTTTGTAAGAACAGAGATGTACTATTTTAATTTTGTATTATGTATATGTTACGAAAGGCGGCCTTATCGGCTAGCCGGTTGATGTCTACTGTCTAAGTATGATTTTTATTTTAGGAGTTGTGTATGTTCCGCTGCTATTCTCTGATGTATACCTGAAAGGGGTGCCCAGGTAGGGCACCAGTCGCGGGCCCGGGGTCGGGTCGTGACAAAAGTGGTATCAGAGCAGTTAGTCCTCGGAAAGTGTCTACAGACCGTGTCTAGTAGAGTCTTGATTATCGGTGTGTTGTGCACCACATCTATAATCAGGAGGCTGCAGGACATTTAGGATTGGTTTCCATTCTTCTCACTCTGAGATCGTGCGATAGAGCTGTGTTGTTAGGGTCGTCTCTCCCTAACGAGTTATGTTGTTTGCATTCTGAAAGCGTGATGACCAGGAAAGATTATGTGGATTTCGTATCCAGGTTGGTAATGTTTGTAGTATAGTTGGTATTGTGACATACAGCTATACGGATTTATGTATGAGGGTCACATATGTGTTGCCTAGAATGGTTTGAGATTACCAGGAATTGGTAAGGACTAAATAAATACCGGGAAGGTATGAACAGTTAATAGACTCTCAGCAAGGTTTTACGTACTAATTTGAGATAAGTAGGAGATGATGAGCTGTATGAGAAGTAAATGGACCCTTAAGAAGTTTAATTAAGGGACTTAATGGAAGACTATGTTAACAGATTAAGCTACGTGGTATGATTAAGAAAATGGTATGAATGAGATCCGTATGGAGTAAGTATGGTTGTTGTGATCAAGACAACACGATTATAGTATTATGAGAAGTTATTGTACCCGTTTACGGGGGGACTGATAAGGTAGTCTTGGAGCATGGAAATTGCGAGCCTAAGAATATTGATAACCGCCGAGACCTTAGGTGTATAAGGCTTTCTCGGGTAGTAAAAAGTTAAGTCAGACCAATGATAAGAGTTAAGTGCGACGCTGAGTCGGGTTGAGGACCTATTAAGGGTCGCCCCATAGCCTGAAATGGAATGGGATCAGTTGGTAGTAGTCATCGTGAAAGTCACGCGAAGGTGCGAGGTCAAGTCTAGTTAATCGTTTCTGGGTTCGTGGGCGCATTCCACACGAACGAGTTGTGAGCCGGATATGGCCTTATATTGTTTAATTTAGTAACTCCAAAGATTGGAGGCCAGATGTAGTATGGAAGTTATGTACGTATGTTAGTATAAATTTGGAAATGCGGAAGCGTCGACCGGTGAAAAAGAGCAACCAAGTGTAAAGAAATGGAGCCTGAATCCATGAGAACCTTTCGAGGTGACTACACCCGTGAGTGTTGGGTGGTAGCTGAGCTGGTAGATAATAATTACCGGTAACGATACAGTCGTTGGACCCTAGCAGACCTAGCAGAGCTATTATGACAGACATTGAGGTCATTATGAGTACGGACTAGTTGGCCTCTTGTTATGCCAACGTGGACTACAGAGAGAGATTGATTCGGTACCAGTTTCCTGATAAGCCGGTTATCGAGTGGAAAGGAAGAGAAGTGGTGGTAACCAGTGAATTATTCTTCATTCTTTGACATAATTGTTTTTAATAAGTATGTGTGACTTGTTCATTTGAGGTGAATTGAGGCAGAAAGTAAGTAATAATTGAATTTGAAGGAATTTATGTTAAGTGCCCTTGGAGGTACTTGGAGTTGGTTTGGTGTGGCAGTCAGGGCCACGACCTTCCAGATAATTTCAGGAAAATGTGCAAGGCAAGAATAAAATAAGTATGAGTGCTGCCGGCGGAAAGCTGAGGGCATCTTTGGTAGGTTTTGAAAATCTACACGATTTTAAGGCGGGGCGTGATGATTAGATATTTACAGGACCGCGAGAGGACCCTTTGATTAGGGTTGTGACTCCAAGGAAAGTTTATTTAAGGGAGATAAGTTCTCTCCCCCACGTAAAGGATAGTTTTACATATTATGGGGTTGCGTGTACCCATGTTGTTATACGAAGGATATGAGACTGGTAAGGTCTTCGGTATCGTCATGCCATAGGTTACAGTTTTAGATAATCGTGGGAAAAGTATTGTGTTGGGGTAATTAAGAACGACGTTACGAAGTGGTCGAGGAAGTGTCGTAAGGATAAAAAAAATGCAGTGTAATGCGCATGTATGGCTATGCGATTACGGATCAAGATAGAAATACTTTTGTTAATAATAAGCATAAGGTAAGGTTATGACCAGAATGATAAAAGAGAATAAGACTATGGTTATGTGAGTTGCACGAGATATGATTACCCCAGACTAGTGTAAGACCATTAGTAAATAATGGGCAGTAAGAACACCTCGAGGGAAGGTGGTAGCATCGGTACTGACAAGAAAGATAGTAAGAAAATACGGAGGGGTAAGGGACCCCAGGACAACTTGAAATAACTTATAAAGGAAAGACGAGTAGACACTTGAACGATAAGAAATCTTGACAAGTCATTGGATTATTGTCACGACCCGAACCCGGGCCCGTGACTGGTGCCTTACCCCGGGCACCCTAGTGATACATACATCAGAGTAATCAGCGGAAAATAAAACAAGACATGAAATATCAAGAAGTGTAAAACAGTAATCTGAGAAAACTTGCCCTTCGGCATATATATAAATCAACTTAAAACCGAACAGTTACATCCCATTACAACTCGCCTTACAAGATTTACTCTGGACCTCTAAGAATGATATGACAAAATGGCGGGACGGGGCGCCATACCCTGAATGTAAATACCTACAACGACGAGGACTATACGGCGATAAGCCTCGGAAAGCGGAGCTTCCCAAAACTCTTGAGCTGCGATCCTAAGGCGAGGATCAACAGTGTACCTCTACTGCGGCATGAGCGGCCGAAGGAGGTCGATGCAACAGTACAGTATCTGGCCCGAAAATCACGTAAATGAAATCATAGTAGTCTATATAAAGCGGGAGACATGTATGATAACCAAACTACGATTCCGATAAATAGCGATCATGTCAAGTCGAGGACTCACACCTCAAAGTCATCACTTAAATATAACAATGGGTCTCACGCCCACAACATCAATCATGCGTGGAATACCTTCATCCGGCGATCTATGATATAAAAGTACCAAGGAATACACATGAACACGAGTCCCACGTGTCATAATAAAGCTATCACGACCCGACCAGGGCGCGGGTGCCCTACACAGGCACCTGTTCGAGTATACATAAGAGAATAGCGGGAACATACACAACTTAAACACAGTGTAAACAATATATGCCATTTGTTATACCCGTATTTCCAGAGTATGTACGTGAGGACGTACGTAGAAAAGTTTGAACTTGAAATAGTCTTGGCCGAAATATTTTTGTGCACAACACCCGATTAGCATCGTTTTTCGACGAAACGTTTTACACAACTTACGAAGGGAAAATTCCGGCTATGTCATTTAGTATTTTTGCGGATTTTTCCGAGAGATGAAATATTTTGGACCAACGGGAGGGTGACATGTGTGACCCTCACATTGGGCGTTACTTTGGGCGGTTTGGACGAAAAAGAGTCAAAGGGTTGGTAGGATATTTTGTGATATTTGTGTGGTAGATGGATAAGGTACACATGGGTGAATCTTGACCCTACACTTGCCTTGCACTTGGCATGATCTTGGTCATTGGTTGGCCATGGCTTGACCTATAAATACCCCCCCTTTGTGAAGACTTCTTCATCCTAAAATCTTTCTAAGTCTAGAAAGCCCTCTAGTCCCCCCCCCCCCCCTTAGTGTAGTGTTCTCGTCCAAGAACACACCCCTCCCCCTTTGTGAGGCCCCTTGGCCGAGAGTCCCCTCCCCCGTGGCCGCGAGGACCCCCCCGCCGAGCGGCGTTGGCCGCGGGGGACACCCCCCCCTTGTGGTGGTGTCTCGTGTAAATACCCCACTATTGGTAGAAATACTCTCAGTATTGTTACTATACCCAAATACCTTAACCTTATACCTTGTAGTATTCCAAAGTTACCTCTATGCATAGAGCCCGAAAATACTATTATACTTTCCTTTAGCCACTAAACAAAACCCTAAGGAAAACCTTCATAGTCGGTTGAAGTGTTAAGTAGAAGTTGCGTAGAACTTCTAAGGGTTGTTTGGAGCGGGTTGGAGCGCACGGAGTAGGAGCTAAACCTTGCTCAGGATCGACATTTAAACTTGGATAATTTTGGGCTTATCGAGGTAAATACTACTGTCCTTCTATTGTAATTGGAAATTACATGTTGTAGGAATATATAGTTGAAGTATACTATATATAGAACTGAACATAGTTTTGCGGCAATGTCTTTTGACTTAAGCCTGAATTTAAAGAAGAGAACTGAACTGTAATTACATAGGACTGTATTACAGTAGACTTGTGTAGCATTACTGTGAAGTAGAATTGTACACGTCCGGATTAGACGTACAACCCCCCCCCCCTAGGGAGTTGTTGGCCTGTTAGCAGGCCTCGATAGGGGAGGAGATTTCTGTGATTCTGCGGGGTGGGAGGTCTTCTTGAATTTTACGTAGAATATTCTACGTTGAGATCTAGATGTTAATAGGCGCCTTGTGGCCTCTATAGGTTGAAGTACTACGGGTGGCGTGAGTGCTTGACTTAAGGTGTATTGCGGTTTGAGGTACTTGGAGAGTTTGCTATTAGTCGATAATCGTCGCGAGGTATGTGAACCTCTTCTAACTTTTCTAGCATGATATGTGTATAAATATGTAGTGCGGTGAAGCGTACGTGTGTTAAATGTATTTGATTTGTTTAAAACATAATTTGGTATAACGGCTTTATTGGAAGTTGGTTATAACAACTTTATGTAAGTAAGAAATGCTTTGTGGTTTTAAAAGATAAGCGATTTGACTTATAAGCGTGGATGTGTGATAATAAGAAACCTTTTTGAAAGAAGAAGAGTAACACTTGGTTTTAAAAGCTTAAGAGTTATACTAGCTTTATGGGAAGTTAGGTATAACGGCTTAAGAGAGATAAAAGAATGATTTATTGACTTAAGAAGTTAAGAGACTTGATCTTAAAAGATAAGAGACTTGACTTAATTTTATTAATGTGAATTTTGTTAAAACGTGTGAAACTTCATTCGTGAGTAAAGAGTATTTTGGTTTTCAAAAGTAATGATGTTTTACTTATTTCGGACATCAGAATGAATGTCGAACAAACCATAGCAGCGCTAATAAAGTTAAATGTATTGACTAATAAAGAATTATTAATAACCAGTAGAAGCCTCCATCTGCATAGAAGCTAAGATGAGACAAAATGATATTACATTTCCTAGATCATGGCTGCTTAAATAAGATTGTTATAAACAATAATAACCTACTCACGTATCAGACATATGTTTCTCAAATTGCTTTCAAAGAGAATTATATCATTAAGTGATTAATACTATGAACTACGAAACCTTTCGAAAATGAGAAACTTGAGTAATTGAAATTAGGCAAACTTGAACGTTTGGAAAAGAATGTCGTTACTTGATTTTATAAAGAGAAGTGTTTTGGTTTACTTCAAAAGATAATCACTCTATTTTTATACTACGGGTATTGTATGACTTTTGTGAAAGAAACGGATCTTTTAAAAGAGTTAATGTATGAAGTACTTGGGGATAAAAACCCGATCTTGTTAACCAGATAGTAGAAAGTATCTTGTGCGAATAACTTGATTGTGTTGGTTTGTGATAGCCTTATAATACTTTCTTGTTGGTTTGATAAGTAAACATGTTAGGATCTTTACGTGTGTTAGTGATACGTGATGTTTGTGTAAAGGGGTTCTCCTCGATCGCGCTTATGTTGTTTAACTATCAGTAGTTATGTTGGTATTGTACCACTCGCGCCAGACATGATCCGGAGGTTAAGGCGCCTCCGATGCGGGGTAATACTCGAGCGATGCTGTGTGACTATGATTCGAGGATACCTCATGCGGGTCCAGGGGACCTATGCGGAGCTACGAGAGTTCCAGGTTAGTGTGCGGCCTATATGGTCATGCGGTCTATGTGGCCATGCGGACTGCGAGTCCAGGCGGATGCCGGGGAGTAGCTACCCTCGATGCGGGGAATACCTCATGCGGGCCATTGGAGTGGCTATGCGGGTGCGGGAAGTTCGGGGCTAGACGCGCGCATTAGATCTGCGAGGCGAGTGGCGGCTTTGATCATGTGACGGTGCAGACAGATCTCATGATCTGATTTATGACCTTGTTTATGCTTGTAGGTTTTAGTAGTCGGCTATGCCTTCGTACTTACCGTGCGGTTTTATGATGACACGGTAGGACACGGTGTTCATGTGTATTCCTTGGTGCTTTTATATCATAGACTGCCGGCAGTGAGGAAGGTATTCACGGGCATGATTGATGTTGTGGGCGTGAGACCCATTGTTATATTTGAGTGATGACTTTGAGGGCGTGAGTCCCTCACTTGACATGACTGCTTATTTATTGTGTGAGCGTAGTTTGGTTATCATACATGTCTCACCTTTATATAAAGCTATGATTTCATTTCTGATATTTTCATTTCACATACTTGGTACTGTTATCTCGACCTCCTTGGGCTGCGTTCATCTGCGAGTTGAGTACACGATCGTTGATCCTAGCTCTCGAGTCCATTTGGCGTTTGGGAAGCTCCGTTTCTCGGAGGCTTATCGATGGTATAGTCCTGTCATAGTAGGTGCTTACATTTAGGGGTATGGCGGGGCCACTGTCCGCCATTGTTGTCATGTCACTCTTAAGTGCATGAAATCTTGTTGTAGGCAAAGTTGTAAGTGGGATATGCTGTTGGATTTAAGTTTTCATATATACATGCCAAAGGCAATTTTTCTCAGTTATTATTTCATACTTTATGTTATTTCATGTTATTGTTTTATATTCCGATTACTCGATGTTGTATCACTAGGGTGCGGGTAAGGCACGATCCACGGGCCGGGTTGGTCGTGACAAAAGTGGTATCGAGCGATTAATCCTCGGAAAGTGTCTACTGAACCGTATCTAGTAGAGTCTTGATTATCGGTGTTGTGCCTTTACATCAATAATCGAGGAGGCTATAGGATATTTAGGATTGGTTTCCATTCTTCTCACTCTGAGATCGTGCCTTAGAGGCTGTGTTATAAGTTGGACCCTCTAACGTATTTCTTTTCCTTACGATTATGCCTCGTGTAAGAAACCCGAGCCCGGAGGCAAAGCGGTAGGAGGCTGCGAGTTGAATCTGAGAGGTTCGTGGGCACGAGCCCAATCATCACGACATGGCGCTTCATTTGGGGAGTTACTGCGACATCACGGCCCAGCGAGTTTAGCAAGCGGCAGCGATTCCTCTGCGGCCATGATAAGTTGAACCTTGATTCCACGGCGAAGCAGAGAATAGAGATTGCAAAGCGACCACATTTACTAGCTATGGAGTTGTCTACGGAGAGTATACCGATGTACTGCGAGTCTTGATGAATATCTAAGAGGGTTGTACAAGAGTAATTCTTGATTAGGCTTGAGCATGGCACGTATGCGGGCTTATGCGCGTGAGCCAAGAAAAGTAGAGATCAGCGGGTTAACGAGGGCGTGAAGAGGGCGAATAGCAAGGTCCTTTGGTAACTTTGAGGCCAATCGCCTCGCGGCCAGTTAGATACGCGCATCCACGGTCAGTGGTCCTCCACAAGGTTGAGCGTTCGGGGGTAAGCGGAGTTGGTGAGCTCGAGCTTAGGTTCCACGGCTACACGTAGGTTCCGGCCAGCGGATTGATTTTCCCGTGTTCCGCGGTGTGACAAGCGTCATCACGGGAATGTCGTCTTTTAGTTGGTACTTGTTTTACTTGCGGCCGTCGAGCTACGTGTCGAAAGGATGTCTAGTAGGAGGACTCGGCCTTCATGTCATTGACAGTTCATCATCTTCCCTAGCTATACGCCTACGAAGCGAGTTTGATTAGAACGACTAAGGGGAGTGAAGCAGTAGATACAGGTATATCCTTAACCCTCTAGAGATTAGTACGTGTAAGATGAGTATATCTTAAGTATTATGTTCAGATAACATAAGTGTATTGTGATTAGAAATCATGGTTAGTTAACCGGGAAAGAGTGGGGGATAAGAAAAAGTGTAAGCCTTAGAGGTTTATACGTAGAGACCTTAGAGGCAAGGCCATCTTGGGTCATAGAGTTATATTTTTACGTTTAACCCTTGTCGGAGTGCATGGTGCACGTGAGCGATGTTGTGGGATAAGTCACGAGTGGTGTGGAATGAAAGAGGGTAGTTGAGCTAAGAAGACCGCTAGGTTTTCGTAACGTGATTAGTGAGATTGTTCGGATCGGGAGCAAGTGTTTCTGCGAGTGGGTCGGGTTGAGGCCATGCGCGGGTCAACCCGCGACTGTTTTATGGTGGGGTCAGTTTGTGGTGGTCCCTCCGGTGGTAGGTCACGAGGTGTTAGGCCCAGTTTAGTTAAGCGTCGTGCGAGTTCGTAGGTGCGTTCGACCGATGGTCGGGCCGAGGAGGTCGGCCGTCTTATCTTTTAGTCAAAACCTTGTACTAGCGATAAGTTATGCGAGATGTTATATCGGGGAAGGTTGTAAAGGCTGCGAGGTGCCTACCTTCACCTTATGGCGACAGTGAAGCCCGAGTTGGTGTTTCTTTTTGGAGGTTTTACGAGCGGGGTTAGGAACTCAGGTGAGTCTCAGTAGCGCATTCGCCCTCGGGCCTGTGTTTGGATTTCAGGGGTAGCTATGAGGATTGTTGCCTCCTGTTGAGGGAGTGCTTTTATAACTACAATTTCAGTATTCGGATATCGCCTTACAAAGCCTCGTAGGGGCGTAAGTGTAAGTTGCCGGTCGATTAGTTCGATGTCGGCAAAGTTCAGATAGTGGGTTCATACTTGTTTCGGCAGGATGGGGATAGGGTGAAGCCTATCCAGGAGAGGTTATCGACAGCTCAGAATCACGAAGTAAATGCGGATGATCGGCGGCGGCAGAGTTCGGGATGACGGTGGGTTTTCTTGAAGGTACCACCCGGAAGGGTGTGGCGGATTAAATCGGAGGAAACTTAGCGAGTTACTTTGGGCCTTTTGGTCATGTGAAGAGTAGGCCAGATTGCCTATATGTTAGCTTTTGTCGTCCGACTTAGGAGGCAGTATGTCCGGTCCTTCATGTTGTTAGGTTCGAAAAAGTATCGGAGATCCATTCAGAGTGTTCCCAGTTAATGACGACCAAGTTAGAGATGGTAACTAAGAGATTTGGAAACTGAATCAGTAACAGAGATATGGTAAGAAAGAGTTCGAGTGTACGAGAAGGGTACGACGCGTAAGGGAAGAAGCGAGCATGTATTGCGAGCATTGATGTGATCATTTCTTTTGTAAGGAGAAGGTGCGAATGAAGTATATTTTAGACCTCGGGTAAGGGCTTTTGTGTTGCTAGAGGTGTTTCCTCGTGGACTTGGATGTAAGTATGTTTGCGCGTGTTGTATTGTGGCCAGGTGGGGCATGTTTGTTTTAAATGCGTATAGTAGTGAAGACTATCTTGGCGCGCGTATGTTTTGAGACTTAGAAGGAACATTCGGACGAATGTTTCTAAGGAGAGAGAATGTTATACCGTATTTCAGTATATGCGTGAGGGCGTGCGTGAAAAGTTTGAACTTGAAGTAGTCTTGGCGAAATATTTTTGTACAACACGATTAGAATCGTTTTTCGGCGAAGCGTTTTACACAACTTGCGAAGGAAAATTCCGGCTATGTCATTTAGTATTTTTGCGGATTTTTCGAGAGATGAAACATTTTGGACCAACGGAGGGTGACATGTGTGACCTCACATTGGGCGTTACTTTGGGCGGTTTGGATGAAAAGGAGTCAAAGGGTTGGTAGGATATTTTGTGATATTTGTGTGGTAGATGGATAAGGTACACATGGGTGAATCTTGACCCTACACTTGTCTTGCACTTGGCATGATCTTGGCCATTGGTTGGCCGTGGCTTGACTATAAATACCCGTTTGTGAAGACTTCTTCATCCTAAAATCTTTCTAAGTCTTGAAAGGCCTCTCTTCCCCCCCTTAGTGTAGTGTTCTCATCCAAGAACACACCCTCCCCCTTTGTGAGGCCCCGGCGAGAGTCCCTCCCTTGGCGAGAGTTCTCCCACTCACAGTGGGGTTGGCGAAGTACACCCCCTTGTGGTGTTGTCTCGTATAAATACCCCCCCTCTTGGTAGAAATACTCTACAAGTATTGTTACTATACCCAAATACCTTAACCTTATACCTTGTAGTATTCCAAAGTTACCTCATCGTAGAGCAGAAAATACTATTATACTTTCCTTCAGTCACTAAACAGAACCCTGAGGAAAACCTTCATAGTCGGTTGAAGTGTTAAGTAGAAGTTGCGTAGAACTTCTAAGGGTTGTTTGGAGCGGGTTGGAGCGAATTATGAGCTAAACCTTGCTCAGGATCGACATTTAAACTTGGATAATTTTGGGCTTATCGAGGTAAATACTACTGTACTTCTATTGTAATTGGAAATTACATGTTGTAGGAATATATAGTTGAAGTATACTATATATAGAATTGAACATAGTTTTGCGGCAATGTCTTTTGACTTAAGCCTGAATTTAAAGAAGAGAACTGAACTGTAATTACATAGGACTGTATTACAGTAGACTTGTGTAGCATTACTGTGTAGTAGAATTGTACACGTCCGATTAGGCGTCTGACCCCCTTCTAGGGAGTTGTTGGCCTGTTAGCAGGCCTCGATAGAGGAGGAGATTTACGCGGTTGCGGGGTGGGGAGGTCTTTGCGAATTTTTACGTAGAATATTCTACGTTGAGCTCTAGATGTTAATAGGCGCCTTGTGGCCTCTATAGGTTGAAGTACTACGGGTGGCGTGAGCTGCTTGGCTTAAGGTGTAGCCGACGGTTTGAGGTACTTGGAGCGTTTTGCTATTAGTCGATAATCGTCGCGAGGTATGTGAACCTCTTCCTATATTTTCTAGCATGATATGTGTATAACTATGTAGTGCGGTGAAGCGTACGTGTGTTAAATGTATTTGATTGGTTTAAAACATAAAGTGTTATAACGGCTTTATGGGAAGTTAGTTATAACGACTTTATGTAAGTAAGAAATGATTTGTGGTTTTTAAAAGATAACTGATTTGACTTATAACTGACTGGATGTGTGATAATAAGAAACCTTTTTGAAGGAAGAGTAACACTTGGTTTTAAAAGCTTAAGAGTTATACTAGTTTTATGGGAAGTTAGGTATAACGGCTTAAGAGAGATAAAAAGAATGATTTATTGACTTAAGAAGTTAAGAGACTTGATCTTAAAAGATAAGAGACTTGACTTAATTTTATTAATGTGAATTTTGTTAAAACCTGTGAAACTTCATTCGTGAGTAATGAGTATTTTGGTTTTCAAAAGGAATGATGTTTCTTGATTTGAATCAGAATGAATGTCGAACAAACCACAGCAGCGCTAATAAAGGGAAATGTATTGATTAATAAAGAATTATTAATAACCAGTAGAAGCCTCCATCTGCATAGAAGCTAAGATGAGACAAAATGATATTACATTTCCTAGATCATGGCTGCTTAAATAAGATTGTTATAAACAAGAATAACCTACTCACGTATCAGACATATGTTTCTCAAATTGCTTTCAAAGAGAATTATATCATTAAGTGATTAATACTATGAACTACGAAACCTTTCGAAAATGAGAAACTTGAGTAATTGAAATTAGGCAAACTTGAACATTTGGAAAAGAATGTTGTTACTTGATTTTATAAAGAGAAGTGTTTTGGTTTACTTCAAAAGATAATCACTATATTTTTATACTACGGGTATTGTATGACTTTTGTGAAAGAAACGGATATTTTAAAATAGTTAATGTATGAAGTACTTGGGGATAAAAACCCGATCTTGTTAATCAGATAATAGAAAGTATCTTGTGCGAATAACTTGATTGTGTTGGTTTGTGATAGCCTTGTAATACTTTATTGTTGGTTTGATAAGTAAACATGTTAGGATGCTACGTGTGTTAGTATTCTGTGATGTTTGTGTAAAGGGGTTCTCCCTCGATCGCGCTTATGTTGTTTAACTATCAGCCGTTATGTTGGTATTGTACCACTCGCGGCATGATCTGGAGGTTAAGGCGCCTCCGATGCGGGGTAATACTCGGGCATTCGTGTGACTATGATTCGAGGATACCTCACGCGGGTCCGGGGACTATGCGAGCTACGAGTTCAGGTTAGTGTGCGGCCTATATGGTCATGCGGTCTATGTGGCCGTGCGGTGCGAGTCGGCGGATCTTAGGGAGTAGCTACCCTCGATGCGGGAATACCTCATGCGGGCCATTGGGTGGCCTATGCGGGTGCGGGAAGTTCGAGGCTAGAGCGCGCATTAGATCTGCGGCGAGTGGCGGCTTTGATCATGTGGCGATGCAGACAGATCTCATGATCTGATTTATGACCTTGTTTATGCTTGTAGGTTTTAGTAGTCGGCTATGCCTTCGTACTTACCGTGCGGTTTTATGATGACACGGTAGGACACGGTGTTCATATGTATTCTTTGGTGCTTTTATATCATAGACTCTGGCGGTGAGGAAGGTATTCCACGGGCATGATTGATGTTGTGGGCGTGAGACCCGTTGTTATATTTGAGTGATGACTTTGCAGGCGTGAGTCCCGACTTGACATATTTGCTTATTTATTGTGAAGCGTAGTTTGGTTATCATACATGTCTCACCTTTATATGAGTGCTATGATTTCATTTCTGATATTTTCATGTGTTATACCCGTAGTTGCGGGGTATGTATGTGAGGGCGTGCGTGCAGTCTGCGAAATTTTGAAAGAAAGAAAGATGTGAGTTTTAGCGGAAAAGTTTCGGTTATTTGTGAAGAAAAAGGTTCATTAATGGGGTGGATTCCCAGTTGGTATTTGGACTTCATAGATTATATTAGAATTTTGAGATTTTATTTTGGAAATGGTCACGTGGGGCCCACGGGAGAAATTCTGATTTTGTAGAACCTCTTTGTTTTGAGATTTCAAATTATTTTGGATATTTTGGAAGACGAAATATTCAGGCGAATCGGGGCGACACGTGTCACCCCACGTGGCACCTTGGCGATTTACATTTGTGCACAACACGGTTAGAGTCGTTTTTGGCGAAACGTTTTCGCGTAACTTGCGAAGGAAAATTCCGGCTATGTCGTTTTGTATTTTTGCGGATTTTTAGAGGCGAAACGATACGGACCAACGGGAGGGTGACATGTGTCACCCTGCAATGAAGCGTGTGGGGCGGCACTTGGCCGAATTGAGGGGGGCAAGTTGTGGTAGATTTTTGTGTAGATATTTGTGAGGGTTTTAAGGAGTAGGGTCTAGGGTGCACTTGGCTTGATCTTGGCCTTACACTTGCCTTGCTCATGGCTTGATCTTGGCCATTGGTTGGCTTTTGGTTTTGCTATAAATACCCCCTTGGCTCAAGACTTCATTCGTCCAAAAATGTTCCAAGTCTTGCTATCCTTCCCTCTCCTCTTGTTTGACTCTCGTCCAGAGCCCTCCCTAGTTAAGGCCTTTGGCGAGAGTCCCCTCCCGCTGTGGTGCTAGCCAGTAGGGTACCCCACTGCTAGTTGTTTCGTATAATACCACTCCTCATGGTATTGAAATACTCACAGTATTGTTATAATGCCCAAAATACCTTAGCCTTGTACCTTGTAGTATTCCAAAGATACCTCTTTCGTAGAGTCCTAAATACTACCTTTTGTCCTTTAGTCTCAACCAGAAACCCTAAGGAAATCTTCATAGTTGGTTGAAGTATTTGAGTAGAAGTTGGTTAGAACTTCTAAGGGTTTTTGGAGTGGTTTGGAGCGCGGTGGAGCTAAACCTTGCTCAGGATCGACTTTATAACTTGGATAATTTTGGGCTTGTCGAGGTAATTATCTTGTCCCTCTATTGTAATTGGAAGTTACATGTTTGTTAGAATTTATAGTTGAAGTATACTGTATATGGAACTATACTTAGTATTCGGCAATGTCTTTTGACTTAAGCCTGAAGAATAAAGAATCGAATGTATTTACATGGGTGTATTGCGATGAACTTGTGTAGTATTACTGAGTAGAGTTGTACACGTCCGGGTAGACGTGTAAACCCCCCCCCCCTGGTTGGCTTGGTAGCCGGCCTCGATAGAGGAGGAGAGATTTCTGACATTGCGGGGAGAGTCTTTGAATTTTCTATAGAAAGATAGAAACTTGTGTTTTGGGGTTAATAGCGTTTTGACCTTTATAGGTGAAAGTACTAAGAGTAGCGTATTCTACTCAAGGAGTGGAAAGGGCTAGCAAGGTTGTAGTACTTGGAGCATTTTGCTTATTGTCGATAAATCGTCGCGAGGTATGTGAACCTCTTCCTATCTTTTCTAGCATGATTGTTGTGAACTATGTAGTGCGGTGAGCGTACGTGTGCTAAGTGATTTGGTTGGTTTAAAACATAGGGTGTTATAATAGCTTTATGGGAAGTTAGTTATAACGACCTTATGTAAATGAAAATGGTTTCTTGATGTTAGAAGTTAAGAGACTTGATCTTATAAGATAAGAGACTTAACTTATTTGTTTTAATGTGGATGTTTGTGTGAAACCTCATTCGTGAGTAATGAGTACTTGGTTTTAAAGGGATAATGTTTCGATTTGGGAATCGTAATGTGTATCGACAGGACCAACTGCAGCGTTAATAAAAGGAAAATGTATTGAATAATGATGTGTTGTATTAAAACGGTAGAAACCTCCATCCGCATGAAGCTAAGATAAGACAAAATGATATTACATTTTCTAGATCATGCATTCTTTGTAATAAGATCGTTATAAACAAGAATAAACTACTCACATATATGACATATGTTACTCAATTGTTCTAAAAGGAATCAAGTGATTAAGTTTGGGAACTATGAAACCGTTATACCCGTAGTTCGAGGGTATGTAGCGAGGGCGTGCGTGCGAGAATCTGACGAAAGATTGGAAAGGAAGAAAGAAGCGATATTTCCACGGAAAAGTTTCGGTTTTGTGAAGGAAAAAGGTTCGTTAATGGGAATTGGATTCCCAGTTTGGTATTCGGACTTCTGGAATATTAGAGAATTATGGAATTTTATTTTGGAAATGGTCACGTGGGGCCCACGGAGAAATTCTACGGTTTTGTGGGGCCAGCTTTGTTTTGAGATTTTGGCCATTGTGGATATTTTGGAAGATGTTTTATTTTGGGCCAATAGGAGGGTGACACGTGTCACCCGCCTAGGTGGCTTCGTAGAATGGCATTTGTGCATGACACCGGTTAGAGTCGTTTTTTGAAGCGTTTTACATAACTTGCGAGGAAAATTCGGCTATGTCTTTTCTTATTTTTGCGGATTTTTCCGAGAGATGAAATGTTTTGGACCAACGAGAGGCGACACTTGTCACCTCAAGTTGGTGGAGTTAGACGGCCACCGCGGGCGTTTGAAGGAGTCAAGTTGGTGAGATATTTTGTGAGGATTTGTGGAGTAGGGACTAGGGGCACTTGGGCACATCTTGGCCTACACTTGCATAACACTTGGCTAGATCTTGGCCCTTGGTTGGCCTTTGCTTACCTATAAATACCCCCCTCCCTTTGAAGACTTCTTCATCCTCAAATCTCTAAGTCTTGAGAACCCTCTCTCCACTCTTGTTGACTCGTCCAAGAGCCTCCTCCACTTTCATGTGGCCTTGTGGCCGAGAGCACCCTCTCCCGCTACAGTAGGCCACTTGGTGAGAGCCCCACTGCCTTGGGGTGTTCTCGTGGGGTACCCCCCCCCCCGTGGTTGAGAAATACTCTCAAAAGTATTGTTATAATGCCCAATACCTTAGCCTTATACCTTGTGGTATTCTAAGGTTATACCTATACGAAAAGCCCGGAAATACAATTATACTTCCCGTCGATCCTAAAACCGAAACCTAGGAAAATCTCCATGGTTAGTTGGAGTGCTTTGTAGAAGTTGGTTAGAACTTCTAAGGGTTGTTTGGAGCGGGACGGAGCACCCGGTGTAGGAGCGAAACATTGCTAAGGATCGACTTTAAACTCGGATAATTATGGGCTTATCGAGGTAATTATCTTGTCCCCCTATTGTAATTGGATATTACATGTTGTTAGAATATATAGTTGAAGTATACTATATATAGAATCGAGCGTAGTTGTTAGCGATGTCTTTTGACTTAAGCTGAAGAATAAGGAATCGACTGGTATTTACATAGGGCGTTACAATAGACTTGTGTAGTATTACGGTATAGTAGAATTGTCCCCGTTCGGGTGAGATGTGTGACCCCGCTGGTTGGCTTGGTAGCCAGGCCTCGATGAGGAGGAGATTTCTTGTTTGTGGCGGGGAGAGTCTTTGCGAATTTTACGTAGAATGTTCTCGATGTTAATAAGCGCCTTGTGGCCTTATAGGTTGAAGTGCTACGTGTGGAATGATCCACTGGCTTAGGAGTAGCCGTGTTTGGGCGTTTTGCTATTAGTCGATACTCGTCGCGAGGTATGTGAACCTCTTCCTATCTCTTCTAGCGTGATATGTGTGAACTATGTAATGCGGTGAGCGTCACATGTGCTAAATGTGTTTGAGTGGTTTAAAACATAAAGTGTTATAACGGCTTTATGGGAAGTTGGTTATAACGACTTTATGTTAGTAAGAAAATACATGTGGTTTTAAAAGGTAAGATTTGAACTATAAGCGGCTTGTTATATGATAAGAAAGAACTTGAAGTATTTCAAAAGATTTTGAATCATTTTGAAAGGAGAAGTAATACTTGGTGTTTGAAAACTTAAGAGTTATACTAGCTTTATGGGAAGTTAGGTATAACGGCTTAAGAATGCTTTCTTGATTTGGAAATCGAATGTGTATCGACAAACCAACTGCGGCGTTAATAGGAAATGTTTTGAATAATTAAGTATTATTAAAACCGGTAGAAACTTCCATCTGCATAGAAGCTAAGATGAGACAAAATGATATTTCCTAGATCATGTTCTTTGTAATAAGATTGTTATAAACAAGAATATCCTACTCACATAAGACTTATGTTTCTCAGTTGTTTAAAGAGAATTATATTCTTAAATGAATAAGACTATGAACTGAAACCTTTCTAAAATAAGAAGCGTGAACATTTGAAATTAGGCAAACTTGGGCGTTTGGAAAATAATGTTGTTACTTGATTTTACAAAGGTAAGAGTTTTAGTTTTCTTAAAGAAGGCAGTCACTCTATTTTATACTACGGGTATTGTGTGACTTATGTGAAAGAAGCAGATCTTTTTTAAGATTTAATGTGTGAAGTACTTTGGGGATAGATGCGAACTTGTTAGTAGAAAGTACCTTGTGTGAATAACTTGATTGTATTGGTTTGTGATAGCCTTGTAATACTTTCTTGTTGCTTTGATAAGTAAACGTGTTAGGATGCTACGTGTGTTAGTATCTTGTGATGTTTGTGTAAGGGGGTTTCCCTTGATTGTGCTTATTAACTATCAGTCGTTATGATAGTATTGTGGCATTCATCTCTTGAGGTGATTAGGGGTTAAAGCGCCCTCCGTCTGGGGTAGACTTCGGTGATGCAGGACCGTGATTCGAGAATACCTCATGCGGGTCTGAGGGCCTATCGGGCTACGAGAGTTCCAGGTTAGTGTGCGTCCTTTATGGGCATGCGGTCCTTGTGGCCATGCGGACTCGAAAGTCCAGGACGATGCCGGGGAGTAGCTACCCTCGATGCGGGGAATACCTCATGCGGGCCATTGGAGTGGCCTATGCGGAGCTGCGGGAAGTTCCAGGACTAGGCGCGCGCATTAGATCTTTGCGGGCAAGTGGCGGCTTTGATCATGTGGCCGATGCAGACAGATCTTATGATCTGATTCATGACCTTGTTGGTGCGTGGGTGTTAGTAGTCGGCTATGCCTTCGTGCCTTACCATGCGGTTTTAGTTGGACACGGTGGGACTGGTGTTCGTATGTATTCCTTGGTGTTTTCTATCATAGATCGCGGTGAGGAAGGTATTCCACGGGCATGATTGATGTTATGGGCTTGAGACCCGTAGTTATATTGGAGTGATGACTTTGAGGCGTGAGTCACGACTTGACGGCTGGCTTATTTATGGTGAAGCGTAGTTTGGTTATCATACATGTCTCTGCTTTGTATAGACTACTATGATTTCATTTCTGATATTTATTTATTTTGTTTGTTTCACATACTTTTTGTTATCTTGACCTCGCCCGAGGCTGCGTTCATCTGCGGTAAAGTACACGATCATTGATCCTCGCTCTTAGGGTCCACGATTCGGCGTGTGGGAAAGCTCCGTTTCTCGGAGGCTTATCGGTGGTATAGTCCACTGTTGTTGTAGGTGTTTACATTCGGGGTATGGCGGGGCCCTGTCCATTGTTGTCGTATCATTTCTTAGAGTGCATGTAATGCTGTTGTGGCGGGGTTTGTAAAAAGGATTAAAGCTGTTCATGTTGGAAAAAGTTGTTATTTATATATATCGAAAGACAAGTTTTCTCAGTTATTGTTTCATATTTCATAATATGTCTTGTATTGTTTTATGTTCCGATTACTCGATGTTGTATCACTAGGGTGCGGGGTAAGGCACGATCACGGGCCGGAATCGGGTCGTGACAAAAGTGGTATCGAGCGATTAATCCTCGGAAAGTGTCTACGACCGTATCGATGAAGTCTTGATTATCGGTGTGTTGTGCACCACGCCCGATGTCGTGAGGCTATAGGATATTTAGGATTGGTTTCTATTCTTCTCACTCACGGTCGTGCCTTAGAGTGTGTTTTAAGTTGGACCCTCTAAACGTATTTCTTTCCCTTTACCGTTATGCCTCGCGTGGCAACCGGGCCCGGAGGGCAAGGCGGCCGAGGCGAGTAGAATACGAGAGGGTTGCGAGGGCACAGCCCAATCATTACCTAGGGTAGTGCTTCATTCGGGGATTTCTGCGACGTCACTAGCCCAGCGAGTTTAGCACGCGGCGGCGGTTCCTCTGCTGCGGCCATGATATTTGAACCTTGATTCCACGATTAGGAGCAGAGAATATAGATTGCGAGGCGACCTGTTACTAGCCATGGATTTGGCTACGGAGATTATACCGATGTACCACGAGTCTTGATGACTACCTAAGAAAGGGTTGTGCAAGAGTAATTCTTGATTGGGCTTGGCATGGCACGTGTGCGGGCTTATGCGCAGGCGAGAAGCGTAGAGATCGACGGGTTAACCAAAGGCGAGAAGAGGGCGGGCGTGAGTCCCGGTGACTTTCAAGGTGAGTATACCTTAAGTGCTATGTTACGATAGCGGTGTGTTAGTTGTGATTAGAAATCATGGTGGGTTAACCGAGTAAGATTTTTGAGGATAGAAAGTGTGAGCCTTAGAGCTTTATCACGCAGACCTTAGAGGTAAGGCCATCTCGGGTAGAGGCGTATGTTTATGTTTGACCTTATAGGAGTGCATAGTGCACGTGGTGTGTTTGGGGATAGGTCCTAAGTAGTGTGAAATGAAGAGGGTGGTTGAGCTAAGAAGACCGCTAGGTTTAAGTAGCGTGATTAGTGAGATTGTTCGATCGGGAGCTAGTATTGTGCGGCGTTAGGGTCGGGTTGAGGCCACGTTGCGGGTCAACCCGCGGCATGTATGGCGGTGAAGTGCAGTTGTGGTGGTCACTTGTGGTAGGGTCACGAGGGTGCTAGGCCCAAGTTTAGTTAACCAACGTACGAGTTCGTGGATGCGTTCGACCGGTGGTCGGGCCGATGGGGGGTAGCTGTGAAGATCATTGTCTCCGGTTGGGGGAGTGTTTAAGCTACCATTTCAGTGATCGGATGTCGTCTTATGAAGCCTTGTAGGGGAAGGAATGCAAGTTGCCGGTCGATTGGTTCGATGTTGGCAGGGTTCAGATAGTTGGTTGATCTTGTTCCGGTGATTTGTGGATAGTGAAGCTTGTCTAGAAGAAGTTACGGCGGCTCGGAGGAATCGTGCGGATAATCGGCGACGGCGCTTAGAGTTGAGTTGGTCGGTCTTCTTGAAAGTACCACCGGACGGTGTGGCGAGTTTTGGAAGCGAAGGAACTTAGCGAGTTACTTTGGGCCTTTGTGAGTTCATGTGAAGAATAGGCGGGTTGCCTATATGTTAGCATTTGTCGTCCGACTTAGGAGGAAGGGCGTCCGGTCTTCGTATTGTTATGTTCGGAAAGTATCGAAGATCCATCCGAATGTTCCCGATTAATGATGACCTCGTTAGAGATAGTAACCCCAGTTTTGGATACTAAAGCGTGCTCGGAAATATGGTAAGAATTCGAGTGTCTGGCGAACGGTGATCGCGTGCGGCCGGTACCATTTGTTGGAGTCGTTGGAGCAAGGCTGCGACAAAGTGACAAAAGTAGTATTATTTGTGGTGATGTTAGAGGTGTTTCCTCGTGGACTTGGATGTAGGTATTTTGCGTGGGTATTTACGTGGCGGTGTGGCGGGATTGTTTCGTAAGTATAGCGGTGAAGACTATCTTGGCGCGCGTTCGTTTTGAGACTTAGAAGGAACATTCGGAACGAATGTTTCTAAGGAAGAATGTTATACCGTAGTTCCGAGTATGTATGGCGAGGGCGTGCGTGCGAGAATCGTGAAAGATTGGAAAGGAAGAAAGAGCGATTTTCCACGGAAAAGTTTCGGTTTTGTGAAGGAAAAAGGTTCGTTAATGGGAATTGGATTCCCAGTTTGGTATTCGGACTTCTGGAATATTAGAAATTATGGAATTTTATTTTGGAAATGGTCACGTGGGGCCACGGGAGAAATTTACTGTTTTTGTAGGGCCAGCTTTGTTTTGAGATTTTGGCCATTGGGGAGATTTTTCGGAAGCTGTTTTATTTTGGGCCAATAGGAGGGTGTCCCGTGTCACCCCGCCTAGGTAACTCGGGCTGAATGGCATTTGTGCCTGACACCTTAGGTTAAGTCGTTTTTTGAAACGTTTTACATCACTTGCGAGGGGAAAATTCCGGCTATGTCTTTTCTTATTTTTGCGGATTTTTCCGAGAGATGAAATGTTTTGGACCACCGAGAGGGCGACACTTGTCACCCTCAAGTTGGTGGAGTTGGACGGCCACCCTTGGACGTTTGAAGGGTCAAGTTGGTGAGATATTTTGTGAGGGATTTGTGGAGTAGGGACTAGGGGGCACTTGGGCACATCTTGGCCTACACTTGCATAGCACTTGGCTAGATCTTGGCCCTTGGTTGGCCTTTGCTTACCCTATAAATACCCCTCCTTTGAAGACTTCTTCGTCCTCAAATCTCAAGTCTTGAGAACCCTCTCCTCCTCTTGTTGACTCTCGTCAAGAACCTCCCTCCCCCTTTCATGTGGCCTTGTGGCGAGAGCACCCTCTCCTCCTTCCTAGTAGGCCGCCCGAGAGCCTTCCACTGCATAGGGGTGTTCTCGGGTACCCTTGGTTGAGAAATACTCTCAAAGTATTGTTATAATGCCCGATACCTTAGCCTTATACCTTGTGGTATTCTAAGGTTATACCTATCTGAAAGCCGGAAATACTATTATACTTCCGTCGATCACAAAACCGAAACCACAGGAAAATCTCAATGGTTAGTTGGAGTGCTTTGTAGAAGTTGGTTAGAACTTCTAAGGGTTGTTTGGAGCGGGGCCAGAGCACACGGTGTAGGAGCGAAACATTGCTAAGGATCGACTTTAAACTCGGATAATTATGGGCTTATCGAGGTAATTATCTTGTCCTATTGTAATTGGATATTACATGTTGTTAGAATATATAGTTGAAGTATACTATATATAGAAATCAGCGTAGTTGTTAGCGATGTCTTTTGACTTAAGCTTTGAAGAATAAGGAAATGAGCTGACTGTATTTACATAGGGTGTATTCAGATAGACTTGTGTAGTATTACGGTATAGTAGAATTGTACGTTCGGGTTAGATGTATAACCCCACTGGTTGGCTTGGTAGGCCTCGATAGAGAGGAGATTTCTTGTTGTGGCGGGGAGGTCTTGCCGAATTTTACGTAGAATGTTCTACGATGTTAATAAAGCGCGCTTGTGGCCTTATAGGTTGAAGTGCTACGTGTGGAATGATCCACGGCTTAAGGAGTAGCCATTGTTTGGAGCGTTTTGCTATTAGTCGATACTCGTCGCGAGGTATGTGAACCTCTTCCTATCTCTTCTAGCATGATATGTGTGAACTATGTAGTGCGGTGAGCGTCATGTGCTAAATGTGTTTGAGTGGTTTAAAACATAAAGTGTTATAACGGCTTTATGGGAAGTTGGTTATAACGACTTTATGTTAGTAAGAAAATACATGTGGTTTTAAAGGTAATCGATTTGAACTATAAGCGGCTTGTTATATGATAAGAAAGAACTTGAAGTATTTCAAAAGATTTTGAATCATTTTGAAAGGAGAAGTAATACTTGGTGTTTGAAAACTTAAGAGTTATACTAGCTTTATGGGAAGTTAGGTATAACGGCTTAAGAATGCTTTCTTGATTTGGAAATCGAATGTGTATCGACAAACCAACTGCGGCGTTAATAAAAGGAAATGTTTTGAATAATTAAGTATTATTAAAACCGTAGAAACTTCCATCTGCATAGAAGCTAGATGAGACAAAATGATATTTCCTAGATCATGGTCTTTGTAATAAGATTGTTATAAACAAGAATATCCTACTCACATAAGACTTATGTTTCTCAGTTGTTTAAAGAGAATTATATTCTTAAATGAATAAGACTATGAACGAAACCTTTCTAAAATAAAGCGTGAACATTTGAAATTAGGCAAACTTGGGCGTTTGGAAAATAATGTTGTTACTTGATTTTACAAAGGTAAGAGTTTTAGTTTTCTTAAAAGGGCCGATCACTCTATTTTATACTACGGGTATTGTGTGACTTATGTGAAAGAAGCAGATCTTTTTAAGATTTAATGTGTGAAGTACTTTGGGGATAGATACGAACTTGTTAGTAGAAAGTACCTTGTGTGAATAACTTGATTGTATTGGTTTGTGATAGAATTGTAATACTTTCTTGTTGCTTTGATAAGTAAACTTGTTAGGATGATACTTGTGTTAGTATGTTGTGATGTTTGTGTAAAGGGGTTTCCGCTTGATTGTGCTTATTAACTATCGATCGTTATGATAGTATTGTGGCATTCATCTCTTGAGGTGATTCCGGGTTAAGCGCCCTCCGTCTGAGGTAGACTCGGTGATGCAGGACCGTGATTCGAGAATACCTCATGCGGGTCTGAGGGCCTATGCGGAGCTACGAGAGTTCGAGTTAGTGTCGTCCTTTATGGGCATGCGGTCGCGTGGCCCGTGCGGACTCGAAAGTCGGGGCGATGCGGGAGTAGCTACCCTCGATGCGGGAATACCTCATGCGGGCGATGAGATTGGCCTATGCGGGGCTGCGGGAAGTTCGAGGACTAGACGCGCATTAGATCTTTGCGGGCAAGTGGCGGCTTTGATCATGTAATGATGCAGACGAATCTTATAATCTGATTCATGACCTTGTTGATGCGTAGGTGTTAGTAGTCGGCCATGCCTTCGTACTTACCATGCGGTTTTAGTTGGACACGTGGGACACAGTGTTCGTGTGTATTCCTTGGTGTTTTTCTATCATGACTGCCGCGGTGAGGAAGGTATTCCACGGGCATGATTGATGTTATGGGCTTGAGACCCATAGTTATATTGGAGTGATGACTTTGAGGCGTGAGTCACGACTTGACCACGGCCTTATTTATGGTGAGCGTAGTTTGGTTATCATACATGTCTCTGCTTTGTATAGACTACTATGATTTCATTTCTGATTTATTTATTTTGTTTGTTTCACATACTGAATTTTTGTTATCGACCTCGCCGGGGCTGCGTTCATCTGCGCGAGTAAAGGTACACGATCATTGATCCTCGCTCTTAGGGTCACGATTCGGCGTGTGGGAAAGCTCCGTTTCTCGGAGGCTTATCGATGGTATAGTCCCCTGTTGTTGTAGGTGTTTACATTCGGGGTATGGCGGGGCCTGTCCGCCATTGTTGTCGTATCATTTCTTAGAAGTGCATGTAATCTTTGTTGTGGCGGGGTTTGTAAAAAGGATTAAAGCTGTTCATGTTGGAAAAAGTTGTTATTTATATATATCGAAAGACAAGTTTTCTCAGTTATTGTTTCATATTTCATAATATGTCTTGTATTGTTTATGTTCGCTGATTACTCGATGTTGTATCACTAGGGTGCGGTAAGGCACGATCACGGGCCGAATCGGTCGTGTGTGAAACCGTTGAAAATGAGAAGCTTGAGTAAGTGAAACTAGGCAAACGGAACTTAGGAAAGAATGTTGTTACTTGGTTTTGAAAAGGAAGGTGGGTTGGTCATTCTAATACTACGGTATCGGGTGACTTTTATAAAAGAAATGGATCTCTTTTAAAAGAACTTAACGTATGTAGTACTTGGGGTTAAAAAACCTGACTTTGGCATAAAATGAAAGTACTTTGAGTTGTGTGAAACTTGCCTATGCTTGTTGTTGTGAAACTTTCCTATGCTCGTTGTTGTGAAACTTGCCTATGCTTGTGATGATAGCCTTTGTTGTGCAAGTGTGGTATTTACGTATTCTGGCGTCTCGATAGAGGTCGACTTATTGAGAACTTACTTGGACGTCTTTGGCGGTGATGGAGAATTCCACGGGTATGTTTCCATTTTGATTCTTGTCTTGTTGTTGATGTCACATGGACATGTCTACACCGATCTGCAGTCAGGGGCATGCGGCCGTGCGGTCGGGTTGATTACCGATATATTGTTATTGTGGTTACATGGACATGTCTACACCGAGGTAGAATTCGGGGCATGTGGCGTGCGGCGGGGTTGATCACCCAAGATATTATTGTTGATGTCACATGGGCGTGTCTACACCGGTAGAATTCGGGCATGGCCATGGGGCATTGGTATTATTGTTGCATCACGGACATGTCTGCCGTCTGAGACCGGGGCATGCGGCCATGATGCGAACATGATTGATGTTGTGGGCGTGAGACCCATAGTTATATTTGAGTGATGACTTGAGGCGTGAGTCCCCCGACATGTTGCTTTATGTTGTGAGCGTAGTTTGGTTATCATACATATCTCTGCTTATATAGACTAGTATGATTTCATTCTGATATCTTTTCTGATTTCACATACTTGGTACTGTTATCTTGACCTCCTTGGGTGCGTTCATGCCGCAGTAGAGGTACATCGATCGTGGATCCCCGCTCTTAGGATCACGATTCAGCGTATTAGGAAGCTCCGTTTCTTGGAGGCTTATCTTTTAGTATGTGTTCACTGAGTTGTAGGTTCTTGTACATTCGTGGTATGGCGGGGCCCCTGTCCGCCATAGTCGTGTAAATCTTAAGTGCATGTAATCTTGTTGTGGCGGGGTTGTAAAGGATTAAAGCTGCTCGTGTTTTATGTATATCCAAGGCAACCGTTTTGGTTGCTTTGTTTATTATTATATCTCTTTTGTGACTCATGTTTTATTTTCCATTTGGTTTTCTCCGATGTTGTATCACTAGGGTGCAGGATAAGGCACGATGAACCCGGGCACGTCGTTACAAAAGTGGTATCGAGCGATTAATCCTCGGAAAGTGTCTACTGACCGTGTCTAGTAGAGTCTTGATTATCGATGTGTTGTGCACCACATCTATAATCGTGAGGTCGCAGGACATTTAGGATTGGTTTCCATTCTTCTCATTCGAGATCGTGCCTTAGAGGCGTGTTGTAAGTTGGACCCTCGACGTATCTCGTTTTACCGATTATGCCTCCGCAAGCAGCAACGAGCCCGAGAAGGGCAAGGCGGCGGTGTCGCTAGTGAGATACTGAGGAGTACGAGCGCAGTCGGACAAGACTGGAGTTTTGCTTGACAGCGGGTTTTGTAGCCCGCCCAGCGAGTTTAGAGTCGCGGCCGTGGCGTGAGACTCTGATACGAGCCTCGATCCACGATGCAGGCGGAGAGATGGGTTACAAGGAGATGGCGATTCTTGGCGGTCGTGGCGAATATGAGGATAGGCTGTGATTCAGCAGCCTCCCAGAGCACCATGGATTCACCCGGCGAGATAGTTTGAGGCTACGGGACTTTCGAGTTGTAGCCGCGAGTTTTATGGGTCGAGGCACGAGGATGATCCGCGAGAGTTCATCCGGCGATTCTGAGATCATGCGGGTGATCAAGGCTTGAGACCAGTCAGCGACCTTTGGTTCGCGTCGGTGCGTGATACCGCATTCGATTGGTTTGATTCATAGGAGCTTTCGGGAGAGCATGCACCTCCAGCAGCATGGGATGAGTTTTGAGGCTTTCCTCACGCACTTCTTGCCTCCGCAGATGAAGAGGGCGCAGGCCAGATTTTTGATGCTTAGACGAGGCGGGCGTGCGGTTGGAGTACAATGTGGAGTTCGACTCATTGGCCCGGTACGTCCCAGCGTTGGTAGCTAGTATGGAGGATCGAGTGCACCGATATGTTACGGGGCTCGATGATTACATGTCGAGGCATGTTCAGAGTAGCCACCAGTAGGCATGGACATTGCCGCATGCAGCTCATCTGACAGGATGTGAGGCACGGAGAGGTCGACGGAATGACCAAGATCGGCAAGAGGCGGAACAAGGTCGCTGGTGACTTTCGAGGCGGACCGCCTCGGCATACTAGTTTTGTACCTCCGCCCGGTCAGTGGTCCTCCACAACCTTCAGTATTCGGGGCAGTCGGGGCTCCAAGGGTTCAGTTTCGAGGAAGTAAGGGTGTTGGCGGATGCGGTCACCCTACCTCGGTGTGGTCGATGTAGTAGACCGCATTTCGAAGTGTCGTGGTGCGGGAGCTTGTTATTTTGCGGCCAGGCCATTTGCGGCTGTCCGACCAAGGGTAGCACGGATGTTACGACTCGGCCTACGGGAGCGATGGTGGTTCGCCGCCTACAGATTATCGCCTGCGTATGGCCTATGATTAGAGTGGGCGGTAGCTTCGGGTTTATCCTTAACCCTCTAGAGTTTTGGTATGCTTGTTATGATGGTCTCATTATTATGTGCTATATGCGAATAGCGTTGTGTTAATTGTGAGTTAGAAAACAAGCTTAGTTGGGAGGATACGTATGGGGCATGGTAAGTGTGAACCTTAGACTATGTCACGGCCCGAGACCTTAGGGGTAAGGTCGTCTTGAGTTAAAGATTTATTTTTGACCCTTATCGAGTAGTAGTATCATTGGGATTTATTTGTGTGATAAGTCCGTGGGTAGTGTGAGATGGAAGTGGTAGCTTTCAGATGTGAATTAGTAAGATTGTTCGAATCGGGAACAAGAGTTTAGCGCGTTGGGTGGGTTGAGGACCATTTGCGGGTCAACCCGTAACCCGCTTTGGGGTGGGGTCGATTCTAGGTGGTCCGCCAGTGGTAGTCACGAGGATGCTAGGCCCAAGTTTGTGTGACCAGCGTGTGAGTTCGTGGGCGCGTTCGACGAAGCGGTTCGTAAAGGCGGGAATGGCCTTAAGGAAGTTTGAGGTTAGTAAGATGACCAAGTTTGGAGGTAGTGACTCGCAGATTTTCGGGAACGGAGTAATGGTGAAGTATGGTACGTCTTGGGAGAGTTCGAGTGTTCGAGAAAGTGCAACGAGTAAGGAGGAAGATAACGTGTGTTATCTCGTGGCGGTATGGCGTTGGCAACTGTTAGAGGAACTTCATCGATATCCGTCTTGAGAAGGAACATTCGGGACGAATGTTTCTAAGGAAGGGAGAATGTTATACCCGTAGTTGCAGTGGTATGTATGTGAGGGCGTGCGTGAAGTCTGAAATTTTGAAAGAAAGAAAGATGTGAGTTTTAGAAAAGTTTAGGTTATTTGTGAAGAAAAAGGTTCATTAATGGGAATTGGATTCCCAGTTGGTATTTGGACTTCATAGATTATATTAGAATTTTGAGATTTTATTTTGGAAATGGTCACGTGGGGCCACGGGAGAAATTTACTGATTTTGTAGAACCGCTTTGTTTTTGAGATTTCGGTATTTTGGATATTTTCGAAGGCGAAATATTACAGGCGAATCGGGCGACACGTGTCACCCCATGTGGCACCGGCGATTTTACATTTGTGCACAACACCTTGTTAGAGTCGTTTTTCGACGAAGCGTTTTCGTAACTTGCGAAGGAAAATTCCGCTATGTCGTTTTGTATTTTTGCGGATTTTTAGAGGCGAAACATTCGGACCAACGGGAGGGTGACACGTGTCACCCTGCAATGAAACATGTGGGCGCACTTGGCGATTGAAGCAAGTTGTGGTAGATATTTGTGTAGATATTTGTAGGGTTTTGGGGAGTAGGGTCTAGGGTGCACTTGGCTTGATCTTGGCCTTACACTTGCCTTGCTCATGGCTTGATCTTGGTCATTGGTTGGCTTTTGGTTTTGCTATAAATACCCCCTTGGCCAAGACTTCATTCATCAAAATGTTCCAAGTCTTGCTATCCTTCCTCTCTCTTGTTTGACTCTCGTCCAGAGCCCCACTCCTAGTTAAGGCCTTTGGCAGAGTCCCACTCCCTTTGTGGTGCTTTCAGTAGGGTACCCACTGCTAGTTGTTTTTCGTATAATACCCTCCTCGTGGTATTGAAATACTCCTAGTATTGTTATAATGCCCAAAATACCTTAGCCTTGTACCTTGTAGTATTCCAAAGATACCTCTTTCGTGAGTCCTGAAATACTACCTTTTGTCCTTTTAGTCTCAAACCGAAACCCTAAGGAAATCTTCATAGTTGGTTGAAGTATTTGACTAGAAGTTGGTTAGAACTTCTAAGGGTTGTTTGGAGTGGTTTGGGCGCGCGGTGGAGCTAAACCTTGCTCAGATCGACATTATAACTTGGATAATTTTGGGCTTGTCGAGGTAATTATCTTGTCCCTCTATTGTAATTGGAAGTTACATGTTTGTTAGAATTTATAGTTGAAAGTATCAGTATATGGAACTATACTTAGTATTCGCAATGTCTTTTGACTTAAGCTGAAGAATAAAGAATCGCTTGTATTTACATAGGTGTATTGCGATAGACTTGTGTAGTATTCGAGTAGAGTTGTACACGTTCGGGTAGGCGTGTAAACCCCCACGGTTGGCTTGGTAGCGGCCTCGATAGAGGAGGAGATTTCTGTTGTTGCGGGGAGAGTCTTTGCCAATTTTCTATAGAAAGATAGAAACTTGTGTTTTGGGGTTAATAGCCGTTTTGCCCTTTATAGGTGAAAGTACTAAGAGTAGCGTATTCTACTCAAGGAGTGGAAAGGGCTAGCAAGGTTGTAGTACTTGGAGCATTTTGCTTATTGTCGATAAATCGTCGCGAGGTATGTGAACCTCTTCTATCTTTTCTAGCATGATTGTTGTGAACTATGTAGTGCGGTGAGCGTACATGTGCTAAGTGATTTGGTTGGTTTAAAACATAGGGTGTTATAATAGCTTTATGGGAAGTTAGTTATAACGACCTTATGTAAGTGAAAATGGTTTCTTGATGTTAGAAGTTAAGAGACTTGATCTTATAAGATAAGAGACTTAACTTATTTGTTTTAATGTGGATGTTTGTGTGAAACCTCATTCGTGAGTAATGAGTACTTGGTTTTTAAAGGGATAATGTTTCTTGATTTGGGAATCGGAATGTGTATCGACAGACCACTGCGGCGTTAATAAAAGGAAAATGTATTGAATAATGATGTATTTGTATTAAAACCGGTAGAAACCTCCGTCCGCATAGAAGCTAAGATAAGACAAAATGATATTACATTTTCTAGATCATAGGTTGTAATAAGATCGTTATAAACAAGAATAAACTACTCGCATATATGACATATGTTACTCAATTGTTCTAAAAGGAATCAAGTGATTAAGTTTGGGAACTATGAAACCATTTGAAAATGAGAAGCTTGAGTAATTGAAACTAGGCAAAGCTGGAACTTAGGAAAAGAATGTTGTTACTTGGTTTTGAAAAGGAAGGTGGGTTGGTCATTCTAATACTACGAATTGTCGGGTGACTTTTATAAAAGAAATGGATCTCTTTTAAAGAACTTAACGTATGTAGTACTTGGGGTTAAAAACCGGACTTTGGCGTAAAATGAAAGTACTTTGAGTTGTGTGAAACTTTATGCTTGTTGTTGTGAAACTTGCCTATCTTGTGATGATAGCCTTTGTTGTGCAAGTGTGGTATTTACGTATTCAGCGTCTCTCGATAGAGGCGGTCGACTTGTTGAGAACTTACTTGGAGCGTCTTTGGCGGTGATGGAGAATTCCACGTATGTTTCCATTTTGATTCTTGTCTTGTTGTTGATGTCACATGGGCGTGTCTGCCGTCACGAGTCAGGGGCATGCGGCCGTGCGGTCGGGTTGATTACCCGATATATTGTTATTGTGGTTACATGGACATGTCTACACCGGTAGAATTCGGGCATGTGGCGTGCGGCGTGAGTTGATCACCCAAAGTATATTATTGTTGATGTCACATGGGCGTGTTCACCGAGGTAGAATTCCGGGCGTGTGGCCATGGGGCATTGGTATTATTGTTGCATCATGGACATGTCTACACCGACGCAGAATTCGGGGCATGCGGCCGTGATCACGAACATGATTGATGTTGTGGGCGTGAGACCCATAGTTATATTTGAGTGATGACTTGAGGCGTGAGTCCACATTGGCATGGCGCTTTTATGTTGTGAATCAGTTTGGTTATCATACATGTCTCTGCTTTATATAGACTAGTATGATTTCATTCTGATATCTTTTCTGATTTCACATACTTGGTACTGTTGTCGACCTCGCCCTTGAGCTGCGTTCATCCGCAGTAAGTACATCGGTCGTGGATCCCTTCTTAGGATCACGATTCGCGTATTGGGAAGCTCCGTTTCTTGAGGCTTATCTTTTAGTATGTGTTCCACGAGTTGTAGGATTCTTGTACATTCGGGGTATGGCGGGGCCCTGTCCGTCATAGTCGTTGTAAATCTTAAGTGCATGAAATCTTTGTTGTGGCGGGGTTGTAAAGGATTAAAGCTGTCGGGTTTTATGTATATCTTGAAAGGCAACGTTTTGGATTGCTTTGTTTATTATTATATCTCTTGCTTCGACTCATGTTTTATTTTCCGTGGTTTTCTCGATGTTGTATCACTAGGGTGCGGGATAAGGCACGATGCGGGCCCCGAACGGTCGTTACATCTGTTTCACATACTTGGTACTGTTGTCTTGACCTCGCCCGGGGCTGCGTTCATCTGCAGTTGAGGTACACGATCGTTGATCCTAGCTCTCGAGTCACGATTCGGCGTTTGGGAAGCTCCGTTTCTCGGAGGCTTATCGGTGGTATAGTCCTGTCATAGTAGGTGCTTACATTCGGGGTATGGCGGGGCCCTGTCCGCCATTGTTGTCATGTCACTCTTAGAGGTGCAGAATCTTGTTGTGGCGAGTTGTAAGTGGGATGTAACTGTTCGGACTTAAGTTTTCATATATACATGACGAAAGACAATTTTTCTCAGATTATTATTTCATACTTCATGTTATTTCATGTTATTATTTTATATTCTGATTACTACGATGTTGTATCACTAGGGTGCGGGGTAAGGCACGATCACGGGCAGGTTGGTCGTGACAATAGCAACACTGAGCTAGCCGAATAAGGCCGCTTCCATAATATAAACAAAGTCAAAGTACAACTGACTTTACAACTCGGTTCTTACAATGACCACGTATGTGAATACAGGACCTCTGGAACAACCAGTATGGCGGGGGCGGGCCGCCATACCCACGAATGTACATAATCTACAACATCGGGAAAGGCGTACAAAGAAAGACAAGCCTCGGAAAATGGAGCTTAGGCGTCGATAAGCGATCACAGAGTGTGGATCCATGACACCTTACCCTCTGCGGCGTGAGCAGCCCAGGAAGGGGGTCGTTACCAATATGTACTAAGTATGTAAAAGCGGAAATCTTGTAATTACAACATACGTTTAAAGAAAATCGGAGACATGTATGATAACAAAATTACGATTACCGGTGCCTTAACAATGAGAGTAAAAATAGGTGTATACTTCTGCGAAAAATAGGATTGGAATCTACTCCTGGATGTTTCACCGCGTAGGTCCGGTGGACCTCGTGAGGTATTCCTCGCGTGGACTATTTCACCGCGCATAAGCCCTTACGGACTCGCGTGAGGTATTCCTCGCGATAGTGGACCCGCGTGGGACTATTTCACCGCGTAAGCCCTACGGACTCGCGTGGTATTCCTCGCATCGTGGGTAGCAAATCCACGGAAATATGCAATGCCACAATCGGGTAATGACCATAACGAATAATATATCACTAGCCCAAATCCGCTATCACACATAACATAAGCTCTATCGACATCATCTGATATATAAGCAAGTTAAGAAATCCACACAACTTACTATTAACGTTATACACTCTCATTTTAGTTTACCTAAGGCACTTTACCGTATCTTTTATGAAAATCAGAATTTAACCCAAAGTACTACGCACTTCTATTCTTTTAAAATGACTCATTTCATTATAATACTTCAAGATACTAATAACCGTAGTATCAAGTTACAATTTCTTTTCAAGACAAGTCACAATACTTTTAGAAATAAAAATTAGGCTTAAATCAAGTGACTCATGTCTTATAAAACCTTAGGCAATTGATGCCTTTAAATCAATTGCCTTCCATTAAATCAAGTCATTTATCTTTCCATAAAGTCAATATAACCAACTCCCATAAAGTCGTTATATTCCCTTTATGCCTTAGTCAAGTACAATTTCCTATCGAGGACATACGTTTTAAAAGCGTCAAGTATCATATCTTTAAAATTCTTCAAGTCCTTATCTTTAACAAGACTTAGACATCTTTAATATTCTCAAAGAAGGAGTTAATCTCTAACTCACCCGACTTGGCATTTCATAAAACAAGTAAAGAATGTCAAAGTCTTGTCGTCTCTAAATACTATATCGTTAAACTAGTCATGCTCGAAGGATAGGAAAAGTTCTACATACCTCGTCAGGTCCGACCGTTTGCAAGTACAAAGTCACGGTAGAATGTCAACCTATAATATTCACCATACGCCCATTAACGCCTTACTTCAATGTAGAATATTATAAGTGTTAAGTCATTAAATTTACGAAATCGGACGACACCTCCTTTGTTTCTACTTACTTTGCCACCTCTTTCGAAGATTCAATAACAAGCAGCCCATTGGCTCGCACAATTTATACATTTGTAAGGTCTGTTTACATGTTCTGATCCATGACTATCGATTTCCTTTGTTTTCACATTTCAAATGGCTATCAAAACCTATTATACATAACAATCTAAAACATGGTTCCACGTGGCGATATCAACTTTATGAAGGATTACTATCAATTTCCAGGAGAGGAAATCTCTTACCTTTGGGTTAGCCCACAAGCTCTCTTCTTGACTTCTATTCCCGTCAAACTCGTCCTTGTGAGTTTCCCACAAGCTTACCTGACTTTGTCTTCTTACGCGCTCCAACAACACCCACTATGCTAGGTTTTTCTCAGATCTCAAGAGAGAAGGGGAAAGGGGTTTTTTAGGTGTTCAAAGGTGAAATGACCAAGTCTTTCAAGGCTTGGTCTTAAAATAGGGCTCTTTTCGTGGTCAACAAGATCGGAGGGACACTTGTTGTCACACCCCGAACCGGGCCGTGGCGGTGCCTACAGGCACCTTCCATAACAATACAAGTAAAGTGCGGAAATTAAATAACAACTCATTTTTTTAAACAACCGTGCGATGCGGCAAAGCCAAGGCTGCCATATATACATAACGAAGACACTACAGTATATGAGTCCAATCCATATGAATACAGGACCTCTAGGAGTTAAAGCTAAATATGACAGAATGAGGCCCGCCGTACAAAAGCATACAAAGCACATCTTGACGGATATATACCAAAGATAAACTCACAGACGGAGGAGCTATCCAAAAACCACGGCGAGGATCCTACACTGCCGATCACCAAGCAGCGTACCTAAACTGCGACATGAGCGGCCACAGAAAGTCGATGCGAAGAATGTACCAAGTATGTGAACAATAAATCTGTAATGAAATCATCCAGATCTAAACAAAGCAGGAGATATGTATGATAGCCAACCTACGATGCGTAACACATGCGGTCATATCAAGTCGGGGCCTTGAGCGCCAAAGTCACTACTCGAGATATAACTATGGGTCTCGCGCCCGTAATATCAATCGTGCGTGGAATCCTTCCTCATGCCGGCGATCCGGCGATGTAATAACACCGATAAGGATACATGAACACAAGTCCGCTGTGTCCTCGACACTTCGTGGTCCGTGCCGGAATCCCGCCTCGTAAAAGCATGACCGTGGGTAACCTGAACAAATCAGGGGCGTATATGATAATCAAAATACAACACATTGTGCCTTACTAATAATGAGTAAGCGGTAGTATCCTTACAATATAAACTAGGAAGCTCGTGATCAAGCGGGACCATCCGTCGCGGTATCATTTAGCAATCTATTCACGGGACTATTTCACCGCATAGTCGCGTGGACGCGTGAGGTATTCCTCGCATAGGTGGACCGCTGCGTGGGACTATTTCACCCGCGTAAGCCGCTTCGTGCCGCGTGAGGTATTATCGCATAGGACTATTTCACGCGCATAAGCCGCTTACGGACTCGCGTAGGTATTCGCCGCGTAGGTGGACGCGCGTGGGACTATTTCACCGCGTAAGCCTACGGACTCGCGTGGTATTCCTCGCATCGTGGGTAGCAATCCACGAGTATGCAAATGCCACAAACGGGAATGACCGAAACGGTGACATAACAATAGCACACAATGGCTATTTCCGGCCTGCATAGGCAAATCTAATTACAAGCCAAAGTCCTTACCAAGGCACACTTGGAATAATTCTCTTTCACAAGCCAAAGTACTTATCAAGGCACACTTAGACAAATTCTCAATTTATCAAGCCAAAGTACTAATCAAGACATACATAGAATAATTCTCTTTTAACAAGTCAAAAGTACTTATCAAGGCACACTTTAGACAAATTCTCAATTTATCAAGCCAAAGTACTAATCAAGACATACATAGAATAATTCTCTTTTAACAAGTCAAAGTACTTATCAAGGCACACTTTAGACAAATTCTCAATTTATCAAGCCAAAGTACTAATCAAGGCATACATAGAATAATTCTCTTTTAACAAGTCAAAGTACTAATCAAGGCATACATAGAATAATTCTCTTTTAACAAGTCAAAGTACTTATCAAGGCACACTTAGACAAATTCTCAATTTATCAAGCCAAAGTACTAATCAAGGCATACATAGAATAATTTTCTTTTAACAAGTCAAAGTACTTATCAAGGCACACTTTAGACAAATTCTCAATTTATCAAGCCAAAGTACTACATACGTACATTCTTTTATAAAGACTCCTTTCTATGTAAAGCCCGAAGATACTAACACTGTAGTATCAAGGCGTGTCTATTTTCAAAGTAAGTTACTACACTTTTAGAAAACTCATTTCAAAGCTTGAAATCAAGTAACTCCAAATTTTCACAATCTAGGCAACTTATGCCGATTAATCAAAATAGACAACTTTCTAACCTTCCATAAAGCCGTTATAACCAACTTCCCATAAAGCGTTATAACCCTTTATGGTTTTAGGCGTATCCGTTCCTTGATAACCAAGAGACTTATGCTATTAAAACCAAGTATCACATCTTACAAATCAAGTTCTTAACTTTCAAAATACTTGAGTCTCTTAATAGTTAGAAAACAAGTTTTTCTTACTTTTAAACCTCAAGTAACTTCACCCTTAACACAAGTTACTTCTCTTAAATCATGTCATTTCTCCTCTTTTAAAGCAAAAGTAAATCACTCATTTGACTCACAAAGTCATTATAATGACCTTTAGGTTTTAGAACTAAGGCATTAGCCAAAAGATTGGAAACCACTTCCTTTTCAAGTCTCTATGTACTTTAAGAAAAATACCTTCACTTTTAAGAATCCAAACTTCCCTGAAATGGATTATACTACTTACAATTTAAACATCAAAGTACACTCGGAAGTACATAGAACAAATTCTATTTTAGGCAATCCAAATACAAGCAAGGAATGGATCATTCGAGGAGTAGAACTTACTTTCTTTATTCTAAGGAATCATGCTAGAAGAGGAGATAGTTCACATACCTTTTATTAAATCCATAAGCTAAGCCGAATACAGATGCGTAGAAGTGTCGACGATAATGGTCACAACAAGGCTATCGACTTCTAGTCTCTATGTAGAATAATACTAAGTATTTAGTCTACAATTCTACGGAAAATCGGCGACACTTCCTTTGTTTCTACTCACTTTGCCACCTTTTTCAAGGCCGAATACAATAACCAACAAGCCACGTTTAAGGCTCCAAACAACAACTAAACAAAGGGGATTACCGCGCCTGTCGTGTAACATTCATGCCACAATTCATCTGAAGTAGTTTAATGCCATAGCCAATTCTCGGCCAACTTACATAAACACTAAGTCTTTTCCATCCTTTTTCAAATTCCAAGTTCCAGGTCTAACATGTTATATAGTTATAAACTACTTAATAACTACAATTTCCTTCTTTATACAACATGCGGCGCTTAGACCAATAGTCGACTTGAATTCCAATCTTAAAGCTAAACATGCTAGTTTTGGATTAGGGTTCCAATATTCCATAAACATATCAAACTTCATACTATATAACACATGCTTGCTAAAATCCATAGCTCTGACAATAAGTAAGTCTTAACTACTAAAGCGACAAAATTTATACCTTTCCAAGCCCTTAAAATTTCCAAGATCCAAAGTCGCCTTAGAAATTCTTAGCTCGCTTTCCTTAAGTTCCAATCCGCTCCAAGCACTCCTTGAGGCCTATGAAGAACCCATCTTGAAGTTCGACTTCAAAGTTGAAGAACTCCTTAGTTTCGCATTGCGACTAACGTAAAAATCGTTTTTCGAAATCTTTCTATTGAGATATCCTTACAATACCCTTAAGGACCTTGGGTTAAAGTCTTGTGGCTAATGGAATGACAAACTAAAATTTTTGTGTGGGAGACTATGCAAAGCAGAGTGGTTCTCTTTGAAGAACACAATGTTCTCTATTTTTACTAAGTGTAAAATGAGCTTGTCTTGCTACTAGTTAGCATGTAACACATATTGGAGGGCTTAGACTTAAACAAATGTGAGGCTAGGATTAAAATCACATGGATCGCTTATATGGCAAGTTGACTAGTCAATTATGTCAAGCTTGAAGACTTATCTTCAAGATGTTCAATGACCATAATACCCTCCTCTAATTCGACCAAGACCACTTATGGGGTGCCGTATGTCGCCTCTCATTCGTCCATAAAATTTCAGTAACCTGCGTGGGCCCCAAAGCGTAAAATTCCTGGGTGGGCCCGTGACCAAATCCGTAAAAATAAATTTCCATAGTGTTAATAAGTTCTATACTTTACAAACAATACATTTTGAGAATCGATTCTCAACAACGAACATTTTCCTTTCCGACGTCAGGAAGACTTCCGTCGGAAAAACAATCCTTCCTTTCGTACTAATTTCCAAGTCTTGTGTTCCTTACGTAACTTCACTTACACATGTCCTGAACTTACAGGGTGTAACACTTGTCACCCTCCCATAGGTCCTTTTCGAGAATATCCCCTGTTTTAAGCAATTCCATGAAAATTTTCCGACTTGGCGCCGCGCAAGTCGGCGCGCGTTGAAACCTCCGAGGATTTTCAGATTAGTAGCGCCATGTGCGCAGAGGCGCGATCGAAAATCCTTCCTCTGCGCCGACTTACGAATTTCTAACGCCCGTACCTCTCCGCTCGATGTCTGTCGGCGAAGCGGTTTGTCGCGTTGGACACTAGACTCGTCCAACTTTATACTAGGCTTCTAAACACCCATACATCTAAAAAATAATAGGGTACCACACTCCAAATAAGACTTAAAATCCGCTCGACACATGATTGCCGACTTATCTTATACTTGAATTTACGGTGTAACATTCTTCCCCTTAGAAACATTCGTCGAATGTTCTTTCGATGACTTAATTAGAAACATAGTTTCCTTTCACAACCCGACATACCACTAATGTCACACAAGGCCACGTAGTAGCATTAAGCAAAGAAACACTTCAAATAAAACTTGGCAAGTAAGGAAGATGGATTACACGAAAGTATAGAGAATAAGTGAGGATACTCCTCAGCGTGTCTCCTCCGCTTCCAAGTCATCTCCTCCGGTTCGTTCCTCCGCGGGACTTTGTGGAAGCTCATCCTTGGTCGCGATCACTTTGACAGCGATCGAGTATCGCTATGGGACTCTCATAAATCGATAACCCTCATTACACGGACCTCACTGGTACGGGAAAACTCATTGGATCTCGATACACGCCTCAACATAGAAACATGGAAGGCCGGATGTACTGCCTCTAACTCGATGGCGGATCCAGCTCGTAGGCAACCTTGCCCACTCTACGAGCGATACGGTAGGGCCCGATGTACCTTGGTTGAGTTTCCCCTTCTTAGAATCTCATCACACCGCCATGGGTGGCGCTTGAAGACCTGTCGTGCACGAAATTCCAAATCCGGCGCCGATTATCCGCGTATGACTCCTGCCGACTTTGGTACGCTATGATCTCTCTGGATAAGCCGCGCTTATCCACGGCATCTTTGAATCAATGTCGGACCAAATAAGCGAACCTCGCCTATGTCGAGCATCCAAGAGTGTCACGACCCATTCGGAACCGTGGTGGTGCCTTCAGAGGCACCCAAGTAGTCATCATCCAGTAATCAGTGGAAATATAAAACAAGACATAAACGATTTATAAAATAAGACCACAGTTTAAGTGAAAATATAAGCCTTTCGGCGTATATATATAAACATGGTTTAGCGATTACATCCGATCTTGCATACAACATGACTGAGACCTCTGAAATATACAACTATGGCGGGACGGGGCCGCCATACCAGACTGTACAAAACTATCTACAACGGGAGATCATACCCAAAGTAGAGCCTCGGAAAGGATGGAGCTCACAGCGCGGCGTAGAGATCCTAAGAATGTGGATCGCACACTTGCCCTTACTGCGGCATGAGCGGCCGAAGGAGTCGATTACAGGTACTAAGTATATGAAAGCGTAAAATACTTAAATGAAAACATATCATTTTAAAATCAGTTTTGCAAGTATGTATGAAACAACGAGGGACGCGCATAGTGCCACGTCATAAGCAAGAGCAACAATAGGTAAAGCAGCGAGTCTTTTCTGAGCTGCGAATGATCAAAGCGGGGCCAATTGCGTAGTATCACCATGCAAGCCTAATCACGGACTCTCGTAGTCGCGTGGGCCACTCACATAGGCCGCGTAGGGTACATAACCCGCGTCGAGGTACTCCTCGGCGTCGTCACTGCGCTCGTAGTCGCGTAGCCACGTAGGCCGCGTGAGGTATAACCTGCGTCACTAACACGGAACTCCGTAGCTCGTAGGTCCCTTGGACCGCGTGAGGTTTTCTCGAATCATGGTCCCGGACCGCTGAGTCTACCGCGTGGAGCGACAACCCCGGTAATATGTCAAGAGGTGAGTGATAGTACACTAATATAACGAACATCTTTAAACAACATAAGCCTGACAAGAATACTCTCTTATATAAGCGTTACAAGACACTAACACATAGCATCATATCATGTCTACTTATCAAACCATCTTATTATTCTTTTCACAATTCAATATAAGTGCATTATAAACACATGACAAATTTGTTTCTTTTATCATTCTTAAGTGGTTATACTTAACTTCCCGTAAAGCTAGTATAACTCTTAAGCTTACATTTAAAAAACCAATTAGTTCTCTTACATTAAAATGATTGATATTCTTTTGAAATGCTTTGATTCTTTATTATTGGGCTTAGCGTGAGGCATTCTGTAAGTGTTGTCGAGGCTTAAGCGTGAGGCATTCGTAAGTATTATTCGAGCTTAAGTCAAAGACATTGCGTAGTTATTATTCGATTAACACGTATGCGTCTACGTACTACATATATTGTAAAATATCATGCTTTAGGAAGAATCACATACCATACCATTGAAAACCACCTTGAGTTGAATATGTCGTATGAAGAATCGACCTATAATAGTCGAACACGTCTATCAACGTTGGACTACTTTGTAACCGATTCTAAGCAGAGGGCTCTATATCCTACGGAAAATTAGGCGATACTTCCCTGCAGGTGAGCTACTCGAGTCTCTTGTGAAAGCAGTCACATGTAAATCTGATTTGATTATTCTTCTTTTCAACCCTTCTACTGTGATATGATTAAAATCTATTCTGCAATATTCTTCTAAGTATCTAATACTTATTCTTATACTACTACATTAAGTATTCTACAATTCAAAGAGGATTAGGATTAGTTACCTCGGTAAGCCCAATAATATCCTAGATAAAGTCGCGCTGAGCAGGTTTTGCTCTAAGTTGTATGCTCAGAGAAACCTTGAAGTTCTTCACAACTTCTACTAAGTACTAAGGGATTTGGGCTGGGGTATTTTGGGCATTATAACAATACAAGAAGGCAACTTTTCTACCAAGGGAGGGTAGATTTCGGCTAGGCTAGGGGAAGGCCTCGGCCAAACTCACTCAAGGGGATAGCTTTGGGCGAACAAGCAAAGGAGAGGAGGGTTTTCAAGACTTGGAAGTAATTTGTGGATGAAGAACTCTTCATCTCTGAGGGTATTTATAGGTCAAGTGTGGCCAACCAAGGGCCAAGATGATGCCAAGTGCAAGGCAAGTGTAGGGTGAAGATTTAGGCAAGTGTCGAAACACAAAATATCCTACCAACTCCTTGACTTGTGCAAAGGCACAAAAGCGTGCCACGCTTTGTCGGTCGTCGATGGGCGATTTCAAGTCCACCAATTGGAGGTGCCAAGTGTCGCCCTCGTTGGTCAAAATGTTCGTCTCTCGGAAAAATCCGCAAAAATTAGAAATGGCATAGCGGAATTTTCCCTACGAAAGATGTGGAAAGCGTTTGATCGGAAAACTATTCGTTTTGTGAGTTGTGCCCGAAAAATGTTTTGTGCCTAAACTTTAAGGCTAGACTTTTATGCGTATTCCACTTACGTACATACTGCGAAATACGGTATAACATTCTCCCCTCGCGAAACATTCGTCGAATGTTCCTTTGAAACGATTAACGATAAGATTCTTCATAACTTAATGATTGCAAATGCCACACGGCGCGGAACAACACTTGGCATAAGCGATAATGAAGATTTACGTAGGAAAAGTGAATTACACGGAGGTGTAGAATAGGTGAGGATACTTACGCCTCGTATGCCGGCTTCCCAGTCATCTCTCTGAGCTCGTTCGCCACAAGACTTTGTGGAAGCCACGTCCTTGGTCGCGAGACGCCTAACGGCGATCGATTATCGCTATGGGAACCTCGCCATCGATAACCCTCGATCACTGGACATCGTCAATCGGGTGCACTCTGCGATGGATCCCGATCATCTCGCCGGCGTAGATCGTGAAAAACCGGATGCTGCGCCTCCGGATCGGACGGCGGATCCAACTCATAGGCAACCTTGCCTACCACTGCGGACAATCGAAGCGGCCCGATGTACGCTGGTGAGTTTCCCCTTCTTCCGAATCTCATTACACCGCCGTGGGTGACACGCTAGGAAAACCCAATCATGAGCTGCGAACTCCGGATCTGGCGGCGATGATCTGCGCATCGACTTACATCGACTACGAGCTATCGATAGCGCTCGGATAAGCTTCACCTTATCCACTGCTGCTACACCAAATCTGGTCCCATTAGCTCGCCCACATCGAACCAACCTATAGGCGATCTGCGCTTCCTCATACAAGGCCTCATAGGCGCCATCGAATCTTTGGGTGGTAGCTATTATTGTATGCGAACTCAACTAGAGGCAAATGATCCTCGGCTACCCACGAGTCGATAACCGGGCTCGCGACGTATCCTCGAAGTGCGGATAGTGCGCTCGGCTGTCGATGCATGCGTGGATGGAATGCGATGCTCGAACTCACTGCGTCCTAAACCTCTCTGAAAGGACCTCGAAGTTAGCGTGGCGGGCTCCTGCATGCGATATGATCGAAATAGGGACTCCATGCGATCGGCGATCTCTCGGATGTAAAGTCGGCATAATCCTCGGCCAAAAAGTCGTCTGACGGGAAGAAAGTGGGCTGATTTACGTCGACTGTCGGCGATAACCCATATAGAATCATGTCTCCTGCGAGTGCGAGGTAATCCTGTGATAAAGTCCATGTTGATTACCTCCACTTCGGTCGGGATCTCGATAAATGCGTAATAAACCACGGGCCTGCGGTGCTCTGCCTTCGCTGCTTGCGGCAACGGGCCGAGCTCACGAACTCTGCAGCGTCCTCTTGAGCCATCCCACGATACGGATCTAAGGTCGTGGTACATCTTGGTCGACCGGATGGATAGAGTAATGCTTGTACGTGTGCTTCCCCAGAACCTGCTGCGAAGTCACGAAACATCTGGAACACACACGCCCTCGAACCTTAGCACCCGAGGTGCTACCTCAGAGACCGCTTGCCCTCGAAGAGGCGTATCGCGATATCGAATCAAAGCTGGATCCTCGAACTATTTCCTCTTCGCCTCTCGGCGATGGAAGACTACGGCAACCTGCGAACTCTAACCCCGCTATCGAGAATCAATCAAGCGGACACGAGGCTCGCTGGCGATGCAAATCACGAACCGTGTCCCTCCTCTCTATTGCACATCGATAGGCTCCCCATCGACCTACGACTAAGAGCGTCTGCCTGACATTGGCCTTCCCGGGTGAGTGCGGGATATCAACATCGTAATCCTTAAGCAACTCTAACCACGTCTGCATGCGTAAGTTCGGCTCCTACGGTTGAAGATATCTTTGGAGGCTCTTGTGAGTGCGTAAAAATATCCACGTGAACCCCGTACAAATAGTGCCTCGGATCTTGGCGTGAATCGCGCCGACTCAAATCATGGGTGGGGTAGTTCCTCTGCGTGTTTCTTGGTGTCGAGATGCATATGCTATAACCCTGTCATCTTTGCGTCGACGCATCCCAACCCGATGCACGGCGTCACGATACCGCGACATAACCATGGACCCTGCGGAAGAGTAAGAAGCGAGGCGGTCGTCGGTCTCTCTTCGACAGCTGGAAACCTGCTATGAAGCATCGATCTTGAAACTTGGTTTTGCCATACGAGTCGGCCTAGTCAATAGTGCGAGATAAAGCAAACTTCTCCTGAGCCGCGATAATATCTGCAAGGCCCGAGCTGCGAACCTGCAGCCGGAGTAGTAGGTCTAGGCAAGTCATTGCGCCTCGATCTTGGCGTTCCACTCGAATGCCGTCGGCCCGACAATATGCCCGAAGCGCCGCGAAGTCAGCAAAACTCACGTTTGGAAAACTTGGCGTCAAGCTTCTTTGGTCTGGAGAAGCTATCGGCCTGGTCATCAAATGCTCGCGTATGCTCTGCTCTGGCGAGAATAAACCAAGATATCATCGATGAACACTATTACAAGCGTGTCAAAAATGGTTTGAACACTCGATTCATCAAATCCATGAATACGGCGGAGCATTGGTCAACCCAAAAGACATGACCACTGAACTCATAATGCGTCTGGGTCACGAATGCGATCTAGGGACATCTACCTCTCGACTACTTTGATGATAGCGGCCAGTAGATCAATCTTGGAAGCATCTACGCACCTGCGTAGTCGAACAAATCATCAATCACAGGAAGGGTATCTGTTCTTAATGGTCACCTTGTTCATTGCACGTAATCAACACACATGCGCGGCGTCAGTCCTTCTTTTCACGAACAATACCGGCGCTCCCGGGGAGAAACACTAGGCGATGAAGCCGCTTCTCGACAAATCTCTGGTGATCCTTGACTCTCTCAACTCGGCGGTGCCGTTACGTATGGCGGAATGGAAATAGGCGAGTGTGCAGTAATATGTCAATACAAAACTCAATCTCCTCTCGGGAGGATGCAGGAAGTCGTGGAAACACGTGCGGGAACTCTCGACCACTTTGGGCCCAGCGGAAAATCTGGTACCGCGACCTCGATATCAAACACGACGAGATGGTAGATATACCCGCCACGCACCGTCTTCTTAGCCTTGAGGAAGGAAATAAACCTACCGCCGGCGATCTGGTGCTCCTCGCTCGCCAACAGGCTCGCCGAGCTGGAACCGTACTACTCTCTCTGCGGTCTACATTGGCGTAGCAAGAAGCTAGTAATCCGTCCCATGATCACGTCGAAGTCAATCATCTCGACTCTATCAGTCGGCTGGTCCGGCGTAAATAGTCGCGGGACAAGCTCTATATACCGTAGAGCTACCACGAATCACCCGGCTGGCGTAGCTACCTCGAAAGGTCTATGGACTCGGGCTCTATCCATCCTACTAGCGACAAGGAGATATATGGGGCAGTAGAACCGGATCTATCAAAGCATACACATCAAACCGACCCGATAAGGTACATGGCGACATCGGTGAGGCCTCACGATCTGTCGGTGGACAAAGCATAAATGCGGTTACGAGGACCGCTAGAAGCGGGACCGCGCCCGACCTGCCGCGGCTTTGCTGGTCCGTGAGTACCTTGCCCTCTAGGCGAGTAAGCGTCGAGGATGAAGAAGACCGGCGAAAGAACTGTGGTGACCCTACCGCCGGCCGCGCCGCGGTGGACGGTTCCTCGCATAGTGACCTGCAGCCTGGCCCAGAAACAAACTCCGTAGCACCTGACTCCGAAGTGGGATCTACGCGTCGGCCACGCGAGGTGGTCGTCGGCGAGAACCTCTTTGCTCTGGATATGCGAAGTCACGGGCCACAGTGCGCCCTCGAATATCTGGTGTCTTGAGGGCGGTCGGGAGTGCTCTGAAGTGTGTGGTGCAAATCTGAAGCTAGCTGTGAGGCGCCCACCACGATAGCCACCAAAAGACCTGCCGTCTGGTCTTAACCTGCTGCTGCACTGTCAACCGGCGGTCTCTACGCTCCTCGCATCCGAGCATGAGCTGCGTGCGGGTAATGTCCATACCGGTGAAGAAACACGCGCCGACTTCGGCCATATAGTCATCTAGCCGGTGGCGTGGCGGTGCACCTATCCTCATATTAGCTACCAGCTGGGACATATCGAGCCAATGAATCAAACTCGACATTGTACTCACGGCGGTCGTCCTCTGCCTCGGCGGTAAAAATCTATCGGCCGCGCCCTCGCCATCTGTGGAGGCAAGAAGTGAGTGAGAAAGCCTCGAGAACTCATCCCAGTAGGCGGGGCGCGTGCTCTCCGGGATAACTCCGTGAATCAAACCAATCATTGCGGTATCACGCGACCTATGCGGCGAAGGTCACGGACTCTGTCTCACGAGGCCTTGATCACCGCGTCATCCTCGGCCTCGACCGTAAAACTCTGGCGGGCTCTGACTCGAAATCTCGTAGCCTCAGGCTATACGCCTCGGGTGCACCAGGTGCGGCCAGGGCTGAGCTGCCCCAGGCTGCCGCATCGGCCTATCTCGTATCAGCCTGACTCAGCGATAGTTGGGCCGTCTCGCTTGCCCTAACTCCTCCGCCCGGTGTGGGGCGGGAGGTGTGGGTTACGTGATCTCTCTTTGGGGCGGCGTCATAGAACTTCGCCGTCTGCGGTATGGCGGGCACGAGCCCTCGTAACTCTCGGTGTCAGTGGCGGCTCCTCGGTGCATTGCCGCCACAGGCGGGTTGCCTTGCGTGGAGGCATAGCCATTCTGAGAAAGGAATACGTTAGAGGTCCGATTTTAACACGACTCTAAGCACGATCTCGAGTGAGAAGAATGAAACCAATCCTAAATATCTTATAGCCTCACGATTATTGGTGTGGTGCACAACACGATAATCAAGACTACTAGATCTGGTGCATAGACACTTTCAGAGATTAAGCTGCTCGATACCACTTTTGTCACGACCCGTTCGGGGCGTGGTAGTGCCTCAGGGCACCCAGTAGTCATACATCAGTGTCGGCGGAAATATAAAACAAGACATGAAACAGTTTATAAAATAAGACCACAGTTTAAGTGAGAAAACATCGCCTTTCGGCATATATATATAAACATGGTTTAGCGATTACATCAAATCTTGTACAACATGACTCTGAGACCTCAGGAAATATACAACTATGGCGGGGACGGGGCCACGTACCTGCTATACAAAACTATCTACTGAGGAGATCATACCCAAAGTAGAGCCTCGGAAAGGATGGAGCTCACACCAGCGTAGAGATCCTAAGAATGTGGATCTAGCACACCTTGCCCTTACTGCGGCATGAGCGGCCCAGAAGGAGAGTCGATCACCAAGTACTAAGTATATGGCGTAAAATACTTAAATGAAAACATATCATTTTAAAATCGTTTTGCAAGTATGTATGAAACAACGAGGGGACGCACATAGTGCCATCATAAACAAGAGCAACAATAGGTAAGCGCAGCGGGTCTTTTCTAGTGCGAATGATCGAGCGGGGCCAATTGCGTAGTATCACCATGCAAGCCTAATCACGGACTCTCGTAGTCGCATAGGCCACTCACGTAGGCCGCATAGGTCATAACCCGCGTCGGTGCTACTCCTCGGCGTAAATCCTGGACTCGTAGTCCGCATGGCCGCATGACCGCATGAGGTATAACCCGCGTCACTAACACGGAACTCCGTAGCTCCGCATGGGTCCCTTGGACCAGCGTGAGGTTTCTCGAATCATGGTCCCGGACGCTGAGTCTACCCGCGTCGGACGACTTAACCGGTAATATGTCAAGAGGTGAGTGATAGTACACTAATATAACGACTTATCTTTAAACAACATAAGCACAACAAGAATACTCTCTTATACAAGCGTTATAAGACACTAACACACGTAGCATCATATCATGTCTGCTTATCAAACCATCTTATTATTCTTTTCACGATTCAATATAAATGCATTATAAACACATAGGCCAAACTGTTTCTTTTATCATTCTTAAGTGGTTATACTTAACTTCCCATAAAGCTAGTATAACTCTTAGCTTCTGTTTTAAAAACCAATTAGTTCTCTTACATTAAAATGATTCGATATTCTTTTGAAATGCTTTGATTCTTTATTATTAGGGCTTAAGCAGTGAGGCATTCTTAGTAAGTGTTATTCGAGCTTAAGCGTGAGGCATTGCGTAAGTATTATTCGAGCTTAAGTCAAAGACATTGCCGTAGTTATTATTCGGTTAACACGTATGCGTCTACCGTACTACATATATTGTAAAATATCATGCTTTAGGAAGAATCACATGCATACTCGTGAAAACCACCTTGAGTTGAATATGTAGCGAGAGAATCGGCCTATAATAGTGAACACGTCTATCAGCGTTGAACTACTTTATGCTGATTCTAAGCAGAGGGCTCTATATCCTACGGAAAATTGGGCGATGCTTCCCTGCAGGTGAGCTACTCAAGTCTCTGTGAAAAGCAGTCCTATGTAATCTGAGTTTGATTATTCTTCTTTTCAACCCTTCTCTTGTGATAACGGTTAAAATCTGATCTGCAATATTCTTCTAAGTATCTAATACTTATTCTTATACTACTACAGTAAGTATTCTCTAATTCAAAAGAGGATTAGGATTAGTTACCTCAGTAAGCCAATAATATCCTAGATAAAGTCGCGCTGAGTAAGGTTTTGCTCTAGTTGTATGCTCGAGAAACCTTAGAAGTTCTTCAAACTTCTACTAAGTACTAAGGGATTTGGGCTGGGGTATTTTGGGCATTATAACAATACAAGAGGCAACTTTTCTACCAAGGGAGGGTAGATTTCGGCTAGGCTAGGGAAGGCCTCGGCCAAACTCACTCGAGGGGATAGCTTTGGGCGAACAAGCTTAAAGGAGAGGGAGGTTTTCAAGACTTGGAAGTAATTTGTGGATGAAGAACTCTTCATCTCTAAGAGGGTATTTATAGGTCAAGAAGTGGCCAACCAAGGGCCAAGATGATGCCAAGTGCAAGGCAAGTGTAGGGTGAAGATTTAGGCAAGTGTCAAACACAAAATATCCTACCAACTCCTTGACTTGTGCAAAGGCACAAAAAGCGTGCCACACTTTGTCCAATTCGTCGATGGGCGATTTCAAGTCCACAATTGGAGGTGCCAAGTGTCGCCCTCCGTTGGTCAAATTGTTTAATCTCTGGAAAAATCCATAAAAATTAGAAATGGCATAGCGGAATTTGCCTACGAATTTGTGGAAGCGTTTACGTCGGAAAACTATTCGTTTGTGAGTTGTGCCCAGAAAAACGTTTTGTGCCTAAACTTTAAGGCTAGACTTTATGCGTATTCCCTTACGTGCATACTGCTGAAATACTGGGGTATAACACGGAGATCTACACCTTCTTACATACAAGGCCTCATACGGGGCCATCTGAATCTGGAAGGGTATCATTGTATGCGTAACTCAACAAGAGGCAACTAACCCTCCCGCTATTTCGAAAACAAGAACAGGCCCGACCTATACTCGAGTGCACGGATAGTCGCTCTGCTGTCCGTCGATCCGAGGGTGTAATGCAACAACGAGACTCACGGTGTCCTAAAACCCTTCGAAAAAACCTCCGAAGTTATCGTAATCGAGCTCATCTATCGACATCATAAACGTAGGAACCTGTGCGATCTCACAATCCCCTGCTAAAAGCTAGCACGAACCTCGGTACGAGTAAGTGGTCCTAACGGAAGAACACAATGGTTTCGACTATTTACCATGACCCCGGTCGCGCCTCCAGTACGATGCCACACGACAAGATTCATTTTAAATACCTCCCATGTCTAAGTCGGGGTCTAAATCACTGTAATAGCCAGCGCTTCGGTGTTCAACCATGACTGCTACTAATTCGGACACTAAGCAACAAACCTGCTTCGTCCTCTTGGGCCATCTTACCCATACATACATCCGAGGCCATGATACATCTTGGTCGACCCCGAACAAAATAAAGCAAGAAGCACCGCGTGCCTCCCCCTAAAACTTGCCGACAAGTCCTGCAGCATCGGGCACACACAAACTTTCTCATAACACGACACCCCATATGGTGCTAGACAAACAGGCTCTTCTCTTCTTGGAGAGTCGTATCTCGATATCATATCATAACTGGATCCTCATATTGTCGCCTCTTTACCTCTTCGACGAAGGAGAACTCGGCAACCTCTCGGATCTAAAGCTCTATTAACATTGGAACAAATAATCGAACCCACAGGCTCGATGGCCCGAAGAATCCCACGGACCACATCCGGTCTATCGGCTACCATGGAATACTACCGCTTAGATCTGCGACTAATAGTATCTTTAAGCGTCTTGGCTTTCACACAGGTGGTATAGGTATCGATATCACAACCTTGAATAACTCTACCCTGTCGTTGTCGCAAATTCAACTGCCTCTGTCAGAAGATATACCTGAGGCTCTTGTGGTCTGCACACATATTCACATGAAGTCTATTTATACATCATGCCCCCAAATCTTGAGGCACGATTTAAGCGCCACTCTAAATCGTGAGTGGCGTAATTTCCTTCTGCTTCCTTAACTACAGGAAAACATAAGCTTTATCCTATCCGGGTTGCGTCGACACAACCTAGACACCAACGTGTTATCATAATAACCTAACCCTCTAGTCTTTCAGGAGGTGTTAGACTGTAGTTGAGTCAACTTATTTTACAATAACTGGAAGCCTTTCTCATTCCTGCGAACTATTCGGGTATCCTTAATCTCACTTATGGTTCCTGTTTCCCTTTCTGTTGCAACCAAACTTGGTCACTTAACTTAGATTTGATTCCTTTGGTTGCCCATGGCTAAGATTCTGTCAATCACAATCTAAGGGAGATTTCCTTGATCTCGTAAAGTAGTAACCCGATTTTTCCTTTCCCAGTTTGTAGAGCCTATAGCTAGGTGTTACCACATTTCCTCGAAATTTTCTTACTTCCCATTATTTACTAATGGTCTTTACACTAGTGCAGGGTAGTCATAACTCGTGCAACTTACATAACCATTGTCGTATTCTCCTTTATCATTACGCCACATCTTTACCTTAGGCTTATTATTAGCAAAAGTACTTCTATCTTGATTCATAATCGTCTGATTTCATACATGCGTACAACTGCATTTATATCTTTACGATACTTCCTCGACCAATTAAATGCGTCGTTCTTAATTACCCCAACACAACACTTCTCCCGGTTATATACAATCAACAATGGCGTGGCGATCAGAAGACCTTACGGTCGTATCCTGCGTCTACAACATGGGTACACATAACCCATAATCGTAAAGCGTCCTTTTACGTGGGAAGAGAACTTATCTCCTTTCTTAAACTTTCCTTGGAGTCACAACCATAATCACGGGTCCTCTTGCGGTCCAGAATTATCTAATCATCACGCGCGCCTTTATCTTCGTGTAGATTTTCCAACCACCAAAGATGCCTCGACTTTCCGCGCGGCACTCGTGCTAATTTTTTCTTGCCTTGTACACTTTCTGAAATTATCAGGAAGGTCGTGCCCGACCGCCACAGAACCAACTCCAAGTACCTCGAGGGCACTTAACATAAATTCCTTCCAATTCAATTATTACTTACTTTACTGCGTCAATTTACCAGTGAACAAGTCACGCACTTAAAAGAAAAACAATGATGCAAAGAAGGAAGGATAATTCATCGTTACTACCACTTCTCTTCCTTTACACTGGATAATCAGATTACCAGAAAACTGGAATCGAGCCAATCTCTCTCTGCAGTCAACGTTGGTATAACCAGAGGCCAACTAGCCCATACTCATAATGACCTCTATGCGTCATAACGCTCGCTAGGTCCTAGGGTCAGCGGTGTATCGTTAGGTAATTATCTACCCGCTGATAACTCAACACTCACGGGTGTAGTCACCTCGAAAGGTCCTCATGGATTCAGGCTTTATTTCTTTACACTTGGTTGCTCTCTTTTTTTCATTGGTCGTACTCCTTCCGTACTTCCAAACTTATATTAGCATACTTACATAAATTCCATACTAATTAAGCCTCACTCTTTTGGGGTTACTATTTTAAACAATATAAGACCCATTCCGCTCTCACAACTGGTTCCGTGAAACACGTCCACGAACCCGTATAACGATTAACCAGACTCGGGCTTGTACCGTTGTGACACTGTCACGTAGCTGGACTACTATCAACTGATCACACCCCATAAACTGGTACACTAACTTCTCATATACTATAATTGGGTTGTCTTGTCCACAACAACCATACTTACTCCATCTGGATCTCACACGATACCATTTTCAAATCCACTACGTAGCTCAATCTATTAACATAGTCTTCCATTAAGTCCCTTAATTAACCTCTTAAGGGTCCATTTCATTCTCACACAACTCATCATCACCTAATTATCTCAAATTAGCACGTAAAACCTTGATGAGGTTCATAGCTCATACCTTCCCGCTATTTTTGTCCTTACCAAATCACGGTAATCTAAAATCATCCTAAGCAACACATATGTGACCCATGCAATCTGTATAGTTGTATGTCCCAACACCAACTATACTACTAACATTACCAACTGGATACGCGATCCACATAATCTTTCTGGTCATCGCTGCCTTTCTTGAAATGCAAACAACATAACTTGTTAGGGAGAGGCGACCACAACCACGACTCTATCGCACGATCTTAGAGTGAAGAATAGTAACTAATCCTAAATGTCCTGCGACCTCGATTATAGATGTGGTGCACAACACGCGATAATCAAGACTCTACTGAACACGATGCGTAGACACTTTCCGAGGACTAATCGCTCGATACCACTTTTGTCACGGCCGACCGGGCGCGGTCGTGCCTACCTGGGCACCTGTTGATATCATCGAGAATAGAAGCGGAACATACACAACTTAAACACAGTGTAAACAATATAGCAACAGGCTGGCGGATAAGGCGCGCTTCCATAATATAAACAAAGTCAAAAGTACAACTTTAACTCGATTCTTATAGCTGACCACATATGTGAATACGGACCTGCAGGAACAACGTGGCGGGATGGGGCCACCATACCACGAATGTACATAATCTACAACATCGGGGAAAGGTGTACCAAAAAAGACAAGCCTCGGAAAATGGTGCTTAGGCGTCGATGGCGATCCAAGAGTGTGGATCCGCACCTTACCACTTTCTGCGGCGTGAGCAGGCCCCAGAAGTCGGTACCTGATATGTACTAAGTATGTAAAGCGGAAAATCTTGTAATTACAACATACGTTTAAAGAAAAACCGGAGACATGTATGATAACAAAATTACGATGCCGGTGCCTTACCAACAATGAGAGTAAAAATAGGTGTATACTTACAACGAAAAATAGGATTGGAATCCTACTCACGGGGTATTTCACCGCGTAGGTCCGGTGGACCTCGTGAGGTATTCCTCGTATGGGACTATTTCACCCGCATAAGCCCTACGGACTGCGTGAGGTATTCCTCGCGTAGTGGACCGCGCGTGGGACTATTTCACCCGCATAAGCCCTACGGACTCGCGTGAGGTATTCTCGCGTCGTGGGTAGCAAATCCACGAAATATGCAATGCCACAATCCGGAATGACCATGACGAATAATATATCACTAGCCCAAATCCGCTATCACACATAACATAAGCTCTATCGACTTATCATACAATATATAAGCAAGTTAAGAAATCCCTAACTTTTACTATTCTTGTTCGTATACACCTCATTTTAGTTTACCTAAGGCACTACCATATCTTTTATGAAAATCAGAATTTAACCCAAAGTACTACGTCTTCTATTCTTTTAAAATGACTCATTTCATTATAACACTTCCATGATACTAATAAGTAGTATCAAGTTACAATTTCTTTTCAAGACTAGTCATAATACTTTTAGAAATAAAAATTAGGCTTATAAATCAAGTGACTCATGTCTTATAATACCTTAGGCAATTGATGCCTTAAAATCGAATTGCCTTCCATTAAATCAAGTCATTTATCTTTCCATAAAGTCAATATAACCAACTCCCATAAAGTCGTTATATTCCCTTTATGCCTTAGTCATACAATTTCCTATCGAGGGACTTATACGTTTTAAAGCGTCACAAGTATCACATACTTTAAAATTCTTCAAGTCCTTATCTTTAACAAGACTTAAGACATCTTTAATATTCTCAAAGAAGGAGTTAATCTCTAACTCACCCGACTTGGCATTTCATAAAACAAGTAAAGAATGTCAAAGTCTTGTCGTCTACCGTACTATATCGTGAAACTAGTCATGCTCGAAGGATAGGAAAAGTTCTACATACCTCGTCAGGTCAACCATTTGCCAAGTACAAAGTCCCGCCTGTAGAATGTCAACCTATAATATTCACCATACGCCCATTAACGCCTTACTTCAATGTAGAATATTATAAGTGTTAAGTCGCTAAATTCTACGAAAAATCGGACATCACCTCCTTTGTTTCTACTTACTTTGCCACCACTTTCGAGGCCGAATTCAATAACCAAATAGCCCCAATTGGCTCACACAATTTATACATTTGTAAGGTCATTACATGTTACGATCCACAACTATCGATTTCCTTTGTTTTTCACATTTCAAATGGCTATCAAAACCTATTATACATAACAATCTAAAACATGGTTCACGTGGCGATATCAACTTTAACAAGATTACTATCAATTTCCAAGAGGAGAGGAAATCTCTTACCTTTGGGTTAGCCCACCAAAGCTCTCTTTCTTCAACTTCTATTCCGTCAAACTCGTCCTTGTGAGTTTCCCACAAGCTTACCAGCACTTTGTCTTCTTACCGCCGCTCCAACAACACCCACTACGCTAGGTTTTTCTCAGATCTCAAGAGAGAAGTGGAGAGGGGTTTTTTAGGTGTTCAAAGGTGAAATGACCAAGTCTTTCAAGACTTGGTCTTAAAATAGGGCTCTTTTCGTGGTCAACAAGATGGGAGGGACACTTGTCACCCTCCCATAGGCCCTTTTCGAGAATATCCCTGCTTTAAGCAATTCAGAAAATTTTCCGCTTGGCGCGCGCGCCTGCGATCGGCGCGCGACGCCAAAACCTCGAGGATTTTCAGATTAGTGGCGCGCGGCCCTGCGCAGCGCGCGGCACCGAGACGCGATGACAAAAATCCTTCCCTGCGCGCTACCATGCATTTCTAACGCCCATACCTCTCGCTCCGTGTCCCATGGACGGCGGTTTGTCGCGTTGGACACTAGACTCATCCAACTTTATACAAGGCTAGCTAAACACCCCACACATCTAAAAAAAATAATAGGGGTACCACACTCCAAATAAGACTTAAAATCCGCTCGACACATGATTGCCGACTTATCTTATACTTGAATTTACGGGGTGTAACAAAAACCGTACGGGGTAAGTACGAAGGCCTAGCCGACTACTAACACCTACAAGACTAACAAGGTCATAAATCAGATCGTAAGATATGTCTAGACCGACACATGATCGGCCGCCACACGCCCGATATCAAATGTGCGCGTCTAGCCCCGAACTTCCCGCACTCGCATAGGCCAACCTCGTAGGCTGCATGAGGTATTCCTCGCGACGAGGGTAGCTACTCCAATCGCCTGGACTCGCAAATCGCACGGCCACATGTAGGCGTGACCATAAAGGCCGCGCTAACACGGAACTCTCGTAGCTCGCGCGGGTCCCCGACCCGCATTTAGGTATTCTCGAATCATGGTCCTGGACCGAAGTCTACCCGCGTGGAGGGCTTAACCCCCGGGATCATGTCAAGGTGAGTGGTACAATACCAACATAACGGCTGATCGTTAAACAACTTAAGCGCAATCGAGGAAAAACCCCTTTACACAAACATCACAAGATACTAACACACGTGGCATGTCACGACCCATTCCGGGGCCCGTGACTGGTGCCTTACCGGGGCACCCAAGTAGTCATACATCAGAGTAATCAGCGGAAATATGAAACAAGACATGAAACAGTTTATAAAATAAGACACAGTTTATGTGAGAAAACATCGCTTTTCGATATATATATATAAACATGGTTTTAGCGATTCATCCGATATCTTATACAACATGACTACAGCACTTCTGAAATATACAACTATGGCGGGACAGGGGCCCGCCATACCTGTATATAAAACTATCTACAACACAGGAGATCATACCCAGTAGAGCCTCGGAAAGATGGAGCTCCCGACACCAACGTAGAGATCCTAAGAATGTGGATCTAGCACTGCTTGCCCCTGCGGCATACGCAGCCCAGGAGGTCGATAACAGTACTAAGTATATGAAACTGTAAAATACTTAAATGAAAACATATCATTTTAAAATCAGTTTTGCAAGTATGTATGAAACAACCAAGGGGATCGCACATAGTGCCACATCATAAACAAGAGCAACAATAGGTAAAGCAATGTGTCTTTTCTAGGTGCGAATGATCGGCGAGGCGGTGCGTAGTATCACCATGCAAGCCTAATCTCGAATCTCGTAGTCCGCATAGGCCACTCGCATAGGCCCGCATAGGGTACATAACCGCATCGGTAGCAACTCATCGGCGTCGCCCCGACTCGTAGTCCGCATAGGCCACATAGACCGCGTGAGGTATAACCCGCATCACTAACTCCGAACTCCGTAGCTCCGCATAGGTCCCTTGGACCGCATGAGGTATTCTCGAATCATGGTCCTGCATCACTCGAGTCTACCCGCGACGGAGGCGACAACCCCGGTACTATGTCAAGAGGTGAGTGATAGTACACTAACATAACAGCTTATCTTTAAACAACATAAGCACAACAAGAATACTCTCTTATACAAACGTTACAAGACACTAACACACATCATATCATGTCTACTTATCAAACCATCTTATTATTCTTTTCACAATTCAATATAAGTCCGTTATAAACACATAGGCAAACTGCTTCTTTTATCATTCTTAAGTGGTTATACTTAACTTCCCATAAAGCTAGTATAACTCTTAAGCTTCATTTAAAACCAATTAGTTCTCTTCATTAAAAATGATTCAAGATTCTTTTGAAATGCTTTGATTCTTTATTATTCGTGCTTAAGCCGTAGGCATTCTGTAAGTGTTATTCGAGCTTAAGCTGAGGCATTGCCGTAAGTATTATTCAGCTTAAGTCAAAGACATTGCCGTAGTTATTATTCGATTAACACGTATGCGTCTATACTACATATATATTGTAAAATATCATGCTTTAGGAAGAATCACATACCTTCTCGTGAAAACCACGCGAGTTGAATATGTCGCGCAGAGAATCACCTATAATAGTCGACACGCCTATCAACGCTCGCACTACTTTGTAAACGATTCTAAACAGAGGGTTCTATATCCTACGGAAAATTGGGCGTTTCCCCACGGTGAGCTACTCAAGTTCATCGTGAAAGCGATCTATGTAAGTCGGTTTGATTACTCTTCTTTAAACCCTTCTACTTTGTGATACTCAATTCAATTCTGAATATTCTTCTAAGTATTTTATACTAATTCTTATACTACTACAGAAGTATTCTCTAATTCAAAAGAGGTTAGGATTAGTTACCTCGGTAAGCCCAATAATATCCTAGATAAAGTCGCGCTGAGCAAGGTTTTGCTCTAAGTTGTATGCTCAGGAAACCTTGAAGTTCTTCACAACTTCTACTAAGTACTAAGGGATTTGGGCTAGGTATTTTGGGCATTATAACAATACAAGAAGGCAACTTTTCTACCAAGGGAGGGTAGATTTCGGCTAGGCTAGGGGGCCTCGGCAAACTTCAAAGGGAGGGGGTAGGAGGCTTTGGACGAAAGCTTTAGAGAGAGGGGAGGATTTTCAAGACTTGGAAATTGATTTGTGGATGAAGAACTCTTCATCTAAAGGGGGGTATTTATAGGTCAAGACATGGCCAACCAATGGCCAAGATTTAGCCAAGTGCTAGGCAAGTGTAAGGTCAAGATTAGGGCAAATGTCCTTGGCCAACTTGCACACAAAATATCCTACCTAATCCTTGACTTGTGCAAAGGCACAAAAAACGTGCAACTCCTAGTCCATTTCGTCCATGGGCGATTTCAAGTCCACCAATTGGAGGTGCCAAGTGTCGCCTCTCGTTGGTCCAAAATGTTTTCTCTCGGAAAAATCCGCAAAAATACTAAATGACATAGCTGGAATTTTCCCTACGAAAGATGCGGAAACGTTTCGTCGGAAAACGATTCTTTTAGTGAGTTGTGCACAAATAAAAACGTCCAAGGCTTAAACTTTTAAGGCCAAACTTTAAACGTGACGCCCACGTACATACTCGAAATAAGGGTATAACATTCTCCTCTTAGAAACATTCGTCCCGAATGTTCCTTCCTAAACGATTAACGATAAGATTCTTCATAACTTAAGCGGTTGCAAATGCCACACACGGCCACGAACAACACTTAGGCATAAACGATAATGAAGATTTACAAGTAGGAAAGTGAATTACGGAGGTATGGGGAATAGGTGAGGATACTACGCCTCATGTCTTCCCGGCTTCCCAAGTCATTTCCTCCCGAGCTCGTTCGCCACAAGACTTTGACGAAGCCACGCCCTGGTCCGCAGACGCCTAACGACGATCGATTATCGCTATGGAACCTCTCATACGAAAACCCTGGTCACTGGACATCGCCAATCGGGTGCACCCTAGATGGATCCGTACATCTCTCAAGATAGATACGTGAAAACCGGATGTCGCTTCCGGATCGGACGGCAGATCCAACTCATAGGCAACCTTGCCTACCTCGCGACAATCCAACGCCCAACGTACCTGGGTGAGTTTCCTTCTTCCCGAATCTCATCACACCTTCGCCGTACGTGACACCTTCAGAAAACCTAATCATCAATCGCGAACTCCGCATGCCGACGACGATGATCTGCGTGACTACAGCCGACTCGAGTGTCGATAGCCTCTCGGATAAGCTTCACCTTATCCACCGCTGCACCGTCTGGTCCCACTAGCCGCACTTTCGCCACATCGAACCAACCTATAGGCGACCGCACTTCCTCATACAAGGCCTCATAAGGCGCCCGTCGAATACCGGTGGTAGCTATTATTGTACGCGAACTCAACCAGAGGCAAATGATCCTCCCTACCCACGAAGTCGATAACACAGCTCGCAAAGATATCCTCAAGAGTCCGGATAGTGCGCTACCGCCTGTCGCTGCGTGCGTGGATGGAATGCGATTTCGAGCTCACCGCCCTAAACCTCTCGAAAAGACCTCCAAGTTAGCCGTAAACCGGGAACCTCATGCGATATGATCGAATAGGGACTCCGTGCGATCGACGATCTTCTGATGTAAAGTCCGCATAATCCTCAGAAAAAGTCATCTCGACGGGAAGAAAGTGGGTTGATTTCGCGACTGTCAACGATAACCCATATAGAATCATGTCTCCTCCGAGTGCGAGGTAATCCCGTGATAAAGTCCATGTTGATTACCTCCCACTTCCGTGTCGGGATCTCAATCGTAATAAAACCACGTGCCTCGGTGCTCTACCTTCACCGCGACAACACGCGGGCGAGCTACGAACTCGCGACGTCCTCTTCGCCATCCCACCAATACGGATCTAAGGTCGTGGTACATCTTGGTCGCACCCGATGGATAGAGTAACGCGCCGTGTGCTTCCCAAGAACTCTGCCAAGTCACGAAACATCCGAACACACAACGCCTCAAACCTTAGCACCCATCAGGTGCTACTCAAAAGGACCGCCCTCACGAAGAGTTGTATCATGATATCGAATCAAAGTCGATCCTCGGCTGTTTCTTCACCTCGCCGACGATGGAAGACTCGCAACCTCACGAACTCTAACCCATCGCTATCGTAATCAATCAAACGGACACCAAGGCTCGCTAATCGATGCAAATCACGAACCATGTCCTCTTCTCTAGCCGCATCCGATAGGCTCCCATCGACTACGACAAGAGCATCCGCCACAACATTGGCCTTCCGTGGTACAGATATCAACATCGTAATCCTTAAGCAACTCTAACCACCGCCTCGCTGTAAGTTCGGCTCCTGCGGTGAAGATATACTGGAGGCTCTTGTGGTCCAAAAATATCCACGTGAACCCCATACAAATAGTGCCTCGGATCTTCAAAGCGTGAATCACGGCTAACTCCAAATCATGGGTGGGGTAGTTCCTCGTGTTTCTTGGTGCCGGGATGCATATGCTATAACCGCCATGCTGCATCAACACATCCCAACCCGATGCACGACGCATCACAATACGACATAACCATCCGGACCTCCGGAAGAGTAAGAACGAGGCGATCGTCGATCTCTTCAAGAATCGGAAACCCCGCCACAAGCATCACCCATCAAACTCGTGCCTTCCGAGTCACCTAGTCAATGGTGCGTAGATAGAAGCAATCTTCTCCACGAACCGATAATATCCTCGCAAGGCCTAAAATGCGAACCTCGCCGGAGTAGTAGGTCTAGGCCAAGTCTGGCGCTTCCGATCTTGGCCGTATCCACTGAATGCCATCACCCGGCAATATGCCCAAGAAACGCCACGAAGTCAACCAAAACTCACATTTGGAAAACTTGGCGTCTAATCGCTGGTCTGGAATCGGCCTGATCGCCTCAAATGCTCGCGTGCTCGCTCTCTGGCGAGAATAAACCAAGATATCATCAATGAACACTATCACAACGTGTCCAAAATGGTTTGAACACTCGGTTCATCAAATCCATGAATACCGTGAGCATTGGTCAACCAAAGACATGACCCTGAACTCATAATGCCCGTCGGTCCGAATGCGATCCTAGGGACATCCACCTCTCGACTCGCACTGATGATAGCCCGATCGCAGATCAATCTTGAGAAACATCTCGCACTCGCAAGTCGAACAAATCATCAATCCGGGAAGGGGTATCTTTTCTTAATGGTCACCTTGTTCACCGTAATAAACACATGCGCAGCGTCGCCCTTCTTCTTTACGAACAATACCGCTCCCGTGGAGAAACACTAGGCTGATGAAGCCGCTTCTCCAAAGAAATCCCTAAGCCGATCCTTCACTCTCTCAACTCGGCAGGTGTCATTACGTATGGCGGAATGGAAATAGGCGAGTGTCCGCAATATGTCTATACAAACTCAATCTCCTCTCGTGAGGATACCGAGGTCGTCGAAACACGTCTGGGAACTCTCGACCACTGGGCCGACGGAAAATCTGGTACCGCACTTGAGATCAAACACGAACGAGATGGTAGATATACCCTCTCGCACCATCTTCCTAGCCTTGAGGTAGGAAATAAACCTACCCACTACGATACCGTGCTCCTCCCACTCAACAACCGGCCGTCAGAAAGCTGGAACCGCACTACTCTCTCTCTCAGCTACATTGGCGTAGCAAGCTAGCCAATCCATCCCATGATCACGTCGAAGTCAATCATCTCAACTCTATCAAGTCGGCTAGTGGTCCGACGATCGTAAATGGTCACAGACAAGCTCTATACCCGCCGAGCTACCACCGAATCACCATCGCGTAGCTACCTCGAAAGTGGTCCATGGACTGTGGCTCTATCCCTATCCTACTAGCAACAAGGGAGATATATAGGACAGTAGAACCGGATCTATCAAGGCATAAACATCAAACCCGTGAACCGATAAGGTACTGTGACGACATCGGTGAGGCCTCCCGATCTGTCGGCCGACAAAGCATAAATGCGGTTCGAGGACCGCTAGAATCCGACCCGCGCCACGACCTGCGCGACCTGGGTCCATGAGTACCTTGCCTCCGTGGCGAGTAGCTGTCGGGGATGAAGAAGACGAAAGAACTCGTAGGGACCTTCTACCATCGCGAGCCGCTTGGTCGCATCGCCGCATAGTGACCTGCCGCCACAATCAAACAAGCTCCCGTAGCACCACAACTCCCGGAAGTGGGATCTCGCGACGGCCACCGAGGGGTGGTCCGTCGGACAACCTCTGCCGCTCGATGTCGAGGTCCGCCCCCGGTCCGCCCTCGAATATCTCGTGGCCGAGGACGGTGCAGAGTGCTCAGCCGGTGTGGTGCAAATCTAGGCTCGCTGAGGTCGCCACCACGATAGCCACCAAAGACCCTGCCGCCCCGTCTTCCTCGCACTGTCGCCAACCGCCGGTCTCTACGCTCACATCCAAGAGCATGAGCTCGCATGCGGTAATGTCCATACGGTGAAGAGAAACACCGCATATGACTCGGCCATATAGTCATCTAGCCTGGCGTAGCGGTGCACCTATCCTCCATATTTGCTACCAACGCTGGACATATCGAGCCAATGAATCAAACTCGACATTGTACTCCCCGACAAGGCGCCCTCTCTCGCCAAAGAAAAAATCTATCACCCCGCCTCCTCATCCGCGAGGCAGAAGTGAGCGAGGAAAGCCTCGAGAACTCATCCTGCGAGGGGACGTGCTCTCCCGATAACTCCATGAATCAAACCAATCGATCGCGGTATCACGCAGCCTATGCGAACCAAAGATCACTGACTCGGTCTCGACGCTGATCACTCTCGAAATCCTGTGGTGACGGATGAACTCCTGCGGATCATCCTCCGCCTCGACGTAAAACTCTGGCGGGCTACAACTCAGGAAGTCTCGTAGCCTCAAACTCTCTGCCCTCGGGTGAACCACGGGTACAACTGGGGCTGGACTGCGTCCAGCGTGATGTCCATCGTGTCGCCACAATCCTAGCTAATAGTGGGCCATCTCCTTGTACCCTATCTCTCCGCCCTGTGTGGGACAGGAGGTGCGGTATTGTAGTCTCGCTGGGGCGGCGGCGTCGTAGAACTCACCGCTCGTATAGACCGGCGAGCCCTCGTGACTCTAGGTGTCCCACTAGCGCCTCCGCCGCTGCCTTGCCGCCACGGGCCGGGTTGCGCTACGTGGAGGCATAAGCATGAGAAAGGAATACGTTAGAGGTCCAACTTAACACAACTCTAAAGCACGATCTCGAGTGAGAAGAATGGAAACTAATCCTAAATATCCTATAGCCTCACGATTATTGGTGTGGTGCACAACACACCAATAATCAAGACTCTACTAGATACGGTCAGAGACACTTTCCGAGGATTAATCGCTTCGATACCACTTTTGTCACGACTCCATTCGGGCCCGTGGATCGTGCCTCAAGGCACCCAAGTAGTCATACATAGTAATCTGAAATATGAAACAAGACATGAAACGCTTTATAAAATAAGACGCTTTATGTGAGAAAACATCGCTTTCGGCATATATATATAAACATGGTTTAGCGATTACATCCAAATCTTGCATAACATGACTATGCACTTAGGAAATATACAACTATGGCGGGACAGGGGCCGCCATACCGATCAGACAAAACTATCTACAACAGGAGATCATACCAAAAGTAGAGCCTCGGAAAAGATGGAGCTCGACACCAACGTAGAGATCTGGTATGTATGAAACAACTATGGGACCGCATAGTGCCACATCATAAACAAGAGCAACAATAGGTAAATCGCAAAGTCTTTTCTAGGCCGCGAATGATCGGGCGGCCAATTGCCCATAGTATCACCATGCAAGCCTAATCTCGACTCGTAGTCCGTGGGCCACTCACATAGGCCCGCATAGGGTATATAACCCGCATCGAGGGTAGCAACTCCTCGGCATCGCCCCGACTCGTAGTCCGCATGGCCACATAGACCGCATGAGGTATAACCCGCATCACTAACCTCGAACTCCGAGCTCGCATAGGTCCCCTGGACCCGCATGAGGTATTCTCGATTCACGGTCCTGCATCACCGAAGTCTACCCCGACGGAGGCAGTGCTTAACCCCTGTAATATGTCAAGAGGTGAATGATAGTACACTAACATAATGACTTATCTTTAAACAACATAAGCACAACAAGAATACTCTCTTATACAAACGTTACAAGACACTAACACACATAGCATCATATCATGTCTACTTATCAAACCATCTTATTATTCTTTTCATAATTCAAAATAAGTCTGTTATAAACACATAGGCTAACTGTTTCTTTTATCATTCTTAAGTGGTTATACTTAACTTCCCATAAGGCTAGTATAACTCTTAATCTTCTGTTTAAAAAACCAATTAGTTCTCTTCATTAAAAATGATTCAGATTCTTTGAAATGCTTTCAGCTTCTTTATTATTCGTGCTTAAGCCGAGGCATTCAGTAAGTTATTCAAAGCTTAAGCCAGGCATTGCCGTAAGTATTATTCAGCTTAAATCAAAGACATTGCCGTAGTTATTATTCAATAACACGTACGCTTCCGCATTACATATATATTGTAAAATATCATGCTTTAGGAATAATCACATACCTTCAATAAACCACCGCCAAGTTGAATATGTCGCGCAGAGAATCACCATAATAGTCATACACGCCTATCAAAGTTCGACTACTTTGTAAACATTCTAAACAGAGGGTTCTATATCCTACGGAAAATTGGCGATTTCCCTACCCTGAGCTACTCAGTTCATCGTGAAAACAAATTCTATGTAAGTACAGCTTGATTATTCTTCTTTAAACCCTTCTACTGTGATAGCTTCAATTCTATTCTGCAATATTCTTCTAAGTATTTTATACTAATTTTATACTACTACAGTAAGTATTCTCTAATTCAAAAGGTTAGGATTAGTTACCTCTGTAAGCCCAATAATATCCTAGATAAAGTCGCTGAGCAAGGTTTTGCTCCTAAGTTGTATGCTCCAAGGAAACCTTGTAGTTCTTCACAACTTCTACTAAGTACTAAGGGATTTGGGCTAGGTATTTTGGGCATTATAACAATACAAGAAGGCAACTTTTCTACCGCGAGGGGGTAGATTTCACAGCTAGTGGGCCTCGCCAAACTTCAAAAGGAGAGGGTAGGAGGCTTGACGAAAAGCTTTAGAGAGGGGAGGATTTTTCAAGACTTGGAAATTGATTTGTGGATGAAGAACTCTTCATCTAAAGGGAGGTATTTATAGGTCAAGACATGGCCAACCATTGGCCAAGATTTAGCCAAGTGCTAGGCAAGTGTAAGGTCAAGATTAGGGCAAGTGTCCTTGGCCAACTTGCACACAAAATATCCTACCTAATCCTTGACTTGTGCAAAGGCACAAAAAACGTGCAACTCCTAGTCCATTTCGTCCAATGGACGATTTCAAGTCCACCAATTGGAGGGTGCCGTGTCGCCTCCGCTGGTCCAAAATGTTTCGCCTCTCGGAAAAATCCAAAAATACTAAATGACATAGCCGAATTTTCCTCACGAAGCTGTGGAAAGCGCTTGGCCGGAAAACGATTCTTTTAGTGAGTTGTGCACAAATAAAAACGTCCAAGGCTTAAACTTTTAAGGCCAAACTTTCGTACGTACGCCCTTACGTACATACTCCGGAAATACGGGGTATAACATGGCATCCTAGCATGTTTACTTATCAAATCAACAAGAAAGTATTACAAGGCTATCACAAACCAACACAATCAAGTTATGCACACAAGGTACTTTCTACTATATGATTAACAAGATCGGGTTTTTATCCCCAAAGTACTTCATACATTAACTCTTTAAAAGGTCTGCTTCTTTCTCAAAAGTCACACAATACCCGTAGTATAAAAATAGAGTGACTATCTTTTGAAGTAAATCAAAACACTACTCTTTGTAAAATCAAGTAACAACATTCTTTTCCAAACGTTCAAGTTTGCCTAATTTCAATTACTCAAGTTTCTCATTTTTGAAAGGTTTCGTAGTTCATAGTATTAATCACTTAATGATGTAATTCTCCTTTAAAACAATTTGAGAAACATATACCTTATATGTGAGTAGGTTATTCTTGTTTATAACAATCTTATAACAGCAGCCATGATCTAGGAAATGTAATATCATTTTGTCTCATCTTAGCTTCTATGCAGATGGAGGTTTCTACTGGTTTTAATAATACTTGATTAGTCAATACAGTTCCCTTTATTAGCGTTGATGTGGTTTGTTCAATACTTATTCTGATTTCTGAAATCAGTAAAACATTATTCCTTTTAAAAACCAAGTACTCATTACTCACGAATGAGGTTTCACACTTTGTTAACAAAATTCAGATTAATTCAATTAAGTCAAGTCTCTTATCTTTTAATATCAAGTCTCTTAACTTTTAAAATCAATAAACCATTCTTTTTATCTCTCTTAAGCCGTTATACCTAACTTCCCATAAAGCTAGTATAACTCTTAAGCTTTTAAAACCAAGTATTACTCTTCTGTTAAAAATGATTCAGTATTCTTTTGAAATACTTCAAGATTATTCAGGCTTAAGTCAAAAGACATTGCCGTAATTATTATTCGCTTAACACGACGCGCTCACCGTACTATATATATTTTAAAATATCATGCTCAAGAGTATAGGAAGAATCACATACCTTGCGACGATTATCAACTATTAGCAAATAGCCCAATCAGAGTCCTGCTAGCCTTTTCCACCCTTCGAGTAGAATACGCTACTCGCAGTACTTCAACTTATAACGGTTATACAAGTCTATCAAAGTCTAGACTACTCGGTAGAATAAATCTAGATACAAGATTCTACGGAAAATTGGCAAGACTTCCTTACTCAAACTTCACAAGTTCAGAAAATACCCATGTAAATCTGTTCAATTTTCTTCTTATATACCTTCCTTGTATATAACTTATACTTTAATTCTTATACTTCAACAGTATATAAACTCTAATTACAATAGGGGGACAAGATATTTACCTCGATAAGCCCATAATTATCCATGTTTAAATGTCGATCCCGAGCAACGCTTAGTCGCTACTGGCGCTCAACCCGCTCCAAACAACCCTTAGAAGTTCTACGCAACTTCTTCTTAATACTTCAACCGCTGTGAAGATTTTCCTTAGGGTTTCGGTTTGAGACTAAAGGACAAAAGGTAGTATTTTCTGCCTCACGATAGAGGTAACTTTTGGAATACTACAAGGTATAAGGCTAAGGTATTTTGGGTATAGTAACAATACGTGAGAGTATTTCTACCAAGAGGTACCTCTCTACCACACCACTAGAAGGGGGTGTGTACCCACTCGACCAAGGAGGAGGGGAGACTCTTTGGACGAGAGCTCTTGAGGGAGGAGAGAGGATTTCAAGACTTAGAACAATTTGGGATGAAAAAGTCTTCAAGTTAGGGGGGGTATTTATAGGGAAACCAATGGACAAGATCAAGCCATGTGGGGGGCAAGTGGAGGGCCAAGATCAAGCCAAGTGCACCCTAACCCTACTCCACAAAACAAGGCACAAAATAAGGCACCAAACATGGCACAAAACAAGGCCAAATCCGTGACCCAAATCGTCCACTAGGACGCCACTTGAGGGTGACAAGTGTCGCCCTCTCGTTGGTCCAAAACATTTCGTCTCTCGGAAAAATCCGCAAAAATAATAAATGACATAGCCGGAATTTTCCCTTCGCAAGTTTTGTAAAACGTTTCGTCGAAAAACGACTCTAATCGGGGGTTGTGAACAAAATTCGAACCTTGCCTAACTTTGAGGCTTAAACTTTTCTACGTACGCCCTCACGTACATACTTTGGAAATACGGGGTATAACATTCTCCCCTCCTTAGAAACATTCGTCCCGAATGTTCCTTCTAAGTCTCAAAACACAGAAGTGCCTGTATAGTTTTCACTACTATACTTACGAACAACAATCATGCCACACCTGTCCATAAAATAACACACGCGCGAATACTTAATTCAAGTCCACGAGGAATTACCTCTAACATCACAAAAACTCCCACCCAAGGGCTAAAAGATACTCCCTTCGCACCTTCACCTTACAAAAGAAATGATCACATCTATATTCTTAACACATGCTCGCTTCTTCCCTTACTCGTCGTACCCTTCTCGTACACTCGAACTCTTCCTCATAACTTATCACATTTCTGTTACTGCTTCTGTTTCCAAAATCTCTGGGTTACTACCTCCAACTTGATCATCATAAACTGGGAACACTCTGGATGGATCTCCGATACTTTTCCGAACATAACAACATGAAAGACCGACATCGCCTCCTACGCCGGACGACAATGCTAACTCTATAGGCGACTCCGCCTACTCTTCACACAATCAGAATGCCCAAAAGTAACTCGGGCTAAGTTTCCTCTGTTTTCCAAAACTCGTCACACCCTAGCCACATTCTGCTGAAACAGGTATGAACCAACAATCTGCACCTTGCCAACCTCGAACCAATCGACCGGCAACTTACACTTCCGCCCCTACAAGGCTTCATAAGGCGACATCCGAACACTGAAATGGTAGCTAAAGCACTCCCTCAACAGGAGGCAACAACCCTCACAGCTACCCCTGAAATCCAAAAACTGGCCCGAGGCGAACGCGACATCAGACTCACCTGAGTTCCTACCGCTCGTAAAACTTCCAGAAAAAGTAGCCAAAACCGGTCTTCACTGTCATAAGGTAAAAGCAGCACCTCGTGCGCCCTTACAACCTTCTTGATATAAACATCTCGCATAACTTATCGCCGAGTACAAGGTTTTGAGTAAAAGACAAGACGGCCGACCTCTCGGCCCGACTCATCGTCGAACGATCCACGAACTCGTCTGTTGGTTAACTACACATGGGCCTAACACCCTCATGACCCTAACACAAAGCGGGACCACCACAAACTGACCCCACCACCATACTGGCCGCGGGTTGACCCGCAATCGGTCCCCAACCCGACCCGTTATCGCGCAAAACTCTTGCTCCCCGAACCGGAACAATCTCACTAATCAAGTTACGAAAACCTAGCGGTCTTCTTAGCTCAACTACCCTCTTTCATTTCACACTACTCAGGGACTTATCACATAATATACCTCACGTGCACTATGCACTCTGATAAGGATCAAACATAAAAATTACATCTTTACTCGAGATGGCCTTACCTCTAAGGTCTCCACATATAAAACTCTAAGGCTCACACTTTCCTTATCCCCAATCTTAACCGGTTAACTAACCATGATTTCTAATCACAATTAACACAACGCTATCTGAACATAACATTTAAGACATACTCATCTCATCATACGTACTAATCTCTAGAGGGTTAAGGATATACACTGTCTCGCTTCACTCCAGTCGTTCTAATCAAACCCGCCTGCAGGCCAGCATTAGGAAGATGACGAACTACCCACCGATCCTGAAGGCTGAGTCCTCCTGCTTGCATCCCTCCTACTAGGACATCCTTTCGACACATGGCCCTGACGGCTGCAGGTAAAACAAGTACCAACTAAAAGACGACATTCCCCGGGATGACGCCTGTCACATTGTGAACACTGGGAAAAACTGAATCCGGCTGGCTGGAACCTTCGTGTAGCTGTGAACCGGAAGCTCTGGAGCTCTGACCAACTCCTGCATACCCCGAACGCCCCAACCTTGCTATGGAGAACCACTGCTCGCTCAAGCGGAGGCGCATAACCATCATCACGGTGAAGGTCCGCCTCGAAAGTTACCAAAGGACCCTGTTGTTCTGGCCCTATTCTGCTGATCTTGGTTAACCCGTTGATCCCTACGTTTCTTGGCCTGAGGTGCATAAGCTCGTACACAGGCTATGCTCAAGACTAACTGAAGAATTACTCTTGCACTACCCTCTCTTAGATAGTCGTCAAGACCCGTGATAAATCGATACATCATACTCTCTGGTAGCTACATCCTTAGCTAGTAACAGGGTCGCCTCTTTGCAATCTATATTCTCTGCTCTGGCCGTGGGCAAGGTTCAACTATCTCGCCGCAGTAGAATCGCCGCTGTGCTAAACTCACTGGGGCTAGCGGCGCGTAACTCCCGAACGAAGCACCACCCTAGGTGATGATTGGGCTTGTGCCCTCGTAACCTTCAGCATTTACTCAGCTCGCGGCTCCTGCCTTGCCCTTCTGGGCCCGGGTTGCCTTACGCGGAGGCATAACGGTAAGGGAAAGAAATACGTTTAGAGGGGTCCAACTTATAACACAGCTCTAAGCACGATCTCAGAGTGAGAAGAATGGAAACCAATCCTAAATATCCTATAGCCTCCTGATTATTGGTGTGGTGCACAACACACCGATAATCAAGACTACTAGATACTGATCAGAGACACTTTCCGAGGATTAACTGCTCTGATACCACTTTTGTCACGACCCGAACCCGGGCCCGTGACTGGTGCCTTACCCCGGGCACCCTAGTGATACATACATCAGAGTAATCAGCGGAAAATAAAACAAGACATGAAATATCAAGAAGTGTAAAACGGTAATCTGAGAAAACTTGCCCTTCGGAATATATATAAATCAACTTAAAACCGAACAGTTACATCCCATTACAACTCTGCCCACAAAGATACTCTGCACTTCTAAGAATGATATGACAACAATAGCGGACAGGTCCCGCCATACCCCGAATGTAAATACCTACAACGACGGGGACTATACCATCGATAAGCCTCGAGAAACGGAGCTTCCCAAAACGCTGAATCGCGATCCTAAGAGCGAGGATCAACATCGTGTACCTCTACCGCGGATGAACGCAGCCTCGCACCGTGAGGTCGATACAACAGTACCAAGTATGAAACGAAAATATCGTAAATGAAATCATAGTAGTCTATATAAAGCGGGAGACATGTATGATAACCAAACTACGATTCACAATAAATAAGCGATATGTCAAGTCGTGACTCACGCCTCAAAGTCATCACTTAAATATAACAATGGGTCTCACGCCCACAATATCAATCATGCGTGGAATACCTTCCTCACGGCGATCTATGATATAAAAGTACCAAGGAATACATATGAACAATGTGTCCCACCTGTGTCATAATAAAACCGTACGGGGTAAGTACGAAGGCCTAGCCGACTACTAACACCCACAGTACTAACAAGGTCATAAACTGTATCATAAGATCTGTCTAGACCACCACATGATCGAAGCTGGCCACACGCCCGCAGTATCAAATGTGCGCGTCTAGCCCTGGAACTTCCCGCAGCTCCGCATAGGCCAACCTCATAGGCCCGCATGAGGTATTTCTCGCATCGAGGTAGCTACTCCCGGCATCGCCCCGACTCGCGATGGCCACATAGCCCATGGACCGCATGACCATAAAGGCGCCGCACTAACACCGAACTCTCGTAGCTCCGCATAGTCCCGGGACCCGCATGAGGTATTCTCGAATCACGTCCTGCATCACCGAGTCTACCCCGCATCGGAGGCGCTTTAACCCCCGGATCATGTCAAGGTGAGTGGTACAATACCAACATAACGGCTGATCGTTAAACAACTTAAGCGCAATCGAGGAAAAACCCCTTTACACAAACATCACAAGATACTAACACACGTGGCATCCTAGCATGTTTACTTATCAAATCAACAAGAAAGTATTACAAGGCTATCACAAACCAACACAATCAAGTTATTCACACAAGGTACTTTCTACTATATGATTAACAAGATCGGGTTTTTATCCCCAAAGTACTTCATACATTAACTCTTTAAAAGGTCTGCTTCTTTCTCAAAAGTCACACAATACCCGTAGTATAAAAATAGAGAGAACTGACTATGCATAGGACTACTAAGGTGAAAATACAGGATGTAGTGACTATCTTTTGAAGTAAATCAAAACACTACTCTTTGTAAAATCAAGTAACAACATTCTTTTCCAAACATTCAAGTTTGCCTAATTTCAATTACTCAAGTTTCTCATTTTCGAAAGGTTTCATAGTTCATAGTATTAATCACTTAATGATGTAATTCTCCTTTAAAACAATTTGAGAAACATATACATTATATGTGAGTAGGTTATTCTTGTTTATAACAATCTTATAACAACAGCCATGATCTAGGAAATGTAATATCATTTTGTCTCATCTTAGCTTCTATGCAGATGGAGGTTTCTACTGGTTTTAATAATACTTGATTAGTCAATACATTTCCCTTTATTAAGCGCTGTGGTTTGTTCGATACTTATTCGATTTCAAATCAAGAAACATTATTCCTTTTAAAAACCAAGTACTCATTACTCACGAATGAGGTTTCACACTTTGTTAACAAAATTCAGATTAATTCAATTAAGTCAAGTCTCTTATCTTTTAAGATCAAGTCTCTTAACTTTTAAAATCAATAAACCATTCTTTTTATCTCTCTTAAGCCGTTATACCTAACTTCCCATAAAGCTAGTATAACTCTTAAGCTTTTAAAACCAAGTATTACTCTTCTGTTAAAAATGATTCAGTATTCTTTTGAAATACTTCAAGATTATTCAGGCTTAAGTCAAAAGACATTACCATAATTATTATTCAGTTAACACACGTACGTCTACCGTACTATATATATTTTAAAATATCATGCTCAAGAGTATAGGAATAATTGCATACCTTGCGACGATTATCGACTATTAGCAAATAGCTCCAAAGTACTGTAGTCCTGCTAGCCTTTTCCACCCTTCGAGTAGAATACGCTACTCGCAGTACTTCAACCTATAACGGGTATACAAGTCTATCAAAGTCTAGACTACTCGGTAGAATAAATCTAGATACAAGATTCTACGGAAAATTGGGCAGCACTTCCTTACCCGTCAAACTTCACAAGTCTACTGTAAATACAGTCCTATGTAAGTACAGTTCAATTTTCTTCTTATATACCTTCCTTGTATATAACTTATACTTTAATTCTTATACTTCAACAGTATACAAACTCTAATTACAATAGGAGGACAAGATATTTACCTCGATAAGCCTATAATTATCCATGTTTAAATGTCGATCCTGAGCAACGTTTAGCTCCTACTCTGGGCGCTCCAACCCGCTCCAAACAACCCTTAGAAGTTCTACGCAACTTCTTCTTAATACTTCAACCGGCTATGAAGATTTTCCTTAGGGTTTCGGTTTGAGACTAAAAGGACAAAAGGTAGTATTTTCGGGCTCTACGTATAGAGGTAACTTTTGGAATACTACAAGGTATAAGGCTAAGGTATTTTGGGTATAGTAACAATACGTGGAGAGTATTTCTACCAAGAGGGGGGGTACCTCTCGGCCACACCACTAGAAGGGGGGGTGTGTACCCCTCGGCCAAGGCCTCTAGGAGGGGGGGGAGACTCTTTGGACGAGAGCTCTTCAAGAGGGGGGGAGAGGATTTCAAGACTTAGAACAATTTGGGATGAAGAAGTCTTCAAGTTAGGGGTATTTATAGGAAACCAATGGACAAGATCAAGCCATGTGGGGCAAGTGGAGGCCAAGATCAAGCCAAGTGCACCCTAACCCTACTCCACAAAACAAGGCACAAACAAGGCACCAAACATGGCACAAAATAAGGCACAAAACAAGGCCAAATCATGACCCAAATCGTCCACTAGGACGCCACTTGAGGTGACAAGTGTCGCCTCTCGTTGGTCCAAAACATTTCGCCTCTCGGAAAAATCCAAAAATAATAAATGACATAGCGGAATTTTCCCTTCGCAAGTTTTGTAAACGTTTCGTCGAAAACGACTCTAATCGGGGTTGTGAACAAAATTCAACCTTGCCTAACTTTAAGGCTTAAACTTTTCTCGTACACCCTCACGCATATACTTTGGAAATACGGGGTATAACAATTATGTAATACCGTGAATTGAGGTTGAACACCTGACTATAAGCTCTACGAGCTGGGAGAGAATAATCGGTTTACGACTTGACGAGACCAAGGAAATCCCCCCCCTAAATTGTAATGGACAAGACGTCTTAGCCATGAGGCAAGCAAAGGAATCAAATCTAAGTTAGTGACCAAGTTGAGTTGCAACAGAGAAAGGGGAAACAGGAACCATAATTGAGATTAAGAATACCCGAATATTTCGCAGGTATGAGAAAGGCTTCCAGTACTAGAAGATAAGTTGACCACGACTACAGTTCTAACCCCTCCTGAGAGACTCAAGGGTTAGGTTGTTATTGTAACACTTTGGGTGTTGGGCTAGGTTGTATGCTGACGCAACACGATAAGGTTAGAGCCTATGTTTTCCCGGCGGTTAGGGAAGCAAGAAAGGAAATTACGCTACTCACGATTTAGAGTAGGCGGCAGTTAATCGTGCCTTGAAGATTTGGAGGCATGACGTATCTATAAGACTTCATGTGGATATGTGTATAGACCACAAGAGCCTCCGGTATATCTTCAGACAGAGACAACTGAATTGGCGACAGTGACGGTGGTTAGAGTTACTCAAAGGATTGTGATATTGATATCCTATACCATCCGGGGAAAGCCAAGACAGTTACAGATGCTCTTAGACGTGGATCTATGGGTAGTATTCCAGGTGGGCAGCCAGATAGACAGGACGTGGTCCGTGAGATTCACCAGCTACCTAGCCGAGGGATTCGATTGTTTGTTTCCAAGGTTAATGAAGTTTAGGTCTGAGAGGTTGTCGAGTCTTCCGTTATCGGCGAGGTAAAAAGCGGCGTGATGATGATCCACTTATGATACGGTATCGAGATATGGCTATCCGAGAAGAGAAGAGCCTGTTTGAGTAGCACCAGATGAGATGTTGTGATGTGAGGATAGATTGTGTATACCCGGTGCTACAGGACTAGTCAACAGGTTTTAGGGGAGGCACGCAATGCTTATTTCTCTAATTGTTCGGGGTCGACTAAGTTGTGTCGTGACCTCAGATATTTGTATTGGTAAGATGGTCTGAAGAGGGACGTAGCAGAGTTGTTGCTTAATGTCCGAATTAGTAACAGGTCAAGGTTGAACACCAGAAGCCTAGTGGGCTATTGTAGGCGATTTAGATCCCAACTTACATATGAGAGGTAATTAATATGGACCTTGTTACAGGGTAGCATCGTACTCAGAGGAAGTGTGACTCCCTGGGGTTCATGATAAATAGGCTGGCGAAACCAGCCGTGTTCTTCCGGATTGGGACCACTTACTCGGCTGAGGATTATGATAGCTTATATAACATGGAGATTGTGAGACTGCGTGGGGTTCCTACATTTATGATGTCAGTCAAATAAGCTCAGTTTACGGCTAAGTTCTGAAGGTGTTCCAGAAGGTATTAGGGACACAAGTGAGTCTCAGTGTGGCATTTCACCCTCAGACCGATAGACAGGCAGAGCGTACTATCCAGGCACTTGAGGATAGGTTGCGGGCCGATGTTATTGATTTCAGGGGTAGTTGGGAGGATTATTTACCTCTTGTAGAGTTTGCGTATAACAAAAGCTACCATCCAGTATCCAGATGGCCCTGTATGAGGCTTTGTATGAAGAAAGTGTAGACTCGCCAATTGGTTGGTTCAACGTAGGCGAGGTTCAGATAATTAGCCCGGTCTTGATTCAGCGGGCTGTGGATAAGGCGAAGCTTATCCATGAAAGATTATTAGCAAGCTCAGAGTCGATAAAAGCTTTATGCAGATAACCGACGTCGACACTTGGAGTTCAGGTTGACGTTGTAGCATAAGTATTGTTATGTGGCCAGGTGTGGCAAGTGTGATTATGTTGGGTGTAGTCAAGGGACTATGCCAATATCCGTTTAGATTGAAGTCCGAAAGAACATTCGGGGACAAATGTTTCTAAGGGGAAGAATGTTACACCGTAATTCCAAGAGGATGAGATGAGAACGCATTTAAAGGAAATAAGATTCGAAGTTGGAAAAAGAAAAAAAAAAGTTGGCAGAATATTTTTGGACACTTTTTCAGTCAAATTGGGAGCAGTATATCTCCTAGTATAATTGAATTTTTTAGGTGTTTCAAAAGCCTAATATGAATTTCATTGAGTCTAGTTTCCAACGCAACAAACCGCTCGTCGATAGGACATCGGAGTAGAAAGTTATGGACGTTACAAGATCAAATGACAGAACAGATAGGGTCAGGCGCCGGTGCGCCGAAAAGCCTGAAATTGTCTGAAATTGCATCGCCGCGGCGCCGAGGCTAGATTTTTTGCGGAAATAGGTTAAAAATATAAGATATTTGTTGTAGAGGACCCCTGGGTGAGTGACAAGTGTCCCCCCAACTTGTGGAACAATATAAAGGCTATATTTGACCAAGTCTTGCTAGATTAAAATCATTTTGCAAGACTTCACCCAAATCTTCTCTTCTCTCTCAAATGGTTGAAACCCTAAGCCTAAAAGATATTTTTTTAGAAAGGTAACAAGAAGGAAATACGTTGGCAAGCTTGTAGGGGGTTCGTAGAGATGATATTTGCGGGAAGAAGAATTTCTGAAAGAGGGCTAAAGTGGGCATGATTGTTGGACTATTTTGGGCTTATCAAGGTAACCACTTTGTCCTCTTAAGTGATTGAAGATTTCTTATTGTTGTAGTTATAGATTTTAACTAGCATGAAGGATATGTATTGAAGATTGATAAGTGATATGGATTGAAGTAGCCTAAATCCGAAAATGACATGTTGAGTAGTTTGAAATTGAATTACAATTTGGTCGTTAACTAGTATCGTCGCATGTTATCTACTTGAAGATTTTAGTTGCTATAGTCGATTGCGGCTTTATAACATGTTGTACTAAACAATTTGGATTGAAAATAAATTGGAAAAGACTTTGTGGTGATGTACCTCAAATTTGCCAAATGTGACATAATATGTTGGACTAGTTTGATATCAATTGTGGGGCGGAATTTTACACGTCTTGTAGGCGTGTAATCCCCTATTGTTAACTACGTTGTTGAGCCTTAAATGTGGCGTGTTTGGTTATTGAAATTCGCCATGAAAAGGTGGCAAAGTATGTATAAACAAAGGAAGTGTTGTCCGATTTTCCGTAGAATTTAGTGACTTTGCACTTAGAATATTCTCGCTTGAGGTAAGAAGTTAATAGACGATATGGTCATTATAGGTTGACATACTACGACGTCATATCGACTTGGCAAGTGGATTGAACCGAAGAGGTATGTGGAACTTTCTTATCTCTTGAGCATGATTAAGTTGTAAATGTATAATACGGTAGACGTACAAGATTTTAACAATCTAGTCCATTTGATATCCTTGGCTTATTTTTAAGAATGCCCAAGTTGGTTGAGTTAGGGAATTAACTCACTTGTTTAAAAATATTAAGGATATCTTGGTTTCTAAAACATAAGAGACTTTGAGTATATTGAAAGTATTTTTGATACTTGTTTTGTTGGAAAATTTAAGTCTCTTAGTTATAAAGAAGAATGTAAGTATCTAAGGCATAAAGCTAGTATAACGACTTTATGGGAAGTTGGTTATAATAGCTTTATGGAAAGTTAAAAAGAGTGGTTTACTCTAAGTAATGAAAGTATGATAAATGACTTGAAATAATGAAAGACAAATTGATTTGAAGGCATCAATTTCTTAAGGTTTTTTTTAAAGAAAGAAGTCACTTGATTTAGAAGCCTAAATGTATTTCTAAAAGGTATTGTGACTTGTCTTGAAAAGTAGTTATGACTTGATACTATGGTTATTAGTATCTTGGAAATTTTGTATGAAAAAAAAAGTCATTTTAAAATAGTAGAAGTACGTAGTACTTTGGGTTAAATTCCCGGATTTTATAATGACATGGTAGTGTCTTAAGTAAACTAAAATGAGAGTGTATATGAATAAGACTAATAAGAAGTTAGGAGGATTTCTTAACTTGCTTATGTTATGTATGATAAGCCGGTAGTGCTTATGTTATGTATGATAGCCGGTTGTGCTAGTGATTTATTGTGCATTACGGGGTCATTCCCCGGGTTTGTGGCATTTGCATATTCCGTGGATTTGCTACCCATGATGTGAGGAATACCTCATGCGGGTCCGAAAGGGCTTATGCGGGTGAAATAGTCCCATGCGGGGCGGACCAGTCCTATGCGAGGAATACCTCATGCGGGTCCACACGACCTATGCGGGCGGATACCGTCTATGCGAGGAATACCTCATGCGGGTCCATACGACCCTTGCGGGTAAAATAGTCTCAGGAGTAGGATTGTTTAATGATACTGCGGGCGGGTGGCCCTGCTTTGATCATGAGCCTCCTATTTTTATGCAGTAAAGTATACTCTTGTTGTCACGACCCGTTCCGGGGCCCGTGACTGGTGCCTTACCCCGGGCACCCTAGTGACACAACATCAGAGTAATCAGCGGAACATAAAACACATACATGAACAAGTGAAGTACAAAACAGTAATCTGAGGAAAACTTGCCTTTCGGCATATATAAATAACCACTTTTTATAAATGAACAGTTTAATCTTTTTTACAAACCCTGCCCACAAAGATTACATGCACCTCTAAGAAATGATACGACAACAACGACGGACGGGGCTCGCCATACCCCTGAATGTAAGCACCTAAAACAACAGGGGACTATACCAAGATAAGCCTCCGGAGAAACGGAGCTTCCCAAAATCTGAACTGTGACCCTCAGAGCGATGATCAACGACTGGTGTACCTTTACCTGCGGCATGAACGCAGCCCGAAGGAGGTCGAGCACAACAGTGCCGTATGTGAAACTAAAAATAAATCGTAAATGAAATCATAGTAGTCTATACAAAGCAGAGACATGTATGATAACCAAACTACGATTCGCATAAATAGCGATCATGTCAAGTCGGACTCACGCCTCGTCATCACTCAATTTAACAACGGGTCTCACGCCCACCACATCAATCGTGCGTGGAATACCTTCCTCACCGCCAGCTTTATGATATACAAGCACCAAGGAATACACATGAACACGTGTCCCACGTGTCCTAATAAAGCAGTGCGGGGTAAATAAGGCATAGCCGACTACTAACACCCAGCACCAACAAGGTCATAAGTCGTGTCATGATATCTGTCTGCACCGTCACATGATAAAAGCCGGTCACTCGCCCGCGAGATCAAATGTGCGCGTCTAGCCCGAACTCTCCGCGACTCCGCATAGGCCGAGATAGGCGCATGAGGTATAACCCCGCATCGAGGGTAGCTACTCCCAAGATCCCCGACTCGCGATCGCATGGCCACAAGTGACCGCATGACCACAAGGGCCGCACACTAACACAGAGCTCCGTGAGCTCGCATGGATCCTCGGACCCGCATGAGGTATTCTCGAATCACGGTCCTGCATCGCTGAGTCTACCCGCGTGGAGCGGCTTAACCCCTAACACAAGTCAAGGTGAGTGGTACAATACCAACATAACGGTGATAGTCAAACAACTTTAAGCGCAATCGAGGAAAAACCCCTTTACACTAACATCACAAGATACTAACACACGTAGCATCCCAACATGTTTACTTCTCAAATCAACAAGAAAGTATTTACAAGGCTATCACGAACCAATACAATAGAGTATTCACACAAGGTACTTTCTACTAACAAGTTCGAGTATCTAACCCCAAAGTACTTCACACATTAAATCTTTAAAAGATCTGTTTCTTTCACATAAGTCACACAATACCCGTAGTATAAAATAGAGTGACTATCCTTTTAAGAAAACCAAAACTCTTACCTTTGTAAAATCAAGTAACAACATTATTTTCCAAACGTCCAAGTTTGCCTAATATCAAATGTTCACGTTTCTTATTTTAGAAAGGTTTCTGAGTTCATAGTTTTATTCATTTAAGAATATAATTCTCTTTTAAACAATCGGAGAAACATAAGCCTTATATGTGAGTAGGATATTCTTGTTTATAACAATCTTATTACAGCAGCCATGATCTAGGAAATATCATTTTGTCTCATCTTAGCTTCTATGCAGATGGAAGTTTCTCGGTTTTAATAATACTTAATTATTCAAAACATTTCCTTATTAACGCCGCAGTTGGTTTGTCGATACACATTCGATTTCCAAATCAAGAAAGCATTCTTAAGCCGTTATACCTAACTTCCCATAAAGCTAGTATAACTCTTAAGTTTTCAAACACCAAGTATTACTTCTCCTTTCAAAATGATTCAAAATCTTTTGAAATACTTCAAGTTCTTTCTTATCATATAACAAGCGATTAAAGTTCAAATCGATTACCTTTTAAAAACCACATGTATTTTCTTACTAACATAAAGTCGTTATAACTAACTTCCCATAAAGTCGTTATAACACTTTATGTTTTAAACCACTCAAACACATTTAGCACGTATGCTTCACCGCACTACATAGTTCACACATATCATGCTAGAAGAGATAGGAAGAGGTTCACATACCTCGCGACGAGTATCGACTCATAGCAAAACGCTCAAGTACTTCCAAACGCCGGCTACTCCTTAAGCCACGTAGATCGCGCCACACGTAGTACATCAACCTATAAGGCCACAAGCGCGCTTATTAACATTTAGATCTCATCGTAGAACATTCTACCAAAAATTCAGAAGACCTCCCCACAAACAGAAATCTCCTCCTCTATCGAGGCCACTACAAGCCAACCGGGGGTTATACATCTAACCTAACAGTACAATTCTACTCACGGCACTACTACACAAGTCTGTCTGACCTAAGTAATTACTGATTCGTACTCTTCTTTAAATTCAGCTTAAGTCGCAAGACATTGCGTAAGTATTATTCAAAGCTTAAGTCAAAAGACATTGCCGATAACTACGTTCAGACTATATATAGTATACTTCAACTATATAATCTAACAACATGTAATTTCTAATTACAATAGGGGGGCAAGATAATTACCTCGATAAGCCCATAATTATCCGAGTTTAATGTCGATCCTTAGCAAAGTTTAGCTCAACTCCGAGCGCTCAACCAGCTAAACCACCCTAGAAGTTCTAACCAACTTCTACACAATACTCAACTGACTATGGAGATTTTCCTAGGGTTTCGGTTTGGGGTGACGGGAAGTATAATAGTATAACTGGCTTTTTGTAAAGGTATAACCTTAGAATACTACAAGGTATTTGGCTAAGGTAATTTGGGCATTATAACAATACTTTTGAGAGTATTTCTACACCACAAAAAGTGGGTATTATACGAAACAACTAGGCAGTGGTATCCCACTGCTAGCAACTCTAGGAGGGGCACTACTCGGCTAGCACCCCTGAGGGGTGCTCTCCACAAGGGGAGGCCCGGCGAACTCAACACAGGAGGGAGGATTTTACACTTAGAAACATTTAGGAATGGATGAAGAATTCATCAAAGGGAGAGGGTATTTATAGCACGCCAAGGCCAACCAATGGCCAAGATTGAGCCAAGTGTTACACAAGTGTAGGGCAAGATATGCCCAAGTGCCCCCTAGTCCCTACTCCTTAAAACCCTCACAAATATCTACCAAAATATCTACCACTTGACATCCCCATTTCGTCCAAGTACCGCCACTTGCCCACCAATGAGAGGGTGCAGTGCCGCCATCTCTTTGGTCAAAAATGTTTCGTCTCTCGTAAAAATCCGAAAAAATAACAAACCACATAGCGGTATTTTTCCCCTCGAATTTTTTTTAAAAGGTTTCGTCTAAAAACGACTCTAACCGGGTGTTGTGCACAAATGTCATTCGGCCAAGCCACCTAGACGTGGGTGACACGTGTCACCCTCCTATTGGCCCAAAATAAAACATCTTCCAAAATATCCACAATGGCCAAAATCTCAAAACAAAGTGGGCCCACAAAACAGTAAATTTCTCCTGGCCCCACGTGACCATTCAAAAATAAAATTCCATAATTCTCTAATATTCCAGGAAGTCCGAATACCAAATCTGGGAATCCAATTCCCATTAACGAACCTTTTTCCTTCACAAAAACCGGAACTTTTCCGTGGAAAAATCACCTCTTTCTTCCTTTCCAATCTTTCTGTCGTATTTTCGTACGTACGTCCTCGCATACATACCCTGGAACTACGGGGTATAACATTCTTCCCTTAGAAACATTCGTCGAATGTTCCTTCTAAGTCTCAAACGAACACGTGCGAGATAGTCTTCACTACTATACTTACGAAACAATCTCGCCACACCGCCACGTAAATACCTACGTAAAATACTTACATCCAAGTCCACGAAACACCTCTAACATCACCACAAATAATACTACTTTTGTCACTTTGCCCGAGATACCACTTTGTCACTTTGCGCGAGCCTTGCTCCAACGACCCAACAAATGGTACCGGCCGCACGATAATGAAGGTTCGTGACACGAATTCTTACCACATTTACGATCGCTTTAGTATCCTAAACTGGTTACTATCTCTAACGTGGTCATCATTAATCGGGAACATTTCGATGGATCTTCGATACTTTCCTAACATAACAATACGAAAGACGGACGCCCTTCCTCCTAAGTCGGACGGCAAATGCTAACATATAGGCAACTCGCTTATTCTTCATGAACTCACAAAGGCCCAAAGTAACTCGCTAAGTTCCTTCGTTTCCAAAACTCGTCACACCTGTCGGTGGTACTTTCAAGAAGACCGACCGTCAACTCAACTCTGGCGTCGTCGCCGATTATCCGCCCGAACTTCCTCTGAAAGCCGCCGTAACTTCTTCTAGACAAGCTTCTCACTATCCACAAACCGGAACAAGCTCGAACCAACTATCCAAACTCGCCAACATCGAACCAATCGACCGACAACTTACACTTCCGCCCCGCAATCTTCATAAGGCGACATCCGAACACCGAAATGGTAGCTCAAACGCTCCTCCACAGAGACAACAATCCTCACAACTACCTCGAAATCCACGACCGCCCGAGGGCGATTGCGCTCGATTCAGTACACTCGAAGTTCTTAACCACCGCCGTAGGACTTTCGTAAACAAAACAAGCCTAAACTGGCTCCATCGTCATGGGTGAAGGTAGGCACCGTGCAGCCCTTACAACCTTTCGATAAATCAACATCGCCAAGTGAACGGTCCGACGAAGAACACGCGATGGGTTGCTCCCATCGCCCGACCACCGGCCGAACGATCCACGAACTCGACGTTGGTTAACTAAACTTGGGCCTAACACCCTCATGACCTACCACAAGGCGGGACCACCCCAACCGACCGCTACCAAACTCGGCGTGGGTTGACCCGCACGTAGCCTCAACCCGACCAGAAGCGCAAAATACCATCTCCCGAAGGAACAATCTTACTAAAGACGTTACGAAAAACTTTCGGTCTTCTTAGCTAAACTACCCTCTTTCATTTCATAATACTTAGGGACTTATCCCAAACACAGCTCACGTGCACTATGCACTCATATAAGGGTCAAACATAAACATACGTCTCTGCGAGATGGCCTTACCTCCAAGGTCTTTGCGTATAAAGCTCTAAGGCTCACACTTTCTCTATCCTCCAAAATCTTACTCTGCTAACCCACCATGATTTCTAATCACAACTAACACACTTATCGTAACATAGCACTTAAGGTATACTCACCTTGAAAGTTACCAAGGACTCGCTCTCGCCCTCTTCTGCGTCCTTGTTTAACCCGCCGATCTCTACGTTTCTCGACTGCTGCGCATAAGCCCGCATACGTGCCATGCTCAAGCCCAATCAAGAATTACTCTTGCACAACCCTTTCTTAGGTAGTCATCAAGACTCGCGGTACATCGGTATACTCTCCGTAGCCAAATCCATGGCTAATGCGAGTTGCCTCTTTGCAATCTATATTCTCGGTTCGGCATTAGGCGAAGGTTCACATATCATGGCCGCAGTAGGAACTGCCGTCGCCATGCTTAAACTCTGCTGGGGCTAGTGACGTCGCAGAAATCCCCGAATGAAGCACTACCCTAGGTAATGATTTGGGCCTGTGCCCTCGTGACCCTCTGTACTCAACTCGCAGTTCCCTCGGCTGCCTTGCCCTCCTGGGCCCGGGTTGCCCTACGCGGAGGCATAACGGTAAGGGAAAAAAAAATACGTTAGAGGGTCCAACTTACAACACAGCTCTAAGGCACGATCTCAGAGTGAGAAGAATAGAAACCAATCCTAAATATCCTATAGCCTCCTGATTATTGGCGTGGTGCACAACACACCGATAATCAAGACTCTCTTGGATCTGATGCGTAGACACTTTCCGAGGATTAATCGCTCACGATACCACTTTGTCACGACCGTTCGGGGCGTGGATCGTGCCTTACCCCGGGCACCCTAGTGACACAACATCAGAGTAATCAGCGGAACATAAAACACATACATGAACAAGTGAAGTACAAAACAGTAATCTGAGGAAAACTTGCCTTTCGGCATATATAAATAACCACTTTTTACAAATGAACAGTTTAATCTTTTTTACAAACCCTGCCCACAACAGTACTACAGACCTCTAAGAAATGATACGACAACAACGACGGGACAGGGCCGTCGCCATACCTCGAATGTAAGCACCTACAACAACGGGGACTATACCAAGATAAGCCTCCGAGAAACGGAGCTTCCCAGTGAATGTGACCCTAAGAGCGAGGATCAACGATCGTGTACCTTTACTGCGGCATGAACGCAGCCCCGAAGGAGTCGATCTGACAGTGCAGAGTATGTGAAACTAAAAATAAATCGTAAATAAAATCATAGTAGTCTATACAAAGCGGGGAGACATGTATGATAACCAAACTACAGCTCACTATAAATAGCGATCATGTCAAGTCGTGACTCGCCCTCGATCATCACTCAATTTAACAATGGGTCTCACGCCCACCACATCAATCGTGCGTGGAATACCTTCCTCACCGCCGGCGATTTATGATATACAAGCACCAAGGAATACACATGAACACGTGTCCCACGTGTCCTAATAAAACGATGCAGGGGTAAATGCGAAGGCATAGCCGACTACTAACACCCACAGCACCAACAAGGTCATAAGTCGTGTCATGATATCTGCCTAGCCGTCACATGATAAAAGTGGTCACTCGCCCGCGAGATCAAATGTGCGCGTCTAGCCCTGAACTCTCCGCGACTCCGCATAGGCGGTCGAGATAGGCCCGCATGAGGTATAACCCGCACCGGGTAGCTACTCCGGCGTATCCCCGACTCGCGATCGCATGGCGCGAGACCGCGTGACCACAAGGGCCGCACACTAACAGAGCTCCGTAGCTCGCATGGATCCCCTCGACCGCATGAGGTATTCTCGAATCATGGTCCCGCATCGCTGAAGTCTACCCGCGTCGGAGCGGCTTAACCCCGAACACAAGTCAAGGTGAGTGGTACAATACCAACATAACGGTGATAGTCAAACAACTTTAAGCGCAATGAGGAAAAACCCTTTACACTAACATCACAAGATACTAACACACGTAGCATCCCAACATGTTTACTTCTCAAATCAACAAGAAAGTATTTACAAGGCTATCACGAACCAATACAATGAGTATTCACACAAGGTACTTTCTACTAACAAGTTCGGTATCTAACCCCAAAGTACTTCACACATTAAATCTTTAAAAGATCTGTTTCTTTCACATAAGTCACACAATACCCGTAGTATAAAATAGAGTGACTATCCTTTAAGAAAACTAAAACTCTTACCTTTGTAAAATCAAGTAACAACATTATTTTCCAAACGTCCAAGTTTGCCTAATATCAAATGTTCACGTTTCTTATTTTAGAAAGGTTTCAGAGTTCATAGTTTTATTCATTTAAGAATATAATTCTCTTTTAAACAATCGGAGAAACATAAGCCTTATATGTGAGTAGGATATTCTTGTTTATAACAATCTTATTACAGACCATGATCTAGAAATATCATTTTGTCTCATCTTAGCTTCTATGCAGATGGAAGTTTCTCTGGTTTTAATAATACTTAATTATTCAAAACATTTTCTTTTATTAACGCCGATGGTTTGTCGATACACATTCGATTTCCAAATCAAGAAAGCATTCTTAAGCCGTTATACCTAACTTCCCATAAAGCTAGTATAACTCTTAAGTTTTCAAACACCAAGTATTACTTCTCCTTTCAAAATGATTCAAAATCTTTTGAAATACTTCAAGTTCTTTCTTATCATATAACAAGCGCTTAAAGTTCAAATCGGTTACCTTTTAAAAACCACATGTATTTTCTTACTAACATAAAGTCGTTATAACCAACTTCCCATAAAGCCGTTATAACACTTTATGTTTTAAACCACTCAAACACATTTAGCACGTATGCGTCTGCGTACTACATAGTTCACACATATCATGCTAGAAGAGATAGGAAGAGGTTCACATACCTCGCGACGAGTATCGACTCATAGCAAAACGCTCAAGTACTTCCAAACGTCGGCTACTCCTTAAGCCACGTGATCGCGCCACACGTAGTACATCAACCTATAAGGCCACAAGCGCTTTATTAACATTTAGATCTCATCGTAGAACATTCTACCGAAAAATTCGAAGACCTCCCCGCAACGTAAATCTCTCTCTCTATCGAGGCCGGCCACCAAGCCAACCAGGGGTTATACATCTAACCCTAACTGTACAATTCTACTCACGGTACTACTAGACAAGTCTCGTAATGTCTGACCTAAGTAATTCTGATTCGGTACTCTTCTTTAAATTCAGCTTAAGTCGCAAGACATTGCGTAAGTATTATTCGGGCTTAAGTCAAAAGACATTGCGATAACTACGTTCAAGACTATATATAGTATACTTCAACTATATAATCTAACAACATGTAATTTCTAATTACAATAGAGCAAGATAATTACCTCGATAAGCCCATAATTATCCGAGTTTAATGTCGATCCTTAGCAAAGTTTAGCTCCAACTCCGAAGCGCTCAACCCGCTCTAAACCACCCTTAGAAGTTCTAACCAACTTCTACACAATACTCCAACGGACTATGGAGATTTTCCTAGGGTTTCGGTTTGGGGTGACGGAAGTATAATAGTATAACTGGGCTTTTTGTAAAGGTATAACCTTAGAATACTACAAGGTATTTGGCTAAGGTAATTTGGGCATTATAACAATACTTTTGAGAGTATTTCTACACCACAAAGTGGGTATTATACTGAAAACAACTAGGCTAGGGGTACCCACGCTAGCAACTCTAGGAGGGGGCACTACTCTCGGCTAGCACCACTAGAGGGGTGCTCTCGACCACAAGGGAGGCCTTGGCCGAACTCAACACAAGGAGGGAGAGGATTTTACACTTAGAAACATTTAGGAATGGATGAAGAATTCATCAAAGGGAGATGGGTATTTATAGCACAAGCCAAGGCCAACCAATGGCCAAGATTGAGCCAAGTGCTACACAAGTGTAGGGCCAAGATATGCCCAAGTTCCCCCTAGTCCCTACTCCTTAAAACCCTCACAAATATCTACCAAAATATCTACCACTTGACATCCCCACTTCGTCCAAGTACCGCCCACCTGGCCCACCACTGAGCGGGTGCCAAGTGCCGCCCTCACGTTGGTCCAAACCGGTCCGTCTCGCGGAAAACTCCGCAAAAATAAGAAAAGACATAGCCGAATTTTCCTTCGCAAGTTATGTAAACGTTTCGCCGAAAAACGACTCTAACAGGGTGTTGTGCACAAATGCCAATCGGCGAGCCACTGGCGGGGTGACACGTGTCACCCTCCTATTGGCCCAAAATAAAACATCTTCGAAAATATCCACAATGGCCAAAATCTCAAAACAAAGTGGGCCCTACAAAGCAGTAAATTTCTCCGTGGGCCCACGTGACCATTCCGAAAATAAAATTCCATAATTCTCTAATATTCCAGAAGTCCGAATACCAAACTGGAATCCATTCCCATTAACGAACCTCTTTCCTTCACAAAACCTAAACTTTTAGTGGAGAAATCACCTCTTTCTTCCTTTCCAATCTTTCTGTCGTATTCTCGTACGTACGTCCTCGCATACATACCCTGGAACTACGGGGTATAACACTTGTTTACTCTCATTGTTAGTAAGGCACAATGTACTTTTATATGAGTTATCATACATGTCTCCAGTTTTATTTTAGACTTATGATTTCACTACAATACTTTCAGTTTTACATATTTGGTACATGTTGTACTGACCTCTTTCGGGGGGCTGCGTTCATGCCGCAGGTAGAGTACAGGTTGCTTATCCTCACTCTTAGGATCACTGTTCAGCTGTTGAGAAGCTCGTTTATTTCGGAGACTTATCCTTGGTATTGTCGGTTATTGTACATTCAGGGGTATGGCGGGGCCCTGTCCCGCCAAAGTTGTTATTCTTAGAGGTCTGTAGTCACATTTGTGGGTTGGGTTTGTAAGAACAGAGATGTACTATTTTAATTTTGTATTATGTATATGTTACGAAAGGCGGCCTATCATTGCCAGCCATTGATATCTCTTGTCTAAGTATGATTTTTATTTTAGGAGTTGTGTATGTTCCGCTGCTATTCTCTGATGTATACCTGAAAGGGGTGCCCATGTAGGGCACCAGTCGCGGGCCCGGGGTCGGGTCGTGACAGTTGAGCCTTAAATGTGGCATGTTAGGTTATTGAATTCGGGCCTTGAAAAAGGTGGAAAAGTACGTAGAAACAAAGGAAGTGTTGTCCGATTTTCCGTAGAATTTGGTGACTTTACACTTAGAATATTCTACATTTGAAGTTAGAAGTTAATAGACGTATTATGGTCATTATAGGTTGACATACTACGTACAGCATATTAGACTTAACAAGTGGATTAAACCAAAGAGGTATGTGGAACTTTCTTATCTCTTGAGCATGAGTTGTTGTAAATATATAGTACGGTAGACGTACGAGATTTTGATGAATTTAGTTTCATTTGATATCCTTGACTTGTTTTAAGAATGTTCAAGTTGGTTGAGCTAGGGAATTAACTCACTTATTTTAAAGATTAAGGATATCTTAATTTCTAAAGTTAAGAAACTTGATTTCTAAAGTTAAGAGACTTGAATTATTTTGAAAGTATATGATACTTGGTTTTCGAAAGTATAAGTCTCTTGGTTATAAAAAGAATGTAAGTGTCTAAAGCATAAAGTTAGTATAACGGCTTTATGGGAAGTTGGTTATAATAACTTTATGGAAAGTTAAAAGCATGGTTTACTCTAGTGATGTAAATAAAGATAAAAGACTTGAAATGAAGAAAGGCAAATTGATTTAAAGGCATCAATTGCGTAAAGTTTTAAAGAAGAAAAAGGTCACTTGGTTTAGAAGCCTATAAATGTATTTCTAAAAGGTATTGTGACTTGTCTTGAAAGGTAGATATGACTTGATACTACGGTTATTAGTATCTTGGAATCTTATATGAAAAAAAGTCATTTTAAAAGAATAGAAGTACATAGTACTTTGGGTTAAATTCCCGGATTTTTATAATGACATGTTAGTGCCTTAAGTAAACTAAAATGAGAGTGTATATAAATAAGGCTAATAAGAAGTTAGGGGATTTCTTAACTTCCTTATGTTATGTATGATAAGACGGTAGTGCTTATGTTATGAACGATAGCCGGTTGTGCTAGGTTATGTTATTCTTGCGGGGTAAATCCCCGGTTTACTACTTATTCCATGGATTTGCTACCCATGACGCGAAAGGCGTTTGTACTCATTGCGGGCCTCCGGGCTCATGCGGGTGAAATAGTCCTATCGGGTGAAATAGTCCCATGCGAGGCGAATGACCTCATCGGGTCCACAGGACCTATGCGGGTGAAATAGTCCCAAGAGTAGGATTGCTTAATGATACTACGGGCGAGTGGCCCTACTTTGATCATAAGCCTCCTATTTTTATGCAGTAAAGTATACTCTTGTTTACTCACATTATTAGTAAGGCACAATGTACTGTTATTTGAGTTATCATACATGTCTCAGCTTTATTTTTAGACTTTATGATTTCATTTCAAGATTTTGCTTACATACTTAATGCATCTGTTGTCTTGACCCCTTTCCTCGGAAATTTGCGTTCATGTCGCAGTAGGTAAGCAAGTGGTGGATCTGTTACACCCCGAAATTCGTGACATGTTTATAAGAACATACGTAAGAACTCAAATGTTAAGAATCGAGACTAGTATAAATTTATCGGAATTATGGAAATGTCGGAAAACGAAATATTGCGACGAATGGGAGGGAGACACGTGTCACCCCCCTTAATTGGTCTTGGACGAAATGGACATGGACTTAATGGTCATTTGACCAAGGTTAAGATGACCAAGTCTTGCTAGGATTAGAGCTTGACAATGTTGACTAAGTCCAAGGGCCACTTGGCTAGATTTTTAAGTAAATTGGATCCAAGCCACCCAATTGTTCTCATCTTGACCCTCCATTGTGTTCTTTAAGTATACTAGTAGCAAGACAAGTCTTCCATACTTAGAAAAATTTCAAGAAACTTTGAAGTCTCTTATGGTTGCTCTCGGGTTAGGGTTCAAGAATACAAAACAAAAATTTGTTTGTTGTTCAATAATCTCCACACTTTAAGTTAAGGTTCCTAAGGGTATTGTAAGGGTATCTCAATAGAAAGATCCCGGAAAAGTGTCATTTTTGTATTAGTCGCAAGGTGAAAACCTAAGTCACTTTCCTAGGTTTGGATTGGAAATTGAAGGAAAGTTGTTTATGATCTTCTAAGGGCTTCAAGTGGCAGATTGGAGTGTCAATGAGAGGCTCTAGGTTGCTAGGGAGCGACTTCGGATCTTGAAGTTGAATTAAGGCTCGTTAAGGTAACAATCTTGTTCTCTTAAGTATTATAAGATTACATATTGTGGTAGCCTTACATTTTAACTAGCATGAAGTATATGTATTAAATATTGATAAGTGTTATGGATATTGGAAGCCTAAATCCGAAATGAAATTACTAGCCATATGAAATTGAAATACAATTTGGTCGATAATTAGAATCGTCGCATGTTATCTACTGGAAGATTGTAGTTGTTATAATCCATTGCGGCTTTATAACATATTAGAATAAACAACTTGGATTGAAAATGTTACACCCCGGAATTCCAGGATATGTTTATAAGAACGTACGTAAAAACTCAAAAATGTTAAGATTTGTGACGAGTAAAAATTTATCGGAATTTTGGAATTTGTCGGAAAACAAAATATTGCGACGAACGGGAGGGTGACACGTGTCACCCCCCCCCCCCCCCTTAGTGGTCTTGGACGAAAATGGCATGGATAAAATGGTCATTTGACCATAGTTTAAATGACAAAGTCTTGCAAAGACAAAGAGCTTGACATTGTTGACTTGTCAAAGGGACACTTGGGCTAGATCCACGTGAAACTCATCCAAGCCACACAATTGTACTAATCTTGACCCTCCATTATGTTATATATGTACACTAGTAGTGCAAGACTTTGTCATTCTCAACACTTAGAAAAATTTTGAATCTTGTTTTTGCTCACTAGTGAAGCTCACGACAAAGGGGACTTTTCCAAGATTAAAATTTTCAATTGTTGTCCAATAATCTCCCCACTTTAAACCAAGGTACCTAAGGGTATTGTAAGTGTATATCAATAGAAAGATCCCGGAAAAATGGTGTTTTCGTATTAGTCGCAAGGCGAAAACCTAAGGAGTTATTCAACTTTGAAGTTGGAACTTGAAGAGGAGTTCTTCATAAGCTTATAAGGGTTGCTTGGAGTGGATTGGAACGTCGAAAGGAGGAGCTAAAGTTGCTAAGGATCGACTTGTAATCTTGGATCATATTTGGGCTAAATGAGGTATAATCTTCGTCTTACTTTTGTAATTAAAGATTCCATGTTATTATAAGTTAGAAATGATCATGTGATATGTGTTATGAAGATTGATAAGTGTTATGGAAATTTGGATCAAATCCGAAAATGACATGTTAAGCCATTTGAAATTGAAATACAATTTGGTCGATAATTAGAATCGTCGCATGTTTACCTACTTGAGGATTGTAGTAGTTATAATCAATTGTGGCTAGATAACATGTTATATTAAACCACTTGGATTGAAAAGTGATTGGAAACAAATTTGTATTGTTGTCCCTATTTTGCCGAATGGACATTATATGTTGGACTAGTTTGATATTTATTGTGGGGCGGAATTTTACATGTCTTGATTAAGCATGTAATCCCCTATTGTTAACTACTTTGTTGAGCCTTAAATGTGGCGTGTTTGGTTATTGAATTCGGCCTTGAAAAAGGTGGAAAAGTATGTAGAAACAAAGGAAGTGCTGTCCGATTTTCTGTAGAGTTTAGTGACTTTGCACTTGGAATATTCTACGTTTGAAGTAAGAAGTTAATAGACGTACTATGGTCATTATAGGTTGACATACTACGTACGGCGTATTGGACTTAGCAAGTGGATTAAACCGAAGAGGTATGTGGAACTTTCTTATCTCTTGAGCATGAATAAGTTGTAAATGTATAGTACGGTAGACGTACGAGTTTTTGACAAATCTAGTCCATTTGATATTCTTGGTTTATCTTAAGAATGTTCAAGTTGGTTGAGTTAGGGAATTAACTCACTTGTTTAAATATTAAGGATATCTTGGTTTTTAAAAGTTAAGAGACTTTAAGTATGTTGAAAGTATTGTTGATACTTGTTTTTTTGGAAAGTTTAAGTCTCTTGGTTATTGTTATACCCCGTACTTCCAGGGTATGTACGTGAGGACGTACGTAGAAAATTTGAAGCTTAAAGTAGGCTAGGGCCGAAAACTTTTGTGCACAACACCCGATTAGAGTCGTTTTTCGACGAAACGTTTTACTAAACTTGCGAAGGGAAAAATACGGCTATGTCATTTCTAATTTTTGCGGATTTTTCCGAGAGACGAAACATTTTGGACCAACAAGAGGGCGACACTTGTCACCCTCTAATTGGTGGACGTTGGGGCGGCAATAGGGGACGAAAAGTGTGGCTTTTTGTCAAGGAGTTGGTAGGATATTTTTGTGTAGTAGATAGAATGGACACTTGCCTAAATCCTCACCCTACACTTGCATAGCACTTGGCTTCATCTTGGCCATTGGTTGGCCTATAAATACCCCCCTAACTTGAAGAGTTCTTCATCCACAAATCAAACTTTCCAAGTCTTGAAATTTCCTCCCCTCTCAAGTATTTCGTCAACACCCTCTCCCCTCTAGCCTAGTGGCTCGTGAGAGCTTCACACAGCCTAGTAGTCCTAGCCAAAATCTACCCCCCTCCCTTGGTAGAAATGTTGTCTTCCAAGTATAGTTACTATTCCTAAATACCCTAGCCCAAATCCCTTATAGTATTTAAGTAGAAGTGGTGTAGAACTTCTAAGGGTTCTTGGAGCTATCGGAGCGTGCATTTAGGAGCTAAACCTCGCTCAGGATCGACGTTTATACTTGGATAATATTGGGCTTATCGAGGTAAATAATCTTATCCTCTTTTTGTAATTAGAATATACATAATGTAGAAGTATAGGAATAAGTATTAAATACTTAGAAGGTATTACAGAATAGAATTGAATTGTTATCACTGTAGAAGGGTATAAAAGATGAATAATTGAACTGTACTTACATAGAATTTGTATTCTGATGAAGTCGTATAGTTTAGGGTAGGGAAGTGCTGCCCAAATTTCCATAGAATAGAGAACCCTCTGCTTAGAGCTTTGTACAGTACAGTCTAGACGTTGATAGACGTATTTCACTATTATAGGTCGATTCTCTGCGCGCGACATATTCGACTTGGCAGGTGGATTTCGCCGAGAAGGTATGTGATTCTTCCTATACTCTTGAGCATGATATTTTAAAGGAAATATATATAGTACGGTAGACGTATGTGTGTTAACTGAACGTAGTTTATTGGCAATGTCTTTCGACTTAAGCCTGAATAATAAATAATCTTGAAGTATTTCAAAAGAGATAAGAAACCTTTTTGAAAGAAGAGTAATGCTTGGTTTTAAAAAGTTATACTGACTTTATGGGAAGTTAGGTATAACGATGTAAGAGAGATAAAAAGAATGGTTATTGATTTTAGAAGTTAAGAGACTTGATCTCATAAGACAATAGACTTGACTTAATTGAATTATCATGAAGTTTGTTAAAAAGTGTGATACCTCATTCGTGAGTAATGAGTACTTGGTTTTTAAAAGGAATAATCTTTTACTGATTTCGGAAATCAGAATAAGTATCGAACAAACCACTGCAGCGCTAATAAAAGGAAATATACTGAATAATGAAGTATTATTAAAACTAGTAGAAACCTCCATCTGCATAGAAGCTAAGATGAGACAAAATGATATTTCCTAGATCATGGCTGCTTTAATAAGATTGTTATAAATAAGAATAACCTACTCACATATAAGGCATATGTTTCTCAAATCTTTTTAAAGGAGAATTATATCATTATGTGATTAAAACTATGAACTACGAAACCTTTCGAAAATGAGAAACTTGAGCATCTGAAATTAGGCAAACTTGAATGTTTAGAAAAGAATGTTGTTACTTGATTTATAAAAAGGAAAGTGTTCTGGTTTACTTAAAAATGTTAGTCACTCTATTACTACGTGTATCAGGTGACCTTTATAAAAGAAATGGATCTCTTAAAGAATTAATGTATGTATTACTTTGGAGTTAGAACTTGGTTTTGTTAACGTAAGCATTAAAGTACCTTGTGTGGTTAGCTTGTCTATGTTTTGCTGGTAATAGCCTTGTGATACCTTCCTGCTGGTTTGATAAGTGCCCATGTTATGATACTACGTGTGTTAGTGTCTTGTGATGTTATTCTTGTTGTGCTTACGTTGTTAAACGTTAAGCCGTTATCTTGTTATTATATCACATACCCATCGACTTATTATACCGGGCTTGCCACCTCGACGCGGGTCTCTACGGCTGTACGCGGTCTGTGTGACTACGCGAGCAGCGGTATGCTCGTGATTGATCATTCGTGTATTAGCCCGACACGGATGCCCTATGCGGTCCGGTGTGACTACGCGGTCTATTGAGACTATGCGGTGCGGGAGTCGAGGAGAGTACGGGGTTGGCTACCCCGTCGAGAATACCTCATGCGGGTCTATGTGTGACCTATGCGGACTGCGGGAGTCCAGGTTAGGCATGCATGATGATACTATGGGCGATTGGCCTTGCTTCGATCATTCGCGGCCTAGGAAAGACATGTTACAGTTTACCTATTATTGCTATTGTTTGTGATATGGCACTATGTGCAAATTGAACTAATTGTATTTACAAATGGTTTTAAATACTTTGATTTCATTTAAAGTACTTTACAGTTTCACATACTTGGTACCTGTTGTACTGACCTCCTTCGGGGGGCTGCGTTCATGCCGCAGGTAAAGGTACTCCTGTTGTTGATCCCCGCTCTTAGGATCATCGTTTCAGCGTTTGGGAAAGCTCCGTTTCTCCGGAGGCTTTGCTTTTTGGTATGGTCCCCTGCCGTTGTAGGTATTTGTATTCAGGGGTATGGCGGGGCCCTGTCCCGCCAATGTTGTTATAAATCATTAGAGGTCTATAGCCCTGTTAAAAGGTTGGGATGTAACTGTTCACTTTGGGTATTTATATATATATGCCGAAAGGCAACTTTTCTTCAGATAACTGTGTCTCAATTTATACTGTTTCATATCTTGGTTGTTTTATATTCCGCTGATTACTCTGATGTATGACTACTTGGGTGCCTGTAAGGCACGATCCACGGGCCGGGCAGTCGTGACAAAAGTGGTATCGAGCGATTAATCCTCGGAAGGTGTCTGAGCCGTATCTAGTAAGTCTTGATTATCGGTATGTTGTGCACCATACCAATAATCGAGGCTATAGGATATTTAGGATTGGTTTTCATTCTTCTCACCTGAGATCGTGCTTTAGAGTCGTGTTATAAGTTGGACCCTCTAACGTATTCCTTTCCTTTACGATTATGCCTCGCGCCAGACTCGGGCCCAGGCAAGGCAACCGGCGGAGCCGCGAGTAAATCTGAAGAGTTAGAAGACACAGGCCCAATCATCACCGGGTGATGCTTCATTCGAGGAGTTACGAGGCGCCGCCCGGCCAGGAGTTTGTACAGTGGCGGCCTCCTCTGCGCCATGACATCTGGACCTTCGCCCACGACTAGGAAGCGTAAAATATGGATTGCGAGGCGGCCACACTAGCAAGGGATTTGGCAACCAGAGAGTATTTTATGTACCGCTATATCAAGGGTATTGATGATTATCTAAAGAAGGGTTGTGAAGAAGTAGCTCTTCAGTCAGGTATGAGCTTGGCTTGCGTTCAGGCTTATGTGCAGCAGGCTGAGAGACATAGAGATCGACAGATTAACCCAGATCAGCTGAAGAGGGCCCGATTGGCAGGATCATTTGGTAACTCTCGAGGCGAACCGCCTCAGCAGCAGATTAGACATGCGCCTCCGCCAGTGCAGAGTGTCCCTCCACAGGGTTCAGTTTTTCCTCAGTGTTCACGATGTGGCAGGCGTCATCCCGGGGAATGTCGTATTTTTGATGGTTCTTGTTTTACCTGCGGCCGTCAGGGCCATGTGACGAGGGAATGTTCTATGAGGAAGGATGCAAGTAGGAGGACTCAGCCTATCAGATCAGTTGCGGATTCAGTGGTTCGGAGAGGAAGGGGCGTTAGCCAGAGGAGGCCACCCCCACCTCGGTGTGGCCGTTGTGGTAGGTGTCATTCGGGGGAGTGTCGTACTACTTCGACAGTTTGTTTTTTTTGCGGCCAGCAGGGCCATTTTGCGAGGAATTGTCCGACCAAGGGTGGTGCGGATGTGGAGACTCAGCCTTCGGGATCAGTGGCTAGTTCATCACCTTCCCCAGCTATGCGCCCAGCAGGGCATGTTTGATTAGAACGACAAAGGAGAGTGAAGCAGGAGACACAGGTATATCCTTAACCCTCTAGAGATTTGTATGTATAGTAAGATGCGAATATCTTAAGTATTATTTTCGGATAGCATTGTGTTAATTGTGATTAGAAATCATGGTTAGTAACCGGGAAAGATTGGGGGATAGGAAAAGTGTGAGCCTTAGAGCTTTATACGTGGAGACCTTAGAGGCAAGGCAATCTTGAGTAAAAGATTACATTTGTGTTTGACCTTTCTGAGTGCATAGTAAGTTAGATTGTTCCGATCGGGAGCTAGTGTTTTGCGATCAAGGTCGGGTTGAGGCCATGTTGCGGGTCGACCACGGCTTTGTATGGTGGTCGGTTGTGGTGGTCCCGCTTTGTATTAGGGTCATGAGGGTGTTAGGCCCAGGTTTAGTTAACCATAGTACGAGTTCGTGGATGCGTTCGACCAGTAGTCGGGCCGATGAGGTCAGCCCGTCTTATCTTTTAGTCAAACCGTGTTCTCGGTAGTAAGTTGCGAGATGATTATTTCAGGAAGGTTGTAAGGTCGCGAGGTGCCTACCTTCACCTTATGACAGAAAGTGGAGCCCAAGTTATGGCTGTTTCTTTTCGGGAAGTTTTACCAGGCAGGGTTAGGAACTCAGGTAAGTATCAGTATCGCATTCACCCGGGCGAGTTTGATTTGAGGGTAGCTGTGGGTATTGTTGCCTCCTGTTGAGGGAGTGTTTTATAACTACCATTTTAGTATTCGAAGGTCGCTTTATGACGCCTTGTAGGGGCGGAAATGTAAGTTGCCGTTCGATTGGTTCGATGTTGGCAAGGTTCGTATAGTTGGTTCATACTTGTTCAAGGATGTGGATAGCGTGAAGCTTATCCGTAAGAGGTTATTGGCGGCTCGAGTCAACGAAGTTGTGCGGATAATCGGCGACGCTGGGAGTTCAGTTGACGGTGGGTCTTCTTGAAGGTACCACCGGAAGGTGTGACGAGATTCTAGCAGAGAAACGAGTCTGAAGTTACTTTGGGCCTTTTCAGATCATGTGAAGAATAGGCTAGGTTGCCTATAGTTAGCATTGTCGTCCGACGTAGGAGGCAGTACGTCAGATCTTTCATATTGCTATGTTCGGAAGAGTATCGTAGATCCATCCAGAGTATTCTCAGTTAATGATGACCGTGGAGGTAGTAACCCGTAGTTTTGGAACCGGCGATAAGGAATGTGGTAAGTTATGAGAAAGAGTTCGAGTGTATGAGAAGCGGTTCGACGAGTAAGGGAAGAAGCGAGCATGTGTAAGGACATAGATGTGATCATTTCGCTTGTAAAGAGTAGGTGCGAAGGAGTATCTTTTAGACCGGGTGGGAGATTTTGTGATGTTAGAGGTGATTCCTCGTGGACTTGGATGTAAGTATTTACAGTGTTTCGTGGCGGTGTGGCAGTTTGTTCTCGTAAGTATAATAGTGAAGACTATACCGCGCATGTTTGTTTTGAGACTTAGAAGGAACATTCGACGAATGTTTCTAAGGAGGAGAATGTTATACCGCATTTCGGTATGTGCGTGAGGGCGTACATAGAAAAGTTGAAGCTTAAAGTAGGCTAGGGCGAAAACTTTTGCACAACACCCGATTAGAGTCGTTTTTAAACGTTTTACTAAACTTGCGAAGGGAAAAATACGGCTATGTCATTTCTAATTTTTGCGGATTTTTTTAGAGACGAAACATTTTGGATCAACAAGAGGCGACACTTGTCACCTCTAATTGGTGGACGTCAGCGGAAATAGGACTAAAAGTGTGGCTTTTTGTCAAGGAGTTGGTAGGATATTTTTGTGTAGTAGATAGAATGGACACTTGCCTAAATCCTCACCCTACACTTGCATAGCACTTGGCTTCATCTTGGCCATTGGTTGCCTATAAATACCCGTAACTCAAGAGTTCTTCATCCACAAATCAAACTTTCCAAGTCTTGAAATTTCCTCCTCTCTTGAAGTATTTCGTCCAACACCTCTCCTCTAGCCTAGTGGCTTGGCAGCTTCCCCTCTAGCCTAGTAGTCCTAGCCGAAATCTACCCCCTCCCTTGGTAGAAATGTTGTCTTCCAAGTATAGTTACTATTCCTAAATACCCTAGCCCAAATCCCTTATAGTATTTAAGTAGAAGTGGTGTAGAACTTCTAAGGGTTCTTGGAGCTATCTGAGCGTCGTTTAGAGCTAAACCTCGCTCAGATCGACGTTTATACTTGGATAATATTGGGCTTATCGAGGTAAATAATCTTATCCTCCTTTTGTAATTAGAATATACATACTGTAGAAGTATAGGAATAAGTATTAAATACTTAGAAGGTATTACAGAATAGAATTGAATTGTTATCACTGTAGAAGGGTATAAAAGATGAATAATTGAACTGTACTTACATAGAATTCGTATTCGTGATCGTATAGTTTCTCGGTAGGAAGTGCTGCCCAAATTTCCATAGAATAGAGAACCCTCGCTTAGAGCTTTATGCAACTGATCAGACGCTGATAGACGATTTGGATTATAGGTCGATTCTCTTCGCGACATATTCGACTTGGCAGGTGGATTTCGCCGAGAAGGTATGTGATTCTTCCTATACTCTTGAGCATGATATTTTAAAGGAAATATATATAGTACGGTAGACATACGTGTGTTAACTGAACGTAGTTTATTGGCAATGTCTTTCGACTTAAGCCTGAATAATAAAGAATCTTAAAGTATTTCAAAAGAGATAAAAACCCTTTTTGAAAGAAGAGTAATGCTTGGTTTTAAAAAGTTATACTGACTTTATGGGAAGTTAGGTATAACGACGTAAGAGAGATAAAAAGAATGGTTATTGATTTTAGAAGTTAAGAGACTTGATCTCATAAGACAATAGACTTGACTTAATTGAATTATCATGAAGTTTGTTAAAAAGTGTGATACCTCATTCGTGAGTAATGAGTACTTGGTTTTTAAAAGGAATAATCTTTTACTGATTTAAATCGAATAAGTATCGAACAAACCATCGCAGCTAATAAAAGGAAATGTATCAATAATGAAGTATTATTAAAACCAGTAGAAACCTCCATCTGCATAGAAGCTAAGATGAGACAAAATGATATTTCCTAGATCATGGCTGCTTTAATAAGATTGTTATAAATAAGAATAACCTACTCACATATAAGTCATATGTTTCTCAAATCTTTTTAAAGGAGAATTATATCATTATGTGATTAAAACTATGAACTACTTAAACCTTTCGAAATGAGAAACTTGAGCATCCGAAATTAGGCAAACTTGAACGTTTAGAAAAGAATGTTGTTACTTGATTTATAAAAGGAAAGTGTTCTGTTTACTTAAAATGTTAGTCACTCTATTACTACGTATCGGTGACCTTTATAAAATAAATGGATCTCTTAAAGAATTAATGTATGTAGTACTTTGGAGTTAGAACTTGGTTTTGTTAACGTAAGCATTAAAGTACCTTGTGTGGTTAGCTTGTCTATGTTTCTTTGGTAATAGCCTTGTGATACCTTCCGCTGGTTTGATAAGTGCCCATGTTATGATACTACGTGTGTTAGTGTCTTGTGATGTTATTCTTGTTGTGCTTACGTTGTTAAACGTTAAGCCCGCAGATCGTTATTATATCACATACCCTCGACTTATTATACCGGTGCTTGCCACCTCGACGCGGTCTCTACGGCCTACGCGGTCTGTGACTACGCGAGCGATGGTATGCTCGGGATTGATAATTCGGTGTATTAGCCCGACGCGCGGATGCCTATGCGCTGCTGTGACTATGCGGTCTATTGAGACTATGCGGACCGCGAGTCCAGGAGAATACGGGGTTGGCTACCCCGACGCGAGGAATACCTCATGCGGGTCTACGTGTGACCTATGCGATGCGGGAGTCGTGGTTAGGCATGCATGATACTATGGGTGATTGGCCTTGCTCGATCATTCGCGACCTAGGAAAGACACATTACTTTACTATTATTGCTCTTGTTTGTTATATGGCACTATGTGCAAATTGAACTAATTGTATTTACAAATGGTTTTAAATACTTTGATTTCATTTAAAGTACTTTCGCTTCACATACTTGGTACTGTTATCGACCTCCTTCGGGGCTACGCTCATGCAGTAAAGGTACTCCGCTGTTGATCCCCGCCTAGATCATCGTTTCGTTTGGGAAAGCTCCGCTTCTCCGAGGCTTTGCTTTTGGTACGGTCCCCTCGTTGTATGTATTTGTATTCAGGTATGGCGGGGCCTGTCCGCCATTGTTGTTATAAATCATTGCAGGTCAGCCTGTTAAAAGGTCGGGATGTCGCTTCACTTTGGGTATTTATATATATATGCCGAAAGGCAACTTTTCTTCAGATAAACTGTGTCTGAATTTATACTATTTCATATCTTGGTTGTTTTATATTCCGCTGATTACTCTGATGTATGACTACTTGGGTGCCCGGGTAAGGCACCAGTCACGGAACCGAACAGTCGTGACGATTATAAAGAAGAATGTAAGTTTCTAAAGTATAAAGCTAGTATAACGGCTTTATGGGAAGTTGGTTATAATAGCTTTATGGAAAGTTAAAAAGAGTGGGTTTGTTACACCCCGTAAGTCCAAGACAGGTATAAGAGAATGTACGTAAGGAATCAAGACTTGGAAATCGGTACGAAAGGAAGAATTGTTTTTCCGACGGAAAATCTTCCGGAAGTCGGAAAGGAAAAATGCTTGTTGTTGAGAATTGGATTCTCAAAAGACAATATTTGTAAAGTATGGAACTTATTAACACTATGGAAATTTATTTTTACGGATTTGGTCACGTGGGGCCCACCCGAGGAATTTTACATTTTTGTGGGCCCACAGGTTACGGAATTTTACGGACGATTGAGAGGCGACACGCGACACCCTCCATGATGTTGGACGAAATATTGCAAGGGTGTTATGGTCATTTGACCTATGTAGATGATAAGTCTTCTAAGCTTGATATTGTTGACAAGTCAACTTGTCCACCTAGGCTTGATCCAAGTGAAACTCATCCTAACCTCACATTTGTTTAAGTCTAAGCCTCCATCAGGTTATAAGTATACTAAGTTAGTGCAAGACAAGGTCTTTTACACTTAGAAAAATTAGAAACATTGTTGTTCTACAATAAAAGCTCTCGGGTTAGTGCCCTCTCCCACACAAAAATTTTGTGATTTTGATCCATTAGCCACAAGACATTAACCCAATGTCCCCTAGGGTATTGTAAGGTTATCTCAATAGAAATATTTCGGAAAAAACGCATTTTTACGTTAGTCGCAAGGCGGAAACTAAGGGAGTTCTTCAACTTTGAAGTTGGAACTTGAAGATGGGTTCTTCATAGGCCTCTAAGGAGTGCTTGGAGCGGATTGGAACCTAAGGAAAGGAGCTAAGAATTGCTAAGGCGCGACTTTGGAATCTTGGAAATTTTAAGGGCTTTGAAAGGTATAAATTTCATCGTTTTAGCATTAAGTTTACTTATTGATTGTAGCTATGGTTATTAGCAAGCATGAGTTATATATTACGAAGTTTGATTATCATATTGGCTATTGGAACCCTAATCCGAAAACTAGCATGTTAGCCCTAAGATTTCAATTCAAGTCGATTATTAGTAAAGTCATCGCATGTTGTAAAAAAAGAAGGAAATTGTAGTTGTTGAAGTGGTTTATAACTATATAACATGTTGACCTTAGAACTTGGAATTGGAAAAGGATTGGAAAAGACTTTGAATTGTTAGTTGTAGTTGGCCGAGAATGGCTTGGAGTTTTAAACTACTTGGTATGAATTGTGGGGCGGAATTTTACACGTATTGTAAGGCGTGTAATCCCCTTTGTTTGGTTGTTGTTTGGAGCCTTAAATGTGGCGTGTTGGTTATTGTATTCGACCTTGAAAAAGGTGGCAAAGTGAGTAGAAACAAAGGAAGTGCTGCCCGATTTTCCGTAGAATTAGCGACCGTATACTTAGTATTATTCTACGTTGAGACTAGAAGTTGATAGTCTTGTTGTGACCATTATAGGTTGACACTTCTACGTACGGCGTATTCGGCTTAGCTTGTGGATTTAGCCGAAAAGGTATGTGAACTATCTCCTCTTCTAGCATGATTCCTTAAGATTAAGAAAGTATGTTCTACTCCTTAAATGATCCATTCCTTGGTTGTATTTGGATTGCCTAGAATAGAATTTGTTCTATGTACTTCCTTGATTGTACTTTGATGTTTAAATTGTAAGTTGTGAAATCCATTTTCTTAGTGAAGTTTGGATTCTTAAAAGTGAAAGTATTTTACTTAAAGTACATAGAGTCTTGAAAAGGAAGTGGTTTCCAAATCTTTTGGGCTAGTGCCTTAGTCCCAAAATCCTAAAGGTCATTATAATGACTTTAGGGGAGTTAAAGGAGTGATTTACTTAATTGTTTTAAGAGAGGAGAAATGACATGATTTAAGAGAAGTAACTTGTTTTAAAGGTGTGAGTTACTTGAGGTTTAAAAGTAGAAGAAACTTGTTTTCTAAATGTTAAGAGACTTGAAGTATTTTGAAAGTTAAGAACTTGATTTGTAATTATGTGATACTTGGTTTTAAAAGTATAAGTCTCTTGGTTATAAAAGGAATGAAATTGTCTAAAAACCATAAAGGGTTATAACGGCTTTATGGGAAGTTGGTTATAACGGCCTTATGGAAGGTTTAGAAAGTTGTCTATTTTGATTAAAGGGCATAAGTTGCCTAGATTGTGGAAATTTGAAGTTACTTGATTTCAAGCCATGAAATGGGTTTTCTAAACGTGTAGTAACTTACTTTGAAAAATAGACATGCCTTGATACTACGGGTGTTAGTATCTTGGGGTTTTACAAAAAAGAGTCTTTTGAAAAGAATGTACGTACGTAGTACTTTAGCTTGATTAATTGAGAATTAGTCTAAGGGTGCCTTGGAAAGTACTTTGGCTTGTTAAATGAGAATTATTATATTTGTGCCTTGATAAGTACTTTGGCTTGTTAATTGAGAATTATTCTATGTGATGCCTTGATTAGTACTTTGGCTTGATTAATTGAGAATTAGTCTAAGGGTGCCTTGGAAAGTACTTTGGCTTGTTAAATGAGAATTATTCTATTTGTGCCTTGATAAGTACTTTGGCTTGTTAATTGAGAATTATTCTATGTGATGCCTTGATTAGTACTTTGGCTTGATTAATTGAGAATTAGTCTAAGGGTGCCTTGGAAAGTACTTTGGCTTATTAAATGAGAATTATTCTATTTGTGTCTTGATAAGTACTTTGGCTTGTTAATTGATAATTATTCTATTGTGCCTTGATAAGTACTTTGGCTTGTTAATTGAGAATTATTCTACTGTGCCTTGATAAGTACTTTGGCTTGATTAATTGAGAATTAGTCTAAGGGTGCCTTGGTAAGTACTTTGGCTTGCTAAATGAGAATTTTTCTACGTGTGCCTTGATAAGTACTTTGGCTTGTTTAGTTGACAATTGCCTATGTGTGCTGGAAATAGCCGGTTGTGTGCTATTGGTATATCAGTCGTTTTGGGGTCATTCCCCGGGTTTGTGGCATTTGGATATTCCGTGGAATTGCTACCCATGATGCGAGGAATACCTCATGCGGGTCCGTAAGGACTTATGCGGGTGAAATAGTCCCATGCGGGCGGGTCCAAACCTATGCGAGAATACCTCATACGAGTCGTAAGGGCTTATGCGGGTGAAATAGTCCCATGCCGTATACCTCACGCCGTCCACGTGACCTACGCGGGTGAAATAGTCCCGGAGAAGGATTGCTAAATGATCTGCGGGCGGGTGGTCCGCTGATCGTGAGCTTCCTATTTTATATTGTAAGGATACTACTGTTTACTCTCATTGTTAGTAAGGAACAGTGTGTTGTAATTTGATTATCATATATGTCCCCGGATTTGTTTGTGTCACCCTAAGGTCATGCTTTTACGATGTGGGATTCCGGGGCATGAGACCACGAGGTATTTAGGACACAGGTGGGACTTGGTGTTCATGTATCCTTATTGGTGCTATTATATCATGGACTGCCGGCAGTGAGGAAGGATTCCACGGGCATGATTGATATTATGGGCGTGAGACCCATAGTTATATTTGAGTAAGTGACTTTGAGGGCCTGCGTCCCTGATTTGATATGACTGTTTATGTGTTATGTACTGTAGGTTGGCTATCATACATGTCTCTGCTTTGTTTAGATCATATGATTTTATTACGATTTCATGCTCACATACTTGGTACATTCTTCGTACTGACCTCCTTCGGGGGGCTGCGTTCATGTCGCAGGTATATGTACGGTGTTTGCTGATCGGAAGGTATAGATCCTCGCCGGGTTTTGGATAACTCCTCTGTCGTGAGTTTATCTTTTGGTATATATCCTTCAAGATGTGCTTTATGCTGATTTTAGGCACGGGGCCTTGTCCGTCATATTTCGCTTAACTCTGAAGTCCGTATTCATACGTGGGATTGGACTCATGTACGATGTTGTGTCTTTGGTCTATGTATATTATATGGCAGCCTTGTCGGCTTTGCATTGCACGTGCGTTGGTTAAAAAAAATGAGGTGTTATTAAATTTCCGCAGTTTACTTGTATTGTTAAGGTAGAAGGGTGCCCAGGTAGGGCACGATCCACGCCCCGGTTCGGGCGTGACAGAGTGGTATCGAGCGCGATCCTCGGAATGTACAGCACCGTGTCTAGTAGAGTCTTGATTATCGGTGTGTTGCGCGCCACACCCATAAACAGGAGGCTACGGGACATTTAGGAGTTGGTTTCTATTCTTCTCACTCTAAGATCGTGCCCTGAAGCCGTGTTAGTAAGATAATTCCTCTCGACGTGTTGTTGTGTTCTGATTATGCCTCGAGGAGAAACAAATCGCCGAAGGGCAAAAGGAGTAGCAGAGCTACTAGTCGGACTCGAGAGAGTTGATAGGGCTTATGCCCGTGGCATACAGATGTGGTTCCACGATGCGAGTTCTTCTTGCGAGTTTTGAGGCCCCAAAGACGAGCCTCCAGCTCGATTAAGGTAAGACTTTAGGGTCACGAAGGAAGCCATTATGTTATTGACCAAGATAAGCGGTGCTGCAGCTTCGTCACAGGAGGTTATTCGGCCCGATGCAGACAGTGTACAGGGTAGAGGCGTGCGGAGATCGCAGAAGAGGCTAGACCGGTTGGTTATCCGGTGAGTTTTGGATGAGTGCCTCAAAGCGAGTGAGATATTCGTCGGCCTACCCAAAGACATACCCCGCAGCTCACAGTGGGAGATTGGACCCCACAAGGTATTTAGGAGCGGTCCAAGCTCGTGGGTCTGGGTCCTCAGAGGAGCGAGAGGTTTCCTCGATCGAGGCCACCTTTTCCTCGATGTTCGGATGTGGTAAGCGTCGTTCGGAAATGCCGTTATAGTTATGGCATGTTTGTTTTTTTGTGGCGTCCGCCATATTCGGAGGGTATGTCCTTTTAGAAGAGCACCGGTGAGGTGGCTCGGCTATGAGGCCGATGGTTGATTCCCTTCTCCACAAAGTGTGCGTCCCGAGCGAGGTGTTGGATGTCACCATCGTGGTAGAGGTCGGGTGGAGTTTATAGTTCGCGGTCCTTCGAACGCATAGATGACGTGACTCATGGGCGGATCGAGTTTACATCGCGGATTACGGTATAGTTCGATTCTTTTGAATCATACGTGCATTGTTAGATTCAGATTTTGCCTTAGCGTATATGTTTTCCCTTTGTTTCTAGAGTTGTAAAGTGATAGTACCCTGCAGGTAGGATACTTTGATTAGTAAAGTGAAAAGTTATGAATGTTGACAAGAATGATAAGTGAACCGAGACTATAGTTGTGTAGAGTTCACAAGTTGTAATTACCCGTAATGTTGTAAGACCAATAGGAAGATTGTGCGATAGAAATACTTTGGCTTATGTGACGAACCTCTAGTGAATAGGGATAGGGTAAGAAGTACCTTGAGATAAGAGAAAGATTTATTTCGGACTAAGAATGACAAGTTAAGTGTGACGCATGAGTCGGGTTATGGACTCATTTCGGTCACCGATAGTATGGAATGGGGTAATGTCGATTAGAAATGGTCCCGCTATGTGATAGGTCACGGCGTGCTAGGCCCAAGTCTAGTTGATCGTTGTGCGAGTTCGTGGATGCGTTCCACCTAACTAGGTCGTAAGGACCGAGAAGAGCCTTCACGGAATGTAAGTAACAATATGGCCAAGTTTGGTTAGTAACTCCAAGTTGGAGAACGAAACAAAATTTGAGATTTTGTGCGTGTACTAGATGAGTTTGAAAGTACGAGAAAGTATGACAAGTAAGGAAAGAAAGGAACCTCTAAGGATCCGTATTTTTGAAGACTGTAACCTTCGAGTTTGTGAGAAGGGGTAGCGGACGGAAGGTCCATTGATATGTTTACGTATGTTAGGCGATGGCCAGGTGTGGCATCATTAGTCTTGTGGAGTATTGATTGATAGGCATAGTATAGAGTTTATACCGGAGTTTGTATAGCTTGGCAACCGACTAAGAACATTCGGGGACGAATGTTTCTAAGGGGGGAAGAATGTTACACCCCGTAAGTCCAGGACAGGTATAAGAGAATGTACGTAAGGAATCAAGACTTGGAAATCGGTACGAAAGGAAGAATTGTTTTTCCGACCGAAAATCTTCCGGAAGTCGGAAAGGAAAAATGCTTGTTGTTGAGAATTGGATTCTCAAAAGACAGTATTTGTAAAGTATGGAACTTATTAACACTATGGAAATTTATTTTTACGGATTTGGTCACGTGGGGCCCACCCGAGGAATTTTACATTTTTGTGGGGCCCACGAGGGTTACAGAATTTTATGGACGATTGAGAGGGCGACACGTGGCACCCCTCCATGATGTTGGACGAAATATTGCAAGGGTGTTATGGTCATTTGACCTATGTAGATGATAAGTCTTCTAAGCTTGATATTGTTGACAAGTCAACTTGTCCACCTAGGCTTGATCCAAGTGAAACTCATCCTAACCTCACATTTGTTTAAGTCTAAGCCCTCCATTGTGTTATAAGTATACTAAGTTAGTGCAAGACAAGGTCTTTTACACTTAGAAAAATTAGAAACATTGTTGTTCTACAATAAAACCTCTCGGGTTAGTGCCCTCTCCCACACAAAAATTTTGTGATTTTGATCCATTAGCCACAAGACTTTAACCCAATGTCCCCTAGGGTATTGTAAGGTTATCTCAATAGAAAGATTTCGGAAAAAAACGCATTTTTATGTTAGTCGCAAGGCGGAAACTAAGGGAGTTCTTCAACTTTAAAGTTGGAACTTGAAGATGGGTTCTTCATAGGCCTCTAAGGAGTGCTTGGAGCGGATTGGAACCTAAGGAAAGGAGCTAAGAATTGCTAAGGCGCGACTTTGGAATCTTGGAAATTTTAAGGGCTTTGAAAGGTATAAATTTTGTCGTTTTAGCATTAAGTTTACTTATTGATTGTAGCTATGGTTATTAGCAAGCATGAGTTATATATTACGAAGTTTGATTATCATATTGGCTATTGGAACCCTAATCCGAAAACTAGCTTGTTAGCCCTAAGATTTCAATTCAAGTCGATTATTAGTAAAGTCATCGCATGTTGTAAAAAAAGAAGGAAATTGTAGTTGTTGAAGTGGTTTATAACTATATAACATGTTGACCTTAGAACTTGGAATTGGAAAAGGATTGGAAAAGACTTTGAATTGTTAGTTCTAGTTGGCCGAGAATGGCTTGGAGTTTTAAACTACTTGGTATGAATTTGTCACGACCCGAAACTGGGCCCGTGACTGGTGCCTTACCCCGGGCACCCTAGTGACACAACATCAGAGTAATCAGCGGAACATAAAACAACAACATGAGATAACAGAAATATAAAACAATAATCTGTGAAAACTTGCCTTCCGGCATATATAAATAACCTCTTTTACAAAAGAACAGTTTAATCCTTTTACAAACCACCGCCACAACATTACATTGACCTCTAAGAAATGATATGACAACAATGGCGGGACAGGGCCCCGCCAAACCCCTGAATGTAAACACTTACTACGACAGGGGACTACACCGATAAGCCTCGAGAAACGGAGCTTCCCAACGCTGAATCGTGACCACGAGAGCTAGGACCAACGGCGTGTACCTCAACTGCGGCATGAACGCAGCCCCGGCGAGGTCGATCAAAAATGCAGGTATGTGAAACTAAAAATACCGCAAATGAAATCATAATAGTCTATAAAGCGGAGACATGTATGATAACCAAACTACGCTTTTACAATAACTAAGCGATCATATCAAGTCGTGGACTCACGCCTCAAGTTATCACCAAAGAACATAACATGGGTCTCACGCCCACATCAATCGTGCGTGGGACATTCCTCACCGCCAGGTTTATGATATAAAAGTTCCAAGGAACACACATGAACACCGTGTCCCACTGCCATAATAACACCGTGCGGTAAGTGCGAAGGCATAGCCGACTACTAACACCACGTACAAGGTCATGAATCAGATCATAAGATCTGTCTAGACCGTCACATGATCAAAGCCGCCACTTGCCCGCGATCTAATGCGCGTCTAGTCCTGAACTTCCGCGACTCCGCATAGGCCAATCTCATCGCCCGCATGGCGTCCCCGCATCGAGGGTAGCTACTCCGGCATCGCCCCGACTTCGCGATCGCATGGCCACAAGGACCGCATGCCCATAAAGGGCGTCACTAACTCGGAACTCTCGTAGTTCGCGATAAACCGGGACTGCGTAGGTATTCTCGAATCATAGGTCCATCGACCGCTGAAGTCTACCCGCGTCGGAGGGCTTAACCGGAATCATCTCAAGAGATGAATGCCACAATACTATCATAACGACCGATAGTTAATAAGCACAATCAAGAAACCCCTTCACACAAACATCACAAGATACTAACACACGTAACACGCTTACTTATCAAAGCAACAAGAAAGTCTTACAAGGCTATCACCAACCAACACAACCAATACAATAAAGTATTCACACAAGGTACTTTCTACTAACAAGTTCGTATCTAACCCCAAAGTACTTCACACATTAAATCTTTAAAAGATCGGTTTCTTTCACATAAGTCACCTGATACGTAGTATAAAAATAGAGTGACTATCCTTTTAAGAAAACTAAAACTCTTACCTTTGTAAAATCAAGTAACAACATTATTTTCCAAACGTCAAGTTTGCCTAATTTCAAATGTTCACGTTTCTTATTTTAGAAAGGTTTCGTAGTTCATAGCTTTATTCATTTAAGAATATAATTCTCTTTTAAACAATCGGAGAAACATAAGCCTTATCGTGAGTAGGATATTCTTGTTTATAACAATCTTATTACAATGACCATGATCTAGGAAATATCATTTTGTCTCATCTTAGCTTCTATGCAGATGGAAGTTTCTCGGTTTTAATAATACTTAATTATTCAAAACATTTCCTTTTATTATTTGCGATGGTTTGTCGATACATCCCGATTTCCAAAATCGATGAAAAGCGTTCTTAAGCCGTTATACCTAACTTCCCATAAAGCTAGTATAACTCTTAAGTTCTCAAAAACCAAGTATTACTTCTCTTTCAAAGCGATTTGAAATCTTTTGAAATACTTCAAGTTCTTTATGATCACATCAAGCCGCTTATAAACAAATCATTTACCTTTTAAAAACCACAAAGTGTTTTCTTATCTACATAAAGTCGTTATAACCAACTTCCCATAAAGCCGTTATAACACTTTATGTTTTAAACCAATCGAATACATTTAGCACGTATGCGTCACCGCACTACATAGTTCACACATATCATGCTGAGGAGATAGGAAGAGGTTCACATACCTCGCGACGATTATCGACTAATAGCAAAATGCTCGAGTACCTCAAGCCGTGGCTACTCCTTAAGCCAAGTAGAACGCGCCACACGTAGTACTTCAACCTATAAGGCCACGCGCGCTTATTAACATCGTAGAACATTCTCTGTAAAATTCGGCAGCACCTCCCCGCAACGCGTAGATCTCCTCTCTCTATCGGTAGGCCATCAAGCCAACCGGGGGTTATCGTCTAACCTAACTGTACAATTCTAATCCACGGTACTCTTACACAAGTCTCTTGTAATACCGTCCTATGTAATTACTGATTCAGCACTATATATAGTATACTTCAACTATATACTCTACAACATGTAATATCCAATTACAATAGGGGACAAGATAATTACCTCGATAAGCCCATAATTATCCAAGCATAAAGTCGATCTGGGCAATCGTTTAGCTCAACTCCGAGCGCTCAACCAGCTCTAAACCACCCTTAGAAGTTCTAACCAACTTCTACACAATACTCAACGGACTACGGAGATTTTCCTAGGGTTTCTGTTTTTGTGACAGACGGTAAGTATAATAGTATTTCTGGTCTTTTCGTAAATGTATAACCGTAGGATACAACAAGGTATAAGGGTCAGGTAATTTGGGCATTCTAACAAAACTTGTAGAGTATTTCTATACCACAAAGGGGGGAATTAGAGGAACGCAACTAGGCTATGGGGTACCCCACACCACCAAAGGAGGGTGCCTGCCCACGGCCTACCACTAGGGAACTCTCGGCCAAGGGGGCCTCACGAAAAGGGGAGGGGGAAGGCTCTCAAGACTTAGGCAATTTTGTGAATGCATTAGTCTTCAAAGGGAGGGGTATTTATAGGTCAAGCCTTGGCCAACCAATGGCCAAGATGAAGACAAGTGCAAGGCAAGTGTAGGGTGAGGATTTGGGCAAGTGTCCTTGGCCAACTTGCACACAAAATATCTTACCAACAACTTGACCAAGTTGGCAACTCCAATCGGCCATATTGCCGTTTCAAGTCCATCACTTGGAGGGTGACAAGTGTTGCCCTCCCGTTGGTCCAAAATGTTTCGTCTCTCGGAAAAATCCGAAAAAATACTAAATGACATAGCGGAAATTCCCTACGAAAAGCGTGAAAGCGTTTAGTCGAAACGACTCTAACCGGGTGTTGTGCACAAACATATTTCGCCCAAAGGTGCCACATGGGGTGACACGTGTCGCCCCGATTAAATCAAAATATTTAGTCTTCCGAAAATATACAAAACGGCCAAAATCTCAAAATCAGCGGGCCCCATGGCAGTAAATTTCTCCGTGGGCCCAGCGTGACCAACCAGAAAATAAAATTCCATAATTCTCTAATATTCCGGAAGTCCGAATACCAAATCTGGGAATCAATTCCCATTAACGAACCTTTTCCTTCACAAAACCTAAACTTTTCCGTGGAAAAAAATCGCCTCTTTCTTCCTTTCCGATCTTTACATTGATTCTCGTGCGTCCTCGCATACATACCCACGGAACTACGGTATAACATTCTTCCCCCTTAGAAACATTCGTCGAATGTTCCTTCTAAGTCTCAAAACAAGCGTGCGCCAAGATAGTCTTCACTACTATACTTACGAAACAATCCTGCCATACCGCCATGGAAACACTGCGCAAAACTTACATCTAAGTCCACGAGAAACACCTCTAACATCACCACAAATAATACTACTTTGTCACTTTGTCGCGAGCCTTGCTCGACGACCCAACAAATGGTGCAGGGCTGCGTCGATCACCGCCGTATCGCTCGAATTCTTACCACATTTACGATCGCTTTAGTATCCAAAACTGGGGTTACTATCTCTAACGTGGTCATCATTAGCGGGAACATTCGGATGGATCTTCGATACTTTCCCGAACATAACAATCTGAAAGACCGGACGTCCTTCCTCCTAAGTCGGACGGCAAATGCTAACATATAGGCAATCGGCCTATTCACATGAACTCACGAGGGCCCAAGTAACTCGGGCTAAGTTCCTTCATTTCCAAAACTCGTCACACCACTGTCGGGGTGGTACTCAGAAGACCGACCGTCAACTGAACTCTGGCGTCGTCGCCGATTATCCATACGATTCTCGGTGTCGGAACTTCTTCTAGACAAGCTTCACACTATCCACGATCTGTGGAACAAGCTGAACAACTATCGAACCGCCAACATCGAACCAATCGACCGCAACTTGCATTTCGCCCTACAAGGCGTCACAAGGCGACATCCGAACAGAAATGGTAGCTTAAACACTCCCCCGAGACAACGATCCTCACGGCTACCGCGAAATCAAAACATCGGCGAAGCGAATGCGTCGAGAGACTTCGCGAGTTCTAGCCTGCACTGGTACAAACTCGAGAAGAGAAACAGTAGTACCACAGGCTCCACTGTCGGCATAAGGTGAAGGTAGGCACCCTGCAACCTCACAACCTTTCGATAACATCAACACCGCCGAGGAACGACCGGCCAGAAGAACACGATAGGCGCCCCATCGGCCCGACCAGCTGGTCGACGCATCCACGAACTTGCACGCTGGCTAACTAAACATGGGCCTAACACCTCGCTGACCCTAACACAAAGAGGACCACACCTGACCCCACCACCAAACCTACGCGGGTTGACCCGTGCGTAGCCTCAACCCCGACCCGTGGCGCGAAATACCATCTCCCGAAGAACAATCTTACTAAACACGCGTTACGAAAACAGCGGTCTTCTTAGCTCGACTACCTTCTTTCAAATCATGCTACTCAGGACTTATCCCACGAACATAGCTCACGTGCACTATGCACTCCTATAAGGTCAAACATAACACTACACCTTTCTCGAGATGGCCTTACCTCTAAGGTCTTTACGTATAACACTCTAAGGCTCACACCTACTCTATCCCCCAAAATCTTAATCTGTTAACCCACAATGATTTCTAAACAAAAAAAAAACAATGCTATCAGAACATAGCACTAAATGCATACTCACCTTGAAAGTTACGAAGGACGCTTGCTGCTCTCGCCCTCTTCTGTCACTGGTTAACCCGTCGATCTCTCGTTTCTCGGCTGCTGCGCATAAGCCCGCATACGTGCCATGCTCGCCCAATCAAGAATTACTCTTGCAAATCCCATTCTTAGGTATTCATCAAGACTCTAGATACATCTGTACTATCTCTTAGCCAATTCCATAGCTAGTAACAAGGTTGTCTCTTGCAATCTATACTCTCGGTTAACGGTCGTGGAACTGAAGGTTCACATATCATGGCGCAGATGAACCGCCGTCGCCGTCTTAAACTCTTTTTGGCTAGTGACGTCGCGAAATCCCGAATGAAGCACTACCCTAGGTAATGATTTGGCTGTGCCTCGCCACCCTCTGAACTCTACTCGCGGCTCCTCGGTTTGCCTTGCCTCCCGGGCGGGTTGCCTACGGAGGCATAACGATAAGGAAAGGATTTCGTCGGAGGTTCAACTTACAACACGACTCTAAGGCACGATCTCGAGTGAGAAGAATAGAAACCAATCCTAAATATCCTATAGCCTCACGATTATTGATGTGGTGCACAACACGATAATCAAGACTCTCTTGGATACGGTGCAGTAGACACTTTCAGGATTAATCGCTCGATACCACTTTTGTCACGACCGGCGGGCGTGGATCGGTGCCTTACCGGGCACCCTAGTGACACAACATCAGTAATCGGCCGAACATAAAACAACAACGTGAGATAATGAAATATAAAACAATAATCATGAAAACTTGCCTTAGGCATATATAAATAACCTCTTTTACAAAGAAACGGTTTAATCCTTTTACAAACTCGCCACACTTGTGATTACTACGGACCTCTAAGAAATGATATGACAACAATGGCGGGCGGGGCCCATGAGCCACGAATGTAAACACTACGACGGGGACTACACGTGATAAGCCTCGGAGAAAGCGGAGCTTCCCAAACGACGTGACCACGAGCTAGGACGGCAACGGTGTACCTCAACTGCGGCATGAGCAGCCCCGAAGGAGGTCGATATAACAGTGCAGGTATGTGAAACTAAAAATCGCAAATGAAATCATAATAGTCTATAAAGCGGGAGACATGTATGATAACCAAACTACGCTTTACAATAACTAGCGATCATATCAAGTCGTGACTCACGCCTCAAGTTATCACCAAAGAACATAGCGATGGGTCTCACGCCCACAACATCAATCGTGCAGTGGGACACATTCCTCAGCTTGGCGGTTTATGATATAAAAGTTCAAGGAACACATGAACACGAGTCCCACGTGCCATAATAACACCGTGCGGGGTAAATGCGAAGGCATAGCCGACTACTAACACCACGGTACCGATACAAGGTCATGAATCGTATCATAAGATGCTGTCTGAACGTCACGTGATCAAAGGCGGCCACTTGCCCGCGGTATCTAATGTGCGCGTCTAGTCCTGGAACTTCCGCGACTCGCGTAGGCCAATCTCATCGCCCGCGTAGGCATCCCCGCGTCGGTAGCTACTCCCGGCAAGATCGCCCGGACTTCGCATCGCGTAGCCACAAGGACCGCGTGCCCATAAGGGCGTCACTAACACGGAACTCTCGTAGTTCGCATAGGCCGGGACTGCGTGAGGTATTCTCGAATCATAGGTCCATCGACCGCTGAGTCTACCCGCGTCGGAGCGGCTTAACCCGGAATCATCTCAAGAGATGAATGCCACAATACTATCATAACGATCGATGGTTAATAAGCACAATCAAGGGAAACCCGCCCACACAAACATCACGAATACTAACACACGTAGCGTCCTAACACGTTTACTTATCAAAGCAACAAGAAAGTCTTACAAGGCTATCACCAACCAACACAACCAATACAATAAAGTATTCACAAGGTACTTCTACTAACAAGTTCTGCATCTAACCCCAAAGTACTTCACACATTAAATCTTTAAAAGATCGGTTTCTTTCACATAAGTCACCTGATACGTAGTATAAAAATAGAGTGACTATCCTTTTAAGAAAACCAAAACTCTTACCTTTGTAAAATCAAGTAACAACATTATTTTCCAAGCGTCCAAGTTTGCCTAATTTCAAATGTTCACGTTTCTTATTTTAGAAAGGTTTTAGTTCATAGCTTTATTCATTTAAGAATATAATTCTCTTTTAAACAATCGGAGAAACATAAGCCTTATCTCAGAGTAGGATATTCTTGTTTATAACAATCTTATTACAAAGACCATGATCTAGGAAATATCATTTTGTCTCATCTTAGCTTCTATGCGGATGGAAGTTTCTCTTTGGTTTTAATAATACTTAATTATTCAAAACATTTCCTTTTATTAACGTATTGCGATGGTTTGTCGATACACATCTGATTTCCAAAATCGGTAAAGCGTTCTTAAGCGTTATACCTAACTTCCCATAAAGCTAGTATAACTCTTAAGTTCTCAAAACCAAGTATTACTTCTCTTTCAAAAGCGATTTAAATCTTTTGAAATACTTCAAGTTCTTTATGATCACACATCAAGCGATTATAAACAAATCATTTACCTTTTAAAAACCACAAAGTGTTTTCTTATCTACATAAAGTCGTTATAACCAACTTCCCATAGCCGTTATAACACTTTATGTTTTAAACCAATCGAATACATTTAGCACGTATCGTCACCGCACTACATAGTTCACACATATCATGCTGAGGAGATAGGAAGAGGTTCACATACCTCGCGACGATTATCGACTAATAGCAAAATGCCCGAGTACCTCGCCGTCGGCTACTCCTGCCAAGTAGAGCGCGCCACACGTAGTACTTGACCTATAAGGCCACGCGCGCTTATTAACATCGTAGAACATTCTACGTAAAATTAGAAGACCTCCCCCGCAACGCGTAAATCTCCTCTCTGTCGGGTAGCTATCAAGCCAACCAGGGGGTTATCGTCCAACCCTAGCAGTGCAATTCTAATCCACGGTACTACTACACAAGTCTCAGAATGTCACCGTCCTATGTAATTCTGATTCAGCACTATATATAGTATACTTCAACTATATACTCCTGACATGTAATATCCAATTACAATAGGGGACAAGATAATTACCTCGATAAGCCCATAATTATCCAAGCGTAAAGTCGATCTGGGCAATCGTTTAGCTCGACTCGGCGCTCAACCAGCTCTAAACCACCCTTAGAAGTTCTAACCAACTTCTACACACTACTCCAAGGGACTATGGAGATTTTCCGAGGGTTTCGGTTTTTGTGACGGGAAGTATAATAGTATTTACGGCTTTTCGAAAGGTATAACCTTAGGATACAACAAGGTATAAGGCTAAGGTAATTTGGGCATTATAACAATACTTGGAGAGTATTTCTATACCACAAAGGGGGGTATTATACGAAAGCAACTAGGCTAGTGGGTACCCAGCCACACCAAAGGAGGGGGTGCCTACCTCGCCTACCCAGTGGGGACTCGACGGGGGCCTCACGAAAAGGGGAGGGGGAAGGCTCTCAAGACTTAGGCAATTTTGTGAATGCATTAGTCTTCAAAGGGAGGGGTATTTATAGGTCAAGCCTTGGCCAACCAATGGCCAAGATGAAGACAAGTGCAAGGCAAGTGTAGGGTGAGGATTTGGGCAAGTGTCGCGGCCAACTTGCACACAAAATATCTTACCAACAACTTGACCAAGTTGGCTCAATCGGCCATATTGCCGTTTCAAGTCCATCACTTGGAGGGTGACAAGTGTTGCCCTCCGTTGGTCCAAAATGTTTCGTCTCTCGGAAAAAATCCAAAAATACTAAATGACATAGCGGAAATTCCCTACGAAGTCGTGAAAACGTTTAGTCGAAAACGACTCTAACCGTGTTGTGCACAAACATATTTGACGAAAGGTGCCACATGGGGGTGACACGTGTCGCCCCGATTAAATCAAAATATTTCGCCTTAGAAAATATCCAGCAGCCAAAATCTCAAAATCAAAGCTGCCCCACAAACCGTAAATTTCTCAGTGGGCCCACGTGACCATCCAAAATAAAATTCCATAATTCTCTAATATTCGAAGTCAGAATACCAAATCACGGGAATCAATTCCCATTAACGAACCTTTTCCTTCACAAAACGGAAACTTTTAGTGGAAAAAATCGCCTCTTTCTTCCTTTCCAATCTTTCTGTCGTATTCTCGTACGTACGTCCTCGCATACATACCCTGGAACTACGGGGTATAACAGAATTGTGGGGTGGAATTTTACACGTATTGTAAGGCGTGTAATACCCTTTGTTTGGTTGTTGTTTGGAGCCTTAAATGTGGCGTGTTGGTTATTGTATTCGACCTTGAAAAAGGTGGCAAAGTGAGTAGAAACAAAGGAAGCGCTGCCCGATTTTCCGTAGAATTAGCGACCGTATACTTAGTATTATTCTACGTTGAGACTAGAAGTTGATAGTCTTGTTGTGACCATTATAGGTTGACACTTCTACGTACGGCGTATTCGGCTTAGCTTATGGATTTAGCCGAAAAGGTATGTGAACTATCTCCTCTTCTAGCATGATTCCTTAAGATTAAGAAAGTATTTTCTACTCCTTAAATGATCCATTCCTTGGTTGTATTTGGATTGCCTAGAATAGAATTTGTTCTATGTACTTCCTTGATTGTACTTTGATGTTTAAATTGTAAGTTGTAAAATCCATTTTCTTAGTGAAGTTTGGATTCTTAAAAGTGAAAGTATTTTACTTAAAGTACATAGAGTCTTGAAAAGGAAGTGGTTTCCAAATCTTTTGGGCTAGTGCCTTAGTCCCAAAATCCTAAAGGTCATTATAATGACTTTAGGGGAGTTAAAGGAGTGATTTACTTAATTGTTTTAAGAGAGGAGAAATGACATGATTTAAGAGAAGTAACTTGTTTTAAAGGTGTGAGTTACTTGAGGTTTAAAAGTAGAAGAAACTTGTTTTCTAAATGTTAAGAGACTTGAAGTATTTTGAAAGTTAAGAACTTGATTTGTAAGTATGTGATACTTGGTTTTAAAAGTATAAGTCTCTTGGTTATAAAAGGAATGAAATTGTCTAAAAACCATAAAGGGTTATAACGACTCTATGGGAAGTTGGTTATAACGGCCTTATGGAAGGTTTAGAAAGTTGTCTATTTTGATTAAAGGGCATAAGTTGCCTAGATTGTGGAAATTTGAAGTTACTTGATTTCAAGCCTTGAAATGAGTTTTCTAAATGTGTAGTAACTTACTTTGAAAAATAGACATGCCTTGATACTACGGGTGTTAGTATCTTGGGGTTTTACAAAAAGGAGTCTTTTGAAAAGAATGTACGTACGTAGTACTTTGGCTTGATTAATTGAGAATTAGTCTAAGGGTGCCTTGGAAAGTACTTTGGCTTGTTAAATGAGAATTATTCTATTTGTGCCTTGATAAATACTTTGGCTTGTTAATTGAGAATTATTCTATGTGATGCCTTGATTAGTACTTTGGCTTGATTAATTGAGAATTAGTCTAAGGGTGCCTTGGAAAGTACTTTTGCTTGTTAAATGAGAATTATTCTATTTGTGCCTTGATAAGTACTTTGGCTTGTTAATTGAGAATTATTCTATGTGATGCCTTGATTAGTACTTTGGCTTGATTAATTGAGAATTAGTCTAAGGGTGCCTTGGAAAGTACTTTGGCTTATTAAATGAGAATTATTCTATTTGTGTCTTGATAAGTACTTTGGCTTGTTAATTGATAATTATTCTATTGTGCCTTGATAAGTACTTTGGCTTGTTAATTGAGAATTATTCTACTGTGCCTTGATAAGTACTTTGGCTTGATTAATTGAGAATTAGTCTAAGGGTGCCTTGGTAAGTACTTTGGCTTGCTAAATGAGAATTTTTCTACGTGTGCCTTGATAAGTACTTTGGCTTGTTTAGTTGACAATTGCCTATGTGTCTTTGAAATAGCGGTTGTGTGCTATTGGTATATCGATCGTTTTGGTCATTCCGGGTTTGTGGCATTTGGATATTCCGTGGAATTGCTACCCACGATGCGAGGAATACCTCGTGCGGTCCGTAGGACTTATGCGGTGAAATAGTCCCGTGCGGCGGGTCCGACCTATGCGAGAATACCTCATGCGAGTCCGTAAGGGCTTATGCGAGTGAAATAGTCCCGTGCGAGAATACCTCACGCGGGTCCACGTGACCTATGCGGGTGAAATAGTCCCGGAAGGATTGCTAATGATCTTTGCTGCGGGCGGGTGGTCTGCTTGATCGTGAGCTTCCTATTTTATATTGTAAGGATACTACTGTTTACTCTCATTGTTAGTAAGGCACAGTGTGTTGTAATTTGATTATCATATATGTCCCCGGATTTGTTTGTGTCACCCTAAGGTCATGCTTTTACGATGTGGGATTCCGGGGCATGAGACCACGAGGTATTTAGGACACAGGTGGGACTTGGTGTTCATGTATCCTTATTGGTGTTATTATATCATGGACTGCCGGCAGTGAGGAAGGATTCCACCGGCATGATTGATATTATGGGCGTGAGACCCATAGTTATATTTGAGTAAGTGACTTTGAGGGCCTGCGTCCCTGATTTGATATGACTGCTTTTGTATTATGTACTGTAGGTTGGCTATCATACATGTCTCCTGTTTTGTTTAGACTGTTATGATTTTATTACAGTTCATCGCTCACATACTTAGTACATTCTTCTCTTGACCTCTCCCGGAAGTGCGTTCATCTGTGCAGTATAGGTACACTGTTTGTTGATCGGCAGGTGTAGGATCCTGCTCAGGGTTTTTGGATAACTCCCTATGTCCAGGAGTTTATCTTTTTGGTATATATCCTTGATGAGCTTTATGCAGTTTTGGATGCAATGGGGCCTTGTCGTCATATTCAGATTTAACTCCTAAGTGCGTATTCATATGTGGGATTGGACTCATGTACGATGTTGTGTCTTTTGGTCTATGTATATTATATGGCAGCCTTGTCGGCTTTGCCTTGCACGTGCGTTGGTTAAAAAAAAATGAGGTGTTATTAAATTTCCGCAGTTTACTTGTATTGTTAAGGTAGAAGGGTGCCCAGGTAGGGCACCAGTCACGGGCCCGGGGTTCGGGGCGTGACAGGGTTACTCTAATTAATATAAGTATGACAAATGACTTGAAATAATGAAAGGCAAATTGATTTAAAGGCATCAATTGCTTAAAGTTTTAAAAGAAAGAAGTCACTTGATTTAGAAGCCTATAAGCTGCCCTCCGATGCAGGGTAGACTCAGGCGGTCTGGGACCATGATTCGAGAATACCTCATGCGGGTCCAAGGGACCTATGCGGAGCTACGGGAGTTCCAGGTTAGTGATGCGGGGTTATACCTCATGCGGTCTATGTGGCCATGCGGACTACGATTCGGGGCGATGCGAGTAGCTACCGATGCGGGGTTATGTTCTATGCGGGCCTATGTGAGTGGCCTATGCGGACTACGGAGTCGAGTTAGGCTTGCATGGTGATACTTCGGGCAATTGGCCTGCGATCATTCGCGGCCTAGAAAAGACACTATTACAGTTTACCTATTGTTGCTCTTGTTTATGATGTAGCACTATGCGGTCCTCGTTGTTTCATACATACTTGCAAAACTGATTTTAAAATGATATGTTTTCATTTAAGTATTTCTGATTTCATATACTTAGTACTGTTGTCTTGACCTCCTTGAAGTGCGTTCATGCCGCGGTAAGAGCGGCAGTGCTAGATCCACATTCTTAGGATCTCTACGTTGGTGTCGGAGCTCCATCTTTTCAGGCTCTACTTTTGGGTATGATCTCCCATTGTAGATAGTTTTATGCATCGGTATGGCGGCCTGTCCGCCATAGTTATATATTTCCTTAGAGTGCGTAGTCGTATTTATGCGATTATCGGATGTAGCTTGCTAAACCATGTTTATATATATATGCGAAAAGCGGCGTTTTCTCACATAAGCGTGTCTTATTTTATAAATTGTTTCATGTCTTGTTTTATATTTCGATTACTACGATGTATGACTACTTGGGTGCCGTGAGCACGATCCACGGGCCGGAATGGGTCGTGACAAAAGTGGTATCGAAGCGATTAATCCTCGGAAAGTGTCTCTGATCGTATCTAGTAAGTGCTTGATTATCGGTGTGTTGTGCACCACACTAATAATCGTGAGGCTATAGGATATTTAGGATTGGTTTCCACTCTTCTTACGAGATCGTGCTTTAGAGGCGTGTTAAAGTTGGACCCTCTAACGAATTCCTTTTTACGTAACGATTATGCCTCCGCGTAAGGCAACCGGGCCCAAGGCAAAGCGGCGGAGGAGGCGCGATGGGACACCTAGAGTCACGAGGGCTCGGGCCCGGTCTATACGAGGCGGCGAGTTCTCTGTGCCGCCGGCCCAACGAGACCACAGTACCACGCCTCGCATCCCACGGCTGGGGCGGAGGAGTTAGAATACTGAGAGATAGCTTGACCTCTGGCGGGATCGTGGCGAACGAGAGAATGATGGATCACGAGTTCGATCCAGCCCGGTCGTACAGTGGTTCACCGGCGAGAAGTTTGAGGCTACGAGACTACGAGTTGTAGCCGCGAGTTTTACTGGTGGCGGGAGGATGATCGCGAGGAGTTCATCCGTCGGCTCTGAGAGGATTACGAGTGATCGGTGTCGGAGACCCGGTCCGTGATCTTTGGTTCACATAAGTGCGTGATACCGCGATCGATTGGTTTGATTCATGGGAGTTATCGGGAAACCGCAGCGTCCCGGCTACTTGGGATGAGTTCTCGAGGCTTTCCTCACTTCTTGCCTCGCGAGATGAGGAGGCGCGGTGATAGATTTTTCTTTGAGCGAGAGGGCGCCTTGTCGGGAGTACAATGTCGAGTTTGATTCATTGGCTCGATATGTCCCAGCGTTGGTAGCGATATGGAGGATAGCGTGCACCGCTACGTCAGGCTAGATGACTATATGGCGAGTCATGTGCAGTGTTTCTCTTCAGGAGTATGGACATTACCGCATGCGAGCTCATGCTCTTGGATGTGAGGCGTAGAGGCCGGCGGGTTGGCGGCAGCGAAGAAGGCGGGGCGGCGAGGTCTTTTGGTAGCTATCGTGGTGGCGGCCTGTGGCGATCTGGGTACTGCACGGCCGGCTCGAGCACTCACTGCCGTCAGCCCCGGCCAGCGGGATATTCGGGCGGACCCGAGGCGGGACTTGAGCGTCGAGGCGGCGAAGTGCTTGGCGATCGGGACCACCGCCGGTGTGGCCGTCACGGCAGATCCCACGGGAGTTGTGGTGCTCTGGAGCTTGTTTGATTGTGGCAGCGAAGTCACTATGCGGCTGTCGGAAGCCAAGGCGATCTTGATGGTAGAGTCGACCCTCTGAGTTCTTTGCGGTCTTCTTCATCCCCAAGCGACTACTCGCCACGGAGGGCAAGGTACTCATGGACCAGTGCGGCGAGGTCGTGGCGCGGGTCCCGATTCGCGGTCCTCGAGCGCATTTATGCTGTCGGCCGAGATCGGAGGCCTCCACGATGTCGTCACGGTACCTTATCGGTTTACGGGTTTGATGTTTATGCCTTGATAGATCCGGGTTGTACTCTGTCTATATATCTCCCTTGTTGCTAGTAGGATAGGGATAGAGCACGAGTCCATGGACCGCTCGAGGTAGCTACGCGATGGTGATTCGGTGGTAGCTCGGCGGGTATATAGAGCTTGTCTGTGACCATTCTGATCGTCGGACCCTAGCGACTTGATAGAGTTGGAGATGATTGACGGCGTGATCATGGGGATGGATTGGCTAACCTTTACGCCAATGTAGACTGCGAGAGAGTAATGCAGTTCGATTTCTGAGGCCGGTTGTTGAGTGGGAGAGCACGGTATCGTAGAAGGGTAGGTTTATTTCCTACCTCAAGGCTAGGAAGATGGTGCGAAGGGTATATCTACCATCTCGTTGGTGTTTGATCTTTGAAGGCTGCGGTACCAGATTTTCCGTCGATTTCGGTGGTCGAAGTTCCCAGGCGTGTTTCAGGCGACCTCGGGTATCCCTCACGAGAGGAGATTGAGTTTTGTATTGACATATTGCGGACACTCGGCCTATTTCCATTCGCCCATCTGAGAATGGCTGCAGAGTTGAGAGAGTTGAAGGATCGACTTAGGGATTTCTTTGGAGAAAGGGCTTGTCCGGCCTAGTGTTTCTCCGCAGGAGCGCAGGTATTGTTCGTGAAGAAGAAGAATTTGGGCCCAGCTGCGCATGTGTGTTGATCTGAGGCGGTGAACAAGGTGACCATTAAACGAATACCCTTCCCGGGATTGATGATTTGTTCGACCCGGTTGCGAGTGCGAGATGTTTTCTAAGATTGATCTGCGATCGGGCTATCATCAGTGCAGTCGGAGAGGTGGATGTCACTAGGGTGCATTCGGACCCGTGCGGGCATTATGAGTTGATCATGTCTTTTGGGTTGACGATGCTCGTGATATTCATGGATTTGATGAGCGAGTGTTCAAACCATTTTGGACACGTTTGTGATAGTGTTCATTGATGATATCTTGGTTTATTCGCTCAGGCGGGCGTCGCGAGCGTTGAGGCTGTCTTGTGATTCTCGAGACCAGCGATTATCGCCAAGTTTTCCAAATGTGAGTTTTGGTTGACTTGATGGCGTTTCTTGGGCATATTGCCGGTGATGGCGTTAGTGGATCGGCAAGATCGGCGGTCGAGGACTTGGCCTAGACTCTTACTCAGCAGAGGTTCGCGATTTTAGGCCTTGCGAGGATATTATCGGTTCGTGGAGAAGTTTGCTTCTATCTGCACCATTGACTAAGTGACTCGGAAGCGGCCAAGTTTGATGGTGATGCTTGTGGCGGGGTTTCGATTCTTGAAAAGAGGCGGCGGCCGCCCGTTCTTACTCTTCGGAGGTCGGATGGTTATGTCGTGTATTGTGATGCGTCGAGCATCGAGTTGGTATGTGTGTTGATGCGGCATGGCGGGGTTATAGCATATCGTCGGCGGTGAAGAAACACGAGAGAACTACCCTTGTGATTTGGAGTTGGCGGTAGTGATTCGCTTTGAAGATCTGGAGGCACTATTTGTATGGGGTTCACGTGGATATTTATACTGAGACCACAAGAGCCTCGGTATATCTTGCCGAGAGGAGGCGAACTCACGGCGAGCGGTGGTTAGAGTTGCTTAAGGATTACGATGTTGATATCTGTACCACGGGAAAGCGATGTTGTGGCGGATGCTTTTAGTCGTAGTCGATGGGAGCCTATCGGATGTGCGGCTAGAGAGGAGGGACATGGTTCGTGATTTGCATCGATTAGCGAGCCTTGGTGTCCGTTTGATTGATTACGATAGCGGTGGGGTTGAGTTCGTGAGGTTGCGAGTCTTCGTCGTCGAGGTGAAGAGCAGCGATTCGAGATCGATTTTGACGCGTTATCGTGATCTGACTCTTACGTGAGGGCAAGGTCGCTTTTGGTAGCTTTGATGGGGTGCTAAGGTTTGAGAGCGAGTTGTGTGTTCGGATGTTTGAGGACTTGGCGCGAGTTCTTGGGAAGCCTGCGCGGCGTTACTCATCCGTCGAGTGCGACGAGATGTACCACGACGCAGATACGTGTATTGGTGGGATGGCTTGAAGAGGGCGTTGCGGAGTTAAGTAGCTCGATGCGTGTTGTCGGCGAGTGAAGGTAGAGCACGAGGCACGGTGGTTTTATTCTGAGCGATTGAGATCGGACACGGAAGTGGAGGTAATCAACATGGACTTATCGCGGGATTACCTCGCGCATAGAAGCGTCATTCTATATGGGTTATAAATCGACGGTGGCGAAATCAGCCCACTTTCTTCCGTCGGGGCGACTTTTAGTGAGATTATGCGAACTTTACATCAGAAGATCGTCGGACTATATGGAGTCCTATTTCGATCATATCGACGAGGAGCCCGGTTCTGGCTATGCGGAATCTTTCGAGAAGGTTTAGGGGCGCGAGCACAATCTGCATTCCATCCACGAGCGAGACAGACGGTAGCGCACTATCCGGACTCTTGAGATATCTTTGCGAGCTGTGTTATCGACTTCGAGGGTAGTGGGAGGATCATTTGCCTCTAGTTGAGTTCGCGTGCAATAATAGCTACTGCTCCGGTATTCGGATGGCGCCTTATGAGGCCTTGTATGGGAGGAAGTGCGGTCGCCTATGGGTTGGTTCGATGTGGGCGAGTGCGGTAGTGGGACGATTTGGTGCGGAGCGGTGGATAAGGTGAAGCTTATCCGAGGCGGCTATTGACGGCTGAGTCGGCCAGTCGTATCAGATCATCGTCGTCGGCATCTTGAGTTCGAGTTCATGATTGGGTTTTCCTAAAGGTGTCGCCCATGAAGGTGTGATGAGTCGGGAAGAAGAAACTTCGGCCCAGTATATTGGGCGTTTGATTGTCGCGAGGTAAGCAAGGTTACTACTGAGTTGAATCTGCGTCCGTCTGGAAGCGGTGCATCCGTGTTTCACGTATCTATCTTTGAGAGATGTATCGGGGATCCATCTAGGGTGCACCGTTGGCGATATCAGGTGTGGGGGTTATCGTATGAGAGTTCCCATGGCGATAATCGATCGTCGAGTTAAGCGTCTGCGGACGGGGCGTGGCTTCCGTCAAAGTCTTGTGGCGAGCGAGCTCGAGGAGGAGATGACTTGGGAAGCCGAGGAAGACATGAAGCGAAGTATCCTCACCTATTCCCCACCTCGGGTAATTCACTTTTCCTCTTGTAAATCTTCATTATCGTTTATGCCTAAGTGTTGTTACGTGGCGTGTGTGGCATTTGCAAGCTGTTTAAGTTATGAAGAATCTTATCGTTCTTGTCTTGGAAGGAACATTCGGCCGAATGTTTCTAAGGAGAGAATGTTATACCGTATTTCGGAGTATATGCGTAAGCGTCGTCTGAAAGTTTGGCTTAAAGTTTAAGCCTTGGGCGTTTTTATTTGTGCCTGACTCACTAAAGAATCGTTTTCGCGAAGCGTTTCCATGACTTTCGTAGGGTAAATTCGGCTATGCCATTTCTAATTTTTGCGGATTTTTAGAAGGCGAAACATTTTGGACCAGCGGGAGGAGACACGGCACCTCGATTGGTGGACTTGAAATCGTCCGTTGGGACGAATTGGACAAGGTTGGCGCGTTTTTGTGCCTTTGCACAAATCGAGGAGTTGGTAGGATATTTGTGTGTAGTAGATAGAATGGAAACTTGCCTAAATCTTACTACACTTGCCTTGCACTTGGCATCATCTTGACCCTTGGTTGGCCATGGCTTGACCTATAAATACCCCATAGATGAAGAGTTCTTCATCCGAAATTACTTCAAGTCTTGAAAAATCCTCTCATCTCCGCCAGCCATTTCGTCGAACACCTTTCCGGCGAGTAAAGTTGGCGATGTAACGACCGTTCGGGGCAGTTGCGTGCCTTATCCGGGCACCCTAGTAATCTGATCATCGAGAGAAAACCAGCGGAAAATAAAACTTTAACAAGAATCGAGATATATGAACATAAAGCAGGCCGACCCAGCGGTTACCTTCGATAACATAAATAAATACAACTCTTTCAAAGCGAGCAGTTTAATCCTTTTACAACCACCCTTGCAGTACTACAGACCTCTAAGATTTACAACAACTATGGCGGGGCGGGGCCCGCCATACCACAGATGTACAGAACCTCTGACTCGAGAACACATGCGAAAGATAAGCCTCGGAGAAAGCGGAGCTTCCCAACGCTAGGCGAGATCTGAGGCGAGGATCCACGGCCGATGTACCTCTACTGCGGCGTGAGCGCGGCCCCGAAGGAGAAAGTCGATCTGGAGTACCAAGTATGTGGCGTAAAAATCGTAATGAAATCATACTAGTCTATATAAAGCGGAGACGTGTATGATAAGCAAACTGATTCGCGACATAAAAGCGATCATGTCGATCGAGGACTCGCGCCTCAGTCATCACTCAAATATAACTATGGGTCTCGCGCCTGCGCGTCAATCATGTTCGCATCGTGGCGCGTACCGGTCTGCGCCGGTGTAGACATGTCCGTGATGCAACAATAATACCGATGCCCGTGGCACGTACCGAATTCTACCTCGGTGTAGACACGTCCGTATGGCGTCAGCGATAATATCTTGGGTGATCAACCTGCGCGTAGCGCGTGCCGGAATTCTACCTCGGTGTAGACATGTCCGTGTAACCACAATAACAATATATCGGGTAATCAACCCGACCTCGTAACGCGTGCCGGAATCTTTGCGTCGGTGTAGACATGTCCATGTGACATCAGCAACAAACGATAATCAAAATGGAAACATGCGTGGAATTCTCCGTGCTGCCCGCGTCGAGTAAGTTCTCGACAAGTCGGCCGCCTGTCGAGAGCGGTAACGCGAAATACCACGCGCACAGCAAAGACTATCATCACAAGCGTAAGCGAGTTTCACAACAACAAGCATAAGCGAGTTTCACAACAACAAGCATAGGCAAGTTTCACCTGACTCAAAGTACTTTCATTTTATGCCAAAGTCGGGTTTTAACCCCAGTACTACATCACGTTAAGTTCTTTTAAAAGAGATCCATTACTTTTATAAAGTCACCTATGCAGTAGTATTAGAATGACCAACCCACATTCCTTTTCAAAATCAAGTATGACATTCTTTTCCTAAGTTCGGTTTGCCTAGTTTGATTACTCGAAACTTCCGTTTTCAAATGATTTCATAGTTCCCAAACTTAATCACTTGATTCCTTTTTAGAACAATTGAGTAACATATGTCATATATGTGAGTAGTTTATTCTTGTTTATAACGATCTTATTACGTGACCGTGATCTAGAAAATGTAATATCATTTTGTCTCGTCTTAGCTTATGCGGATGGAGGTTTCTCTGGTTTTAATACAATACGTCATTATTCAATACATTTTCCTTTATTAGCGCGATGATGCATGCGATGCGTTCGATTTCAAATCGGTAAAACATTATCACTTTAAAACCAAGTACTCATTACTCACGAATGAGGTTTCACCGCAACGTCACATTAAAACAAATAAGTTAAGTCTCTTATCTTATAAGATCAAGTCTCTTAATTTCTAACGTGATAAACCATTTTCACTACGTAAGGTCGTTATAACTAACTTCCCGTAAAGCTATTATAACACCACATGTTTTAAACCAACCAAATCACTTAGCGTATGCGTCTACCGTACTACATAGTTCCTGACAATCATGCTAGAAAAGATAGGAAGAGGTTCACGTACCTCGCGACGATTTATCGACAATAAGCAAAATGCTCGAAGTACTCTGACGCACTGCTAGCCACTTTCCGCTCCTCGGGTAGAATCGCTACTCTTAGTCTTTCACTATAAAGGTCATGGCGTCTATTAACCCCAAAAACACAAGTTTCTATCTTTCTGAGAAAATTCGTACCTCCCCAGCAGCGTAAATCTCTCTCTGCAACGCGGCTCACGAAGCCAACCGGGAAGTGCACGTCTAACAGGGCGTGTACAATTCTACTCGATAATACTACGAGTCTCTGCAATACGATCTATGTAATCTGATTGATTCGATTCTTGAGCTTAAGTCAAAGACATTGCGAATACTAAGTAGTTCCATATATAGTATACTTGACTATATATTCTAACAAGCGTGTAATTTCCGATTCTGATAGAGGACAAGATAATTACCTCGATAAGCCCAAAATTATCAAGTTATAATGTCGATCTGAGCAAGGTTTAGCTCGCTCAGTGCGCTCGAACCACTCGAACAACCCCTTAGAAGTTCTAACCAACCTGCTCAAATCTTGACCAACTATGAAGATTTCCTTAGGGTTTCGGTTTGAGACTAAAAGGACAAAGGTAGTATTTAGGGCTCTACGTAAAGAGGTATCTTTGGAATACTACAAGGTCTGAGGCTAAGGTATTTTGGGCATTATAACAATACTAGGGAGTATTTCTATACCCGCAAAGGGTATTATCACGAAAACAACTAGGCTGGGGTACCCACGGCGAGAGCACCTGAGGGGAGGAGGAGGCCTCGGCCGAGACTCTCAGAGGGGAATGAGTTGGGCGAACTGTCTGAGAGGAGGAGGATTTTAGGCTTGGAAGGTTTCATTTGTGGATGAAGAGTTAAATCAGCGTAAGGGGTATTTATAGCAAAACGAAGGCCAACGAGGCGAAGATCCTTCCAGTGTATAGCAAGTGTAAGGCAAGATTAAGCCAAGTGCACCTAAACCTACTCACAAAACACTCGCAAACAATGCACCAAACAAGGCGCACTTGAGGGCGATCGGCGAGCGACCAGCGCAGCCAGTCCACTCGCGCGATAGGGTGAAGTGTCACCTCGTTAATCCGAAAGGTTTCGTCTCTCGGAAAAATCCGCCAAAAATACAAAGCGACATAGCCGGAATTTTCCGCCGCAAGATTCTTGTAAGCGTTTAGTCGGCGACTCTAGCAGGTGTTGTGCACAAAGGTAACCGGCCGAACCACGCAGGCGGGGTTACGTGTCACCTCTATTGGCCTCGTAAAGCGTCTTTGAAAAATATCCTGATGGCCAAAATCTGAAAACAATGTGGGCCCACAAAGCCAGTAAATTTCTCAGTGGGCCCAGTGACCATTTTCGAAAATAAAATCTCAAAATTCTAATATAATCTATGAAGTCCAAATACCGTCTGGGAATCAATTCCGTTAACGAACCTTTTTCTTCACAAATAGCAGGAAACTTTTAGTCGAAAACTCAGTCTTTCTTTCTTTTCAAAATTTACTGCTTACTCAAATGCGTGCGTCCTCACATACATACCACTGCAACTCACGGTATAACATTCTCCCCCTCCAGAAACATTCGTCGAATGTTCCTTCTCAATCGGATAACGATAAAGTTCCTCTAACAAGTTGCAGCGCCACGGCAGCGCGAAATAACTGGCGTCCTTCTTCCTTACTCGTTGTGCCCTCTCGAACACTTGAACTCTCGATGCGTACCGTACTTGATCATTACTTAGTTCGAAAATCTGCGGGTCGCTACCTCGAACTTGGTCATCTTATTAACCTCGAACTTCCCAGGCCATTCCGGCCTTCTGAAGCTAACCGGTGTCGAGCGTCCGCGAACTCATCACGATGGTCACACAAACTTGGGCCTAGCATCCTCGTGACCCTACCACTGGCGGGACCACCCGGGGCCAGCCCCTGGCGGGTTCTGGGTTGACCGCGAAATGGTCCTCGGCCGACCCCGACGCAGAACTCTTGTTCCGTCCGGAACAATCTTACTAATTCACGTCATGAAAGCTACCACTTCCGTCTCGCACTTTGCCCGGACTTATCACACAAATAAAGCCCACGTATACCTTTACTGCGATGAGGTCAAACATAAAATAAATCTTTAACTTCGAAGCGACCTTACCACAAGGTCTCGGTCGTGACATAGTCTAAGGTTCACCTTACGAAGCCATGCGTATCCTCCCGACTAAGCATGTTTTCTAACTCATAATTAACACTGGCGCTATTTGTACATGTACGTAATAATGAGACCGTCATAACAAGCATACCAAAACTCTAGAGGTTAAGGATAAACACAAACTCTGCTCACTCTAATCATAGGCACGCCTGCGGTATGCATGTATGAAAGCGATGAACCAGCCCAGTCCAGTGGGTGAGTCGTAACATCCGTGCTACCGCCAGTCGGACAGTTTCTGCAAAATGGCCTGCTGTCGCAAAAATAACAAGCTCATGGCGCCGACACTCCCGAAATGCGATCTACATCGACCACGCAGAGTAGGGGTGACCGCGTCGGCCAACACCGCTTACTTCCAGAAACTGAACCATGGAGCCACGACGCTCCGAATACTCTGAAGGTTGTGGAGGACCACTGCTATGGCGGCGGAGTACAAAACTAGTATGATCTTTGAGGCGGTCGCCTCGAAAGTCCAAAGGACCACATTGTTACGGCCTGCTGGCGATCTTGGTCATTTCGTCGACCTCTCAGTGCCTCGCATCCCGGTCGTGAGCTGCGTGCGGGCAATGTCGTGCCGGTGAAGAGCTACTCACGAACATGCCTCGGCGTATAATCGTGAGCCACTGTAACATATCGGTGCACTCGATCCTCCATACTAGCTACAATTTGGGGCGTCAAGGCGATGAGTCGAACTCCACATTGTACTCGAGCCGTCGCGCTCTGTCTAACATCAAAAATCGCCGGCCGTGCCCTCGCCATCTGCGGAGGCAAGAAGTGCGTGAGAAAGCCCGAAAACTCATCCCACATCTGCGGAGTGCGTACTCTCCCAGGAAAGCTCGTGAATCAAACCAATCATTGCGGTATCACGCGGCCGTCACGAACAAAGGTCCTGGACTAGGTCTCTGAAGCCTCGATCACGCGTGATCGGCGTAGCTGCCGAATGAACTCCTGCGGATCATCGCCGAGCCTCGACCCGTAAAACTGCGGTAATTACAACTCGAGAAAGTCCGTAGCCTCGAACTATCTGCTCGAGGTGAACGGCTGGTGCTCTTTGGGCCAGGCTGCTGCATCGGCCTATCGCCATATCGTACGACCACGGCGGCAAGCTGGGCCATCTCGCATAACCCGTCTCATACTGCCCCGGTGTGGGGTGAAGGCTCAGTGCTGCGGTCTCGGCGGCCATTCTGCGGCTCTAACCTCTCTTTGTGGCGGCGTTACAAAACCGCCGTCTGAAGCCTGACCTCAGTCTGTGCGGGCTGCGCCCTCGTACTCCTCTATCTCTCACTTCGCGGCACCCTTTGCGCCTTGCCGCCAGGCTCTGGTTGCCTAGCGCGGAGGCATAGCGGTAAAAGCGAGATCGTCGGAGGGTCCGACTTACAACACTGACTACAGGCCACGATCTCGGAATGAGAAGAATGGAAACCGATCCTAAATGTCTTGCGACCTCACGATTATAGATGTGGTGCCGCATCCGATAATCAGACTACTAGACACGATGCGTAGACACTTTCAGAGGATTAAGCGCTCGATACCACTTTTGTAACGACCCGTTCGGGGCGTTCTTGATGCCTTATCCGGGCACCCTGGTGATCTGATCATCGAGAAAACCAGCGGAAAATAAAACTTTAACAAGAATCAAGATATATGAACATAAAGCAGGCTGACCAGCGGTTACGCTTCAATAACATAAATAAATACAACTCTTTCAAAGCGAGCAGTTTAATCCTTTTTACAACCACCGCGTGATTACTCTGAGACCTCTAAGATTTACAACAACTATGGCGGGGCGGGGCCACATGTACCACAGATGTACAAGAACCTGACTCGGGGAACACATGCCGAAAGATAAGCCTCGGAGAAAGCGGAGCTTCCCAGCAATGCGAGATCACAGGCGAGGATCCACGGCCGATGTACCTCACTGCGGCGTGACGCGGCCCGAGGAGAGTCGATCTGGCAATTACAGTATGTGAAAGCGTAAAAATCGTAATGAAATCATACTAGTCTATATAAAGCGGGAGACATGTATGATAACCGAACTACGATTCCGACATAAGCGATCGTATCGATCGAGGACTCGCGCCCTCAATCATCACTCAAATATAACTATGGGTCTCGCGCCCGCGACATCAATCGTGTTCGCGTCATGCGCGTGCCGGAGTGCATCGGTGTAGACATGTCATGATGCAACAATAATACCAATGCCCGGCGCGTGCCGGAATTCTACCTCGGTGTGAACCGTCCGTGGACGTCAGCGATAATATCTTGGGTGATCAACCTGCGCGTAGCACGTGCCGAATTCTACCTCGGTGTAGACATGTCCATGTAACCGCGATAACAATATATCGGGTAATCAACCCGACGCGTAACGCGTGCCGGAATCTGCGTGGTGTGAGCGTATCCGTGTGACGTCAACAACAAGGCGATAATCAAAATGGAAACATGCGTGGAATTCTCCATCACGCCCGGCCGTCGAGTAAGTTCTCGACAAGTCGGCCGGCCTGTCGAGAGGCGGTAACACGAAATACCACGCGCGCAACAAAGACTATCATCGCGGCAATGGCGAGTTTCACAACAACAAGCATAGGCAAGTTTTCCATGACTAAGTACTTTTTTATGCCAAAGTCGGGTTTTAACCCCAAGTACTCATCGTTAAGTTCTTTTAAAGAGATCCATTACTTTTATAAAAGTCACCTATGCAGTAGTATTAGAATGACCAACCCATTCCTTTTCAAAATCAAATACAGCATTCTTTTCCTAAGTTCGGTTTGCCTAGTTTGATTACTCGAAACACCGTTTTCAAATGATTTCATAGTTCCCAAACTTAATCACTTGATTCCTTTTTAGTACAATTGAGTAACATATGTCATATATGTGAGTAGTTTATTCTTGTTTATAACGATCTTATTACGTGACCATGATCTAGAAAATGTAATATCATTTTGTCTCGTCTTAGCTTACATGCGGATGGAGGTTTCTCTTGGTTTTAATCTGACACATCATTATTCAATACATTTTCCTTTATTAGCATTGCGGTGGTGCAGCCGATACACGTTACGATTTAGAAATCGGTAAAACATTATCCTTTAAAACCAAGTACTCATTACTCGCGAATGAGGTTTCACGCAACGTCCGCATTAAAACAAATAAGTTAAGTCTCTTATCTTATAAGATCAAGTCTCTTAATTTCTAACGTGATAAACCATTTTCACTACGTAAGGTCGTTATAACTAACTTCCCGTAAAGCTATTATAACACCATGTTTTAAACCAACCAAATCACTTAGCACGTGTATGCGTCTACGCATAGTTCCATGACAATCGTGCTAGAAAAGATAGGAAGAGGTTCGCATACCTGCGACGATTTATCGACGATAAGCAAAATGCTCAGTAATCTACAACGCTGGCCCTCCGGCTCCTCGAGTAGAATCTACTCTTGTCTTTCACTATAAAGGTCCTGGCGTCTATTAACCCCAAAACACAAGTTTACATCTTCTTCTACAGAAAATTGGCGTACGCCACATAGGCGTAAATCTCTCTCTAGAAGTGGCTACCAAAACCACGAGTGCACGTCTAGCAGGGCGTGTACAATTCTACTCGATAATACTAAGTCTCTTTGCAATACGATCTGTAAATCTGATTCGATTGATTCTTGAGGCTTAAGTCAAAGACATTGCGAATACTAAGTAGTTCATATAGTATCTTGACTATATATTCTAACAAACATGTAATTTCCAATTACAATAGAGGACAAGATAATTACCTCGATAAGCCCAAAATTATCAAGTTATAATGTCGATCTGAGCGAGGTTTAGCTCACTCAGTGCGCTCAAACCACTCAACAACCAGAAGTTCTAACAACACTCAAATCTTGACCTATGAAGATTTCCTTAGGGTTTCGGTTTGAGACTAAAAAGGACAAAGGTAGTATTTAGGGCTCTACGTAAAGAGGTATCTTTGGAATACTACAAGGTGCAAGGCTAAGGTATTTTGGGCAATATACGATACTAGGGAGTATTTACATACCTGACAAGGGGTATTATCTGAAAACAACTAGGCTAGGGGGTACCCGGCGAGCACCTGAGGGGAGGGAGGAGGCCTCGGCGAGACTCTCAGAGGGAATGAGTTGGGCGAACTCAATACAAGAGGAGGAGGATTTTAGGTTTGGAAGGTTTCATTTGTGGATGAAGAGTTAAATCAACATAAGGGGTATTTATAGCAAAACGAAGGCCACAAGGGCCAAGATCCTTCCAAGTGTATAGCAAGTGTAAGGGCAAGATTAAGCCAAGTGCACCCTAAACCTGCTCCACAAAACACTCCACAAAACAATGCTGAAACAGGCGCACTTGAGGGCGATCGGCGAGCGACCAGCCTCGAGTCCCGGGCCCTTGATGAGGGTGACAAGTGTCACCTCCCGTTAATCGAGTTTCGTCTCTCGGAAAAATCCAAAAATACAAAGCGACATAGGAATTTTCCGCCGCAAAGATTCTGTAAGCGTTTTGCGGCGACTCTAGCGGGTGTTGTGCAAAGGTAACCGGCGAAGCCACTGGCGGGGTGACACGTGTCACCCTCTGGCCCTCGTAAAGCGTCTTCGAAAAATATCCTGATGGCCAAAATCTCGAAAACAAAGTGGGCCACTGGCAGTAAATTTCTCAGTGGGCCCAGTGACCATTTTCGAAAATAAAATCTCAAAATTATAATATAATCTATGATGTCAAATACCAAATCAGGAATCCAATTCCCATTTAACGAACACTTTCTTCAAATAGCAGGAAACTTTTAAATGAAAACTCGTCTTTCTTTCTTTTCAAAATTTATGCCGTACTCTGCGTGCGTCCTCACATACATGCCACCAACTACGGGGTATAAATGTTATACCCGTAGTTCGAGGGTATATAAATGAGGATATGCGTTGGATGCAAATTTTGGAAAAAGAAAGATGTGTTCGACGAAAAGTTCATTTTGTGAAGAAAAGATTCTAATGGGAATTGGATTCCATTTGTATTGACTTCTAGAATATTTGAGAATTATGGAATTTTATTTCGGAAATGGTGGTGCCCAGTGAAATTCTGGTTTTGTGAACTTAGTTTTTGAGATTTTGGCCATTATGGATATTTTAGGAGATAATATTTTGGGCCAGTAGGAGGCGACACGTGTCACCCTAGGTGGCCAGCCGAAATTAGCTAGACAGTGGCGACAGTGGCGAGTCTTGCTAGATATTTTGTGTGGACAAGTGGCTTGTGGGTCCCACCCACACTTGTCTGATCTCACCACCACTTGCCTTCATCCTATCCCTTGGTTGTCCTATATATGCACTTAGTTGATGAAATCTTCCACACTTAGACATTTGAAGACTTGAAAAACCCTCATACTCCCTTGACCTAGAGCTCTCGGTTTTGCCCATTTCTTGAGCAAAATTTGTCCAACAATTCTTAAACTCTCAAGTGTTCTTCCCTAAGGTGTTAGGAAGATTGTGTACCAAGAGTTGGAAAAGATTTCACACCCTAGCCTTGAAGGGATGCCATGGCGAAAGTTGTCATCTTGAAACCCTAAGTGTTCTTCACTTTTTGGAGTTGAATCTTGAAGAGAAGTTGGTTAGGAGCTTACATGGGTTGCTTGTAGCAGTTGGAGCGTAAAGATTTGGAGCTAAGACTTGCTTGGGGCGACTTTAAGAACTTGGATATTTTTGGGCTATTTGAGGTAGTGGAACTTAAACCTCTTTGTGAATTGGTTGTTATACATATATTATAAGTATATTATGGATTATATAATATATGGAGTAAGTTTGGAAAAGTTGGATCTTGTTAACTTGTTAAAAGAAAGGATTGGCCGTTTGCCATTAAAATGGTAAAAACGTATCTTACTTGCTAAGAAGCTAATAACAAAGTAACTATAACTTATATTAAGAATGGAAATATAAGTTGTATGACTAATGAGTAATTTTGATAATTAAAATGGTCAAATTTGGCCAAGGACCCCAACTTAAGGTCTGTATTTACTTTTTACCGTATTTACTTTGTAATGTATTTACATTGGACTGTATTTACATTTACGTTAAGGGAAGATTTTTCAATCGCGTTAGTTTGGGCGTGTGATCCTTTTAATTATTGTATTGTTATGAAGGCGTGATAGTAAACGCGTTACGGTTGGCGCGTAATCCCTTCTTTTACTTATTGTTGTTATGGGCGTGATAGTAAACGCGTTACCGTTTGGGCGTGTAATCCCTTCTTTATGTTGTTTAATTATTACGCCTTATATATATATATGGTATATATATTACGGTTATTCGGACCTTGGTAAAAGATGGAAAAGTGAGTATAAGCGGGAAGTCTTTGAAATTTCCGTAGATTTTGAGGGCTTTTTATTGGTATAAGTCTTGATGATAAGAAAGGTTTGATAGAAGTACTATGACCATTTTAGGAGTGGAGTACTCGTGTGGCGTGATCTACTTGGCTTAGGAGTAGCCGACGGGTTGAAGTACTTGGAGGCGTTTTGCTTATTGTCGATAAATCGTCGCGAGGTATGTGAACCTCTTCTATCTTTTCTAGCATGATTGTTGTGAACTATGTAATGCGGTAGGCGTACATGTGCTAAGTGATTTGGTTGGTTTAAAACATAGGGTGTTATAATAGCTTTATGGGAAGTTAGTTATAACGACCTTATGTAGTGAAAATGGTTTCTTGATGTTAGAAGTTAAGAGACTTGATCTTATAAGATAAGAGACTTAACTTATTTGTTTTAATGTGGATGTTTGTGTGAAACCTCATTCGTGAGTAATGAGTACTTGGTTTTAAAGGGATAATGTTTCTTGATTTGAGAATCGAGAATGTGTATCGACAGGACCATTGCAGCGTTAATAAAGGAAAATGTATTGAATAATGATGTGTTGTATTAAAACCGGTAGAAACCTCATCTGCATAGAAGCTAAGATGAGACAAAATGATATTACATTTTCTAGATCATTTCTTTGTAATAAGATCGTTATAAACAAAGAATAAACTACTCACATATATGATATATGTTACTCAATTGTTTTAAAGAGATTAAGACTATGAGTTATGAAACCTTTCTAAAATAAGTGACTTGAGCATTTGAAAATGAGAAGTTTGAGTAATTGAAACTAGGCAACTGGAACTTAGGAAAAGAATGTTGTTACTTGATTTTGAAAAGGAATGTGGGTTGGTCATTCTAATCTTATGGGTATAGGGTGACTTTTATAAAAGTAATGGATCTCTTTTAAAAGAACTTAGCATTATGTAGTACTTTGGGGTTAAAAGCTTGGACTTTGCATAAAATGAAAGTACTTTGAGTTGTGTGAAACTTACTATGCTTGTTGTTGTGAAACTTGCCTATGCTTGTTGTTGTGAAACTTGCCTATGCTTGTGATGATAGCCTTTGTTGTGCAAGTGTGGTATTTACGTATTCTGGCGTCTCGATAGAGGGCGGTCGACTTGTTGAGAACTTACTTGGGCGTCTTGCGATGATGGAGAATTCCACGGGTATGTTTCCATTTTGATTCTTGTCTTGTTGTTGATGTCACGTGGGCGTACCTACCGAGGTAGAATTCGGGCATGTGGCGTGCGGAGGTTGATCATGATATATTATTGTTGATGTCACGTGGGCGTGTCTGCAGAGGTAGAATTCGGGCATGTGGCCATGGGGCATTGGTATTATTGTTGCATCATGGACGTATGCAGTCGAATTAAAGCGTGCGGCAACGTGATGCGAACATGATTGATGTTGTGGGCGTAAGACCCGTAGTTATATTTGAGTGATGACTTGAGGCGTGAGTCACAGGACATATTTGCTTTTATGTTGTGAGCTGTAGTTTGGTTATCATACATGTCTCTGCTTTATATAGACTAGTATGATTTCATTCTGATATTTTCTGATTTCACATACTTGGTACTGTTATCTTGACCTCCTTGAGTGCGTTAAATCTGCGCGGTAGAAGTACATCGATCGTGGATCCTCGCTCTTAGGATCTCGATTCAGCGTTTTGGGAAGCTCCGTTTCTCCGAGGCTTATCTTTTGGTATGTGTTCCTGAGTTGTAGGTTCTTGTACATTCGGGGTATGGCGAGCCACTGTCCGTCATAGTTATTGTAAATCTTAAGTGCATGTAATCTTGTTGTGGCGGGGTTTGTAAAGGGATTAAGCGTTCGTTTTGAAAGAGTTGTATTTATTATGTTATTGGAAGGTAACCGTTGGGTTGGCCTGTTTACGTTCATATATCTGTTTCTTGTTTAAGTTTTATTTTCATTGGTTTTCTCGATGATTGTATCACTAGGGTGCGGGATAAGGCACGATGCGAACCGGGCGGGTCGTTACAAAAGTGGTATCGAGCGATTAATCCTCGGAAAGTGTCTACGACCGTGTCTAGTAGAGTCTTGATTATCGATGTGTTGTGCACCACATCTATGTCGAGGAGGCTGAGACATTTAGGATTAGTTCCCATTCTTCTCATTCAGAGATCGTGCCTTAGAAGTGTGTTGTAAGTTGGACCCTCGGCGTATCTCGTTTTTACGATTATGCCTCGCATGGCGGCGAGCCACGAAGGGCAAGGCGGCCGAGGAACGCTAGTGAGATCTGAGAGAATGCGGCGCGAGCCCGAGCGATACACGAGGTTGTGCTTGACAGCCCAGGTTTTGTAGCGCCGCCCAGCGAGAGGTTAGGCGCGGCAATAGGCTGCCGAGACATGATACTGAGCCTCGGTCCACGATGCAGGCGAGAGGAGATGGGTTATAAGAGATGGCCCGATTCTTGGCGAGTCGTGGCGGATATGAGGATAAATTTGGATCACGGATTCGATTCGATGCACCGATGGTTCACCCCGGCGAATAGTTTGAGGCTACGGGACTTTACGAGTTGTAGCCCGCGAGTTTTATGGGTCGAGGCACGAGGATGATCGCGAGGAGTTCATCCGGCGATTCTGACGGATCATCTGGTGATCGAGGCTTGAGAGACCGATCTGTGACCTTTGGTTCGCATCGGTGCGTGATCCGCGATCGATTGGTTTGATTCATGGGAGCTTTCGGGAGAGCATGCACCTCGGCGGTATGGGATGAGTTTTGAGGCGTTCTCACGCACTTCTTGCCTCCGCGAATGAGGAGAACGCGGTAAACAATTTTTGATGCTTAAACGAGCGGGCGTGCGGTTGGAGTACAATGTGGAGTTCGACTCATTGGCGATGCGTCAGCGTTGGTAGCTAGTATGGAGGATCGAGTGCACCGATATATTCTGAGGCTCGATGATTACATGTCGGGCGTGTTCGGGAGTAACACCGATCGGGCGTGGACATTGCCGCATGCGGCTCATCTGGCTGGGATGTGAGGCACGGAGAGGTCGACGGAATGACGAATCAGCGAAGGGCGAACAACGAGGTCCTTTGGTGACTTTGGCGGACCGCCTCGGCCATACTAGTTTTGTACCTTCGCCCGGTCTGAGTGGTCCTCGCGACCTTGAGTATTCGGGGCGGTCGAGGGCTCGAGGTTGAGTTTCGAGGAAGTAAGTGTTGGCGGATCGGTCACCCTACCGGTGTGGTCGATGTGGTAGACCGCATTTCGAAGTGTCGTGGTGCGGGGATCTTGTTATTTTTGCGGCCAGCGGGGCCATTTTGCGGCGTCAGGCGAGGGTAACGGATGTTCGACTCGGCCTAGGATCGATGGTGGTTCGCCGCGCCTACGATTATAAGCCTGCGGGCCTATGATTAGAGTGGGCGGTAGCTTGGTATATCCTTAACCCTGCAGAGTTTGGTTTTGCGCGATATGATGATCTTATTATTGTGTGCTATGCGGATAGCGTTGTGTTGTTTGTAAGTTAGAAAACATGGTTAGTTGGAAGGATAAGTGTGGGGCATGGAAAGTGTGAACCTTAGAGTTTTATACGTGGAGACCTTAGAGGCGAGGCCGTCTTGAGTGGAGTGATTTTACGGTTGGTCTTTGCCGATGTACTTGGTATGCGGGGAAATATTGTGGGATAATTACATGGGTAGTGTGAGATGGAAGTGGTAGCTTTCGTGGCGTGAATTAGTAAGATTGTTCGGATCGGGAACAAGAGTTAGCGCGTTAGGGGTCGGGTTGAGGCCATTTGCGGGTCAACCCGCGCCCATATTGAGGTGGGGTCGGTTCGAGGTGGTCGCCGGTGGTAGAGTCACGAGGTGCTAGGCCCAGTTTAGGTAACCATCGTGCGAGTTCGTGGATCGTCGACGAGTCCGGATCGTGAAGGCGGGAATGGCCTTAGAGTAAATTGAAGCTAGTGGGAGGCTGTTGTAAGATTAGAAATGATTCCTCGTTGGCTTGGATTTGAGTTTTGCGCACATGTTATATTCTGGCCATTGGTGGCGTGATCGGTTTGTAAGTATAGTAGTGAAGACTATACCCTGAAACAAATGCGTTTGGAGACTTAGAATGAACATTCGGGCGAATGTTTCTAAGAGGAAGAATGTTATACCCGTAGTTCGAGGTATATAGGTGAGGATATGCGTGCGAGATTACGGCGAAATTTTGGAAAGAAAGAAAGATGTGATTTTTCGACGGAAAAGTTTAGGTTTTGTGAAGAAAAAGGTTCGTTAATGGGAATTGGATTCCCGATTTGGTATTCGGACTTAGAATATTTGAGAATTATGGAATTTTATTTAGGAAATGGTCACGTGGGGCCCACGGGTGAAATTCTGGTTTGTGGGGGCCGCTTAGTTTTGAGATTTTGGCCATTATGGATATTTTCGGAGATGAAATATTTTGGGCCAGTAGGAGGCGACACGTGTCACCCACAGGTGGCCCTGGCCGAAATTAGCTAGACAAGTGGCGAAACAAGTGGCAGTCTTGCTAGATATTTTGTGTGGACAAGTGGCTTGTGGGTCCCACCCACACTTGTCCCAATCTCAACCACACACTTGCCTTCATCCTATCCCTTGGTTGTCCTATATATGCGCCCAGTTGATGAAATCTTCCACACTTAGACATTTGAAGACTTGAAAAACCCTCCTTCTCCCTTGACCTAGAGCTCTGGTTTTGCCCCATTTCTTGAGCAAAATTTGTCCAACAATTCTTAAACTCTCAAGTGTTCTTCCCTAAGGTGTTAGGAAGATTGTGTACCAAGAGTTGGAAAAGATTTCACACCACTAGCCTTGAAGGGATGCCTTGGCGAAAGTTGTCATCTTGAAACCCTAAGTGTTCTTCACTTTTTGGAGTTGAATCTTGAAGAGAAGTTGGTTAGGAGCTTCATGGGTTGCTTGTAGCGGATTGGGCGTAAAGATTTGGAGCTAAGACTTGCTTGGGGCGACTTTAAGAACTTGGATATTTTTGGGCTATTTGAGGTAGTGGAACTTAAACCTCTTTGTGAATTGGTTGTTATACATATATTATAAGTATATTATGGATTATATAATATATGGAGTAAGTTTGGAAAAGTTGGATCTTGTTAACTTGTTAAAAGAAAAGTTGGCCGTTTGCCATTAAAATGGTAAACGTATCTTACTTGCTAGAAGCTAATAACAAAGTAACTATAACTTATATTAAGAATGGAAATATAAGTTGGATGACTAATGAGTAAATTGGATAAGTAAAATGGACAAAGTTGGCCAAGGACCCCAACTTAAGGACTGTATTTACTTTGGACCGTATTTACTTTGGATTGTATTTACATTGGATTTGTATTTACATTTACATTGGGGAAGATTTTTCAATCGCGTTAGTTTGGGCGTGTGATCCCTTTTTAATTATTGTATTGTTATGAAGGCGTGATAGTAAACGCGTTCACGGTTGGCGCGTAATCCACTTCTTTTACTTATTGTTGTTATGGGCGTGATAGTAAACCGTTACCGTTTGGGCGTGTAATCCACTTCTTTATGTTGTTTAATTATTACGCCTTATATATATATATGGTATATATATTACGGTTATTCGAGCCTTGGTAAAAGATGGAAAAGTGAGTATAAGCGGAAGTCTTTGCGAAATTTCGTAGATTTTGAGGGCTTTTTATTGGTATAAGTCTTGATGATAAGAAAGGTTTGATAGAGTACTATGACCATTTTAGGAGTGGAGTACTACGTGTGGCGTGATCTACTTGGCTTAGGAGTAGAAGCGGGTTGAAAGTACTTGGGCGTTTTGCTTATTGTCGATAAATCGTCGCGAGGTATGTGAACCTCTTCCTATCTTTTCTAGCATGATTGTTGTGAACTATGTAGTACGGTGAGCGTACGTGTGCTAAGTGATTTGGTTGGTTTAAAACATAGGGTGTTATAATAGCTTTATGGGAAGTTAGTTATAACGACCTTATGTAGTGAAAATGGTTTCACGATGTTAGAAGTTAAGAGACTTGATCTTATAAGATAAGAGACTTAACTTATTTGTTTTAATGTGGATGTTTGTGTGAAACCTCATTCGTGAGTAATGAGTACTTGGTTTTAAAGGGATAATGTTTCTTGATTTGGGAATCGGAATGTGTATCGACAGGACCATTGCAGCGTTAATAAAGGAAAATGTATTGAATAATGATGTGTTGTATTAAAACGGTAGAAACCTCCATCTGCGTAGAAGCTAAGATGAGACAAAATGATATTACATTTTCTAGATCATATTCTTTGTAATAAGATCGTTATAAACAAAGAATAAACTACTCACATATATGATATATGTTACTCAATTGTTTTAAAAGAGATTAAGACTATGAGTTATGAAACCTTTCTAAAATAAGTGACTTGAGCATTTGAAAATGAGAAGTTTGAGTAATTGAAACTAGGCAAACTGGAACTTAGGAAAAGAATGTTGTTACTTGATTTTGAAAAGGAATGTGGGTTGGTCATTCTAATACTATGGGTATAGGGTGACTTTTATAAAAGTAATGGATCTCTTTTAAAAGAACTTAACGTATGTAGTACTTTGAGGTTAAAAACCCGGACTTTGGCATAAAATGAAAGTTCTTTGAGTTGTGTGAAACTTGCCTATGCTTGTTGTTGTGAAACTTGCCTATGCTTGTTGTTGTGAAACTTGCCTATGCTTGTGATGATAGCCTTTGTTGTGCAAGTGTGGTATTTCTGTGTTCTGGCGTCTCGATAGAGTAGGTCGACTTATTGAGAACTTACTTGGGCGTCTTTGGCGGTGATGGAGAATTCCACGGGTATGTTTCCATTTTGATTCTTGTCTTGTTGTTGATGTCACATGGACATGTCTACACCGAGGTAGAATTAGGGGCATGTGGCCGTGCGGCGGTTGATCACCAGTATATTATTGTTGATGTCACGTGGGCGTGTCTGGCAGGTAGAATTCGAGGCATGTGGCCTTGGGGCTTTGGTATTATTGTTGCATCATGGACATGTCTACACCGATGCAGAATTCCGGGGGCATGCGGCCATGATGCGAACATGATTGATGTTGTGGGCGTAAGACCCATAGTTATATTTGAGTGATGACTTGAGGCGTGAGTCACATTTGGACATATTTGCTTTTATGTTGTGAATCGTAGTTTGGTTATCATACATGTCTCTGCTTTATATAGACTAGTATGATTTCATTCTGATATTTTCTGATTTCACATACTTGGTACTGTTATGCTTGACCTCGCCGGAGTGCGTTCATGCTGCGGTAGAGGTACATCGGTCGTGGATCCTCGCTCTTAGGATCTCGATTCAGCGTTTTGGGAAGCTCCGTTTCTCGGAGGCTTATCTTTTAGTATGTGTTCCCGAGTTGTAGGTTCTTGTACATTCGGGGTATGGCGAGACCTGTCCGTCATAGTTGTTGTAAATCTTAAGTGCATGAAATCTTGTTGTGGCGGGGTTTGTAAAGGGATTAAAGCTTGCGTTTTGAAAGAGTTGTATTTATTATGTTATTGGAAGGTAACAGTTGGGTTGGCCTGTTTTACGTTCATATATCTGTTTCTTGTTTAAGTTTTATTTTCCGCTGGTTTTCTCTGATGATTGTATCACTAGGGTGCCCGGGATAAGGCACGATGTGGGCCGGGCAGTCGTTACAATAACGGTAGAGGCCTCCACTAGCCTAGCCGAAATCTACCCCCCCTCCCTTGGTAGAAAAGTTGTCTTCTAGTATTGTTATAATGCCCAAAATACCCTAGCCCAAATCCCTTAGTACTTAGTAGAAGTTGTGAAGAACTTCTAAGGTTTTCCTTGGAGCGTACAACTTAGGAGCAAAACCTTGCTCAGGCGCGACTTTTATCTAGGATATTATTGGGCTTACCGAGGTAAATAATCCTAACCCTCTTTTGAATTAGAGAATACATACTGTAGTAGTATAAGAATAAGTATTAAATACTTAGAAGAATATCGCAGAATAGAATTGAGCTATTATCACGATAGAAGGGTTTAAAGAAGAATAATCAAATTGTACTTACATAGAATTTGTTTTCTGATGAGACTTGAGTAGCTCACGGGTAGGAAGTCGCCCGATTTTTCGTAGGATATAGAACCCTCTGTTTAGAACGGTTACAAAGTAGTCGAGCGTTGATAGGCGTGTCGACTATTATAAGTGATTCTGCGCGACATATTCAACTTGGCGGTGGTTTTCATTGAGAAGGTATGTGATTCTTCCTAAAGCATGATATTTTACAATATATATGTAGTGCGGTGACGCGTGTTAATCGAATAATACTTACGGCAATGCCTCGGCTTAAGCTGAATAATACTTACGGCAATGCCTCAGCTTAAGCTAATAATAAGAAGCGAAAGCATTTCAAAAGAATCTTGAATCATTTTTTTGAAGAGAACTAATTGGTTTTAAAGCGAAGCTTAAGAGTTATACTAGCTTTATGGGAAGTTAAGTATAACCACTTAAGAATGATAAAAGAAACAGTTTGCCTATGTGTTTATATGACTTATATTGAATTGTGAAAAGAATAATAAGATGGTTTGATAAGTAGACATGATATGATGCTATGTGTGTTAGTGTCTTATAACGTTTGTATAAAAGAGTATTCTTGTTGTGTACATTTGTTTAAAGATAAGCTGTTATGTTAGTGTACTATCACTCACTCTTGACATATTAGGGGTTAGGCGCCATCCGACGGGGTAGACTCGGTGATGCAGGACCATGATTCGAGAATACCTCATGCGGTCCAGGACCTATGCGAGCTACGGAGTTCGAGGTTAGTGATGCGGGGTTATACCTCATGCGATCATGTGGCCGTGTGGACTACGAGTCGGGGCGATCAGAGGTAGCTACCCTCGATGCGGGGTTATGTACCTATGCGGGCCTATGTGAGTGGCCTATGCGGACTACGGAGTCCGAGATTAGGCTTGCATGGTGATACTACGGGCTATTGGCCTGCTTGATCATTCGCGACTAGAAAAGACTTACTGATTTACCTATTGTTGCTCTTGTTTATGATGTGGCACTATATGCGGTCCTTGGTTGTTTCATACATACTTGCAAAACTGATTTTAAAATGATATGTTTTCATTTAAGTATTTTCTGATTTCATATACTTAGTACTGTTGTCTTGACCTCCTTGGTCTTTGCGTTCATGCCGCAGCGGTAAGAGCGGCAGTGCTAGATCCACATTCTTAGGATCTACGTTGGTGTCGGGAGCTCCATCTTTTCCGAGGCTCTACTTTTAGGTATGATCTTCCTGTTGTAGATAGTTTTGTCTGATCGGGGTATGGCGGGCCCTGTCCCGCCATAGTTGTATATTTCCTTAAGTGCATAGTCATGTTATGCGATGCTCGGATGTAGCTGCTAAACCATGTTTATATATATATGCCGAAAGCGACGTTTTCTCACATAAAGCGTGTCTTATTTTATAAAGCTTGTTTCATGTCTTGTTTTATATTTCCGATTAATCGATGTATGACTACTTGGGTGCCGGTAAGGCACGATCCACGAACCGGAATGGGTCGTGACAGTCCAGCTGAACTATCACGGGTGAAATAGTCCCGGAGTAGGATTTCAATCCTATTTTTCGTTAGTAAGTACACCCTATTTTTACTCTCATTGTTAGTAAGGCCAGTCGTAATTTGACTACCATACATGTCTCGGCTTTGATTTAGACTTATGATGTAATTACGATTTTTCGATTTTACATACTTGGTATATATTGTGTCTTGACCCCGCTTCCTCAAGTGCGTTAAATGCGAGAAAGGGTGGCGGTGGCGGGTCCACATTCTTAGACCACTTATCAAGCGTCGAAGCTCCATTTATCAGGAGGCTTTTCTCTTTTAGGTACGATCTTTTCCCACAGTGTTGTAGATTTTGTGTACATTCGGGGTATGGCGGGGCCCTGTCCATACGATTACTATTCTAGGTGCGTATTCACATATGTGGTTGTCAGAAGAAGCGATGTTATGCATTGTACTTTTGATTTTGTTATATATATATTGGAAGGCGGCCTTATCGGCTAGCCTGGGATGTTTTATTGTTACACATGTGTTTATGTTGTGTATGTTCACGCTATTCTCGAGATATACGAGCAGGTGTCCGTAGGGCACGATCGTGACCGGTCGGGTCGTGACAATACAGGTAGCTGATCCTCACTTATAGGATCACTGATTCAGCTGTTGAGAAGCTCCATTACTCTGGAGGCTTATCCCTGGTATGGTCGGTTGTTGTACATTCAGGGGTATGGCGGGGCCCTTTCCCGTCACAGTTGTTATTCTTAGAGGTCTATAGTCACATTTGTGGATTGGGTTGTAAAGAAAAAAAAATGTACTATTTTATTATGTATATTTTACGGAAGGTGGCCTTATCGGCTAGCCTGTTGTTATTTTATGTTTAAGCAGTTTATAAGTTGTGTATGTTACGCTGCTATTCTCTGATGTATACCTGTAAGGGGTGCCTGTGTAGGGCACGATCATGCGAGCCGGGTGTCGTGTGAGAAAAATTGGAAATAAGACTTTGTGTTTTTGTACCTCAAATTGCCAAAAATGACATTGTATTTTGGACTAGTTTGATATCATATGTGGGGCGGAATTTTACACGTCTTGTAGGCGTGTAATCCCTTATTGTTAACTACATTGTTGAGCCTTAAATGTGGCGTGTTTGGTTATTGAATTCGGGCCTTGAAAAAGGTGGAAAAGTATGTAGAAACAAAGGAAGTGCTCTCCGATTTTCCGTAGAATTTAGTGACTTTATACTTAGAATATTCTACGTTTGAAGCTAGAGGTTAATAGACGTATTATGGCCATTATAGGTTGAAGTACTACGAGTAGCGTATTCTACTTGAAGGGTGGAAAAGCTAGCAAGGCTATAGTACTTTGGAGCATTTTGCTACTTGTCGATAATCGTCGCGAGGTATGTGAACCTCTTCCTTCTTTTGGCATGATTCTATGTATTTACATGTGATATTATTTCATGATTCCTTCTACTCTTAGAAGTTAAGAGGTATGTATGTTGATTTACTCTATGTAAAGGTTATGTCTTAGTTATCCTAAGTCCTTACCAAGTCTTATGGGGGATGTTGGTAAGAGTCGTTAGGAAGTATTTGGAGTCGAGTTGACTTTGCTAATGTACTGCACGAATGAGAATAAGTATCGAACAGGCCATTCTGGCGTTAATAAAATAAAATGTATCGACAATCAAATTAAATTAAAATGAGTAGAATTCTCCATCTGCATAGAAGCTAAGATAAGACAAAATTGTATTACATTTTCTAGATCATGGCTGCTTTAATAAGATCGTTATAAACAAGTATAACCTATTCACAACGCACAAAAGTATATGTTACTTAATTTAAAGAGTTTACGTTATGAAGTTTTAAGACTATGAACCTTAAATTCTTAAAAGGTTAAGAGACTTTATTTTTCAAGTTATGGGACTTGATTCTTAATGGAAGAAATGGCTTGATTTAAAAGTATAGAATACTTGATTTGGAAAGTATTTATTTCTTGACATTCTAAAGATAAGAAGACTTGATTTCTAAAGTAAGAAACTTGATTTCTAAAAGATAAGAGACTTGAAGTATTTTGAAAGTATATGATACTTGGTTTTCGAAAGTATAAGTCTCTTGGTTATAAAAAGAATGTATTTGCCTAAAGTATAAAGTTAGTATAACGACTTTATGGGAAGTTGGTTATAATAGCTTTATGGAAATTTAAAAGAGTGGTTTACTCTAAGTAATGTAAGTAATGATAAATGACTTGAAATAATGAAAGGCAAATCGATTTGAAGGCATCAATTGCTTAAGGTTTCAAAAGAAAGAAGTCACTTGATTTAGAAGCCTATAAATGTATTTTTAAAAGGTATTGTGACTTGTCTTGAAAAGTAGATATGACTTGATACTACGGTTATTAGTATCTTGGAAGTTTATATGAAAAAGAGTTATTTTAAAAGAAAAGAAGTACGTAGTACTTGGGGTTAAATTCCCAGATTTTTATGTGAAACGAAAAGTGCCTTGAGTATATAAAATGAAAGTCTAAATATTTTATGAACTTGCATATGCTTGCTTGTGATAGCCTTGAGTGCAAGTATTATATGTTTACGGTGCCGTGGCTCTCAGTTGGAGGGCCGACTGTCTTGTTGTGAATTTACTTGGAGCGCACCGAAGCGATGGCGGAGGCTTCCGCGGTATGCTTCCATTGTGATTGATCCTTGGACATGTTTATACGATGTGGGATTCCGGGGCATGCAACCAGGAGGCGTGTTAGATTCCCGGATTTATTTTATTACCCCATGGCCATGCTTATACGATGAGGGATTTCGGGGCATGCGACCATGTTATGTACGATTATTACTCCATGGAATAGCTCCCCATGAAGACATGTACCCGAGAAGAGGGATTCCACAGGCATGTTATATATGATTTGTTATACCCCGTATTTCCAGAGTATGTACGTGTGGGAGTACGTACAAAAGTTTAGGCCTTAAGTTAGGCTAAGGACGAAATTTTGTGCACAACTACCAAAAAGAATCGTTTTTCAAACGCGTTTTCCAAACTTTGCGAAGGGAAAAATACGGCTATGTCATTTATTATTTTTGCAGATTTTTCCGAGAGATGAAATATTTTGGACCAACGAGAGGGCGACACTTGTCACCCTAAAGTTGGCGGATTTGTGGGCTTCATTTGGACGATTTCAAGGTCTTGGAGTAGGTAGGATATTTGTGATATTTTGTGTGGTAGTTGGATAAGGTACACATGGATGAATTCTCACCCTACACTTGCCTACCACTTGGCTTCATCTTGGCCATTGGTTGGCCTATAAATACCCCCCTAACTTGAAGGTTTTCTTCATCCACAAATTGTCTTCCAAGTCTCAAATTTCCCTCCCCTCTCTTGTAGTGTTTCGTCCAACACCCTCTCCCCCTCTAGCCTAGTGGCTTGGAGAGCCCTCCCCTTGGTAGAAAGTTGTCTTCAGTATAGTTACTATTCCTAAATACCCGAGCCCAAAGCCCTTATAGTATTTAAGTAGAAGTTGTTAGAAATTTCTAAGGGTTGTTTGGAGCGGGTTGGAGCGCCCAGAGTAGGAGCTAAACGTTGCTCAGGATCGACATTTAAACTTGGATAATTATGGGCTTATCGAGGTAAATATCTTGTCCCCCTATTGAAATTAGAGTTACATATTGTTGAAGTATAAGAATTAAGTATAAGTTATATACAAGGAAAGTATATAAGAAGAAGATTGAACTGTACTTACATAGAATTTGTATTCTGATGAACTTGTGAAGTTTGTGGTAGGAAATCGCCCAATTTTCGGTAGAATCTTGTATCTTGATTTATTCTACAGAGTAGTCTAGACATTGATAGACTTGTATAGCTGTATAGGTTGAAGTCTTGCGAGTAGCGTGTTACTTGAAAGGCGGACAAGGCTAAGCGGATTCTGCGGTGGAGCGTTTTGCTAATAGTCGATAATCGTCGCGGTATGTGATTCTTCCTATCCTCTTGAGCATGATATTTTAAAAGAATATATATAGTACGGTAGACGTCGTGTGTTAAGCGAACGTAGTTTTACGGCAATGTCTTTTGACTTAAGCACGAATAATAAGAATCTTGAAGTATTTCAAGAGAATTAAGAATCGTTTTGAAAGAAGAGTAATAATTGGTTTTAAAAGCTTAAGAGTTATACTAGCTTTATGGGAAGTTAGGTATAACGACTTAAGAGTGGTAAAAGAATGGTTTCTTGATCTTAAAAGATAAGAGACTTGGTGAATTGAATTAATATGAATTTTGTTAAAAAGTGTGAAACCTCATTCGTGAGTAATGAGTACTTGGTTCTTAAAAGGAATAATGTTTCTTGATTTGAAATCGAGAATAAGTATCGAACAAACCACATCGCTAATAAAGGAAATGTATTGACTAATAAAGTATTATGAAAACCGGTAGAAACCTCCATCTGCATAGAAGCTAAGATGAGACAAAATGATATTACATTTCCTAGATCATGGTGCTTTAATAAGATTGTTATAAACAAGAATAACCTACTCACATAAGGCATATGTTTCTCAAATCGTTTTAAAGGATAATTATATTATTAAGTGATTAAAACTATGAACTACGAAACCTTTCGAAAATGAGAAACTTGAGCATTTGAAATTAGGCAAACTTGAACGTTTGGAAAATAATGTTGTTACTTGATTTTACAAAAGGAAGTATTTTGGTTTACTTAAAAGATAGTCACTCTATTTTTATACTACGTATTGTGTGACTTTTTGTGAAAGAAGCGGATCTTTTAAAGAGTCAATGTATGAAGTACTTTAGGGATAAAAACCCGAACTTGTTAACATAAAGTAGAAAGTACCTTGTGTGAATAACTTGATTGTGTTGGTTTGTGATAGCCTTGTAATACTTTCTTGTTGATTTGATAAGTAAACATGTTAGGATCTACGTGTTAGTATCTTGTGATGTTTGTGTAAAGGGGTTTCCCTTGTTGTGCTTATGTTGTTAAACGGTAAGCCCGTTGTGCTGTTATTATATCACCTACCCCCTTGACTTGTTATACCGAGGGCTTGCCACCATTTATCTTTGGTCTATCGGCTATGCGATGCAATGCGACTATGCGGGCTGCGGGAGTTCGGGATTGATCATTCGGTGTTTTATCCGATGCGGGGATGCCCTATGCGGTGCAATGTGACTATGCGGTCTATGAGACTATGCGGTGCGGAGTCGGGAGAAGTGCGGAGGTTAGCTACCGTCGAGAATACCTCGCGGGTGCATGTGTGACCTATGCGGTGCGGAAGTCGAGATTAGGCACGCATAATGATACTATAGGCGATTGGCCTTGCTTCGATCATTCGCGGCCTAGAAAAGACCAGTTACATTATATCTACTTTGCTCTTGTTTATGTTGTGGCACTATGTGCAGTTGAACTGGTTGTATTTGCAAATGGCTTTAAATACTTTGATTTTTACTTCAGTACTTTTCAGTTTCACATACTTGGTACCTGTTATGCGACCTCTTCGAAGCTGCGTTAAATCCGCGGTAAGTACACGATCGTCGATCCTCGCTCTTAGGATCACAGTTCAGCGTTTGGGAAGCTCCGTTTCTCCGGAGGCTTATCTTTGGTATAGTCCCCTGTTGTTGTAGGTACTTACATTCAGGGGTATGGCGGGGCCCTGTCCCGTCGTTGTTGTTGTAAAACTCTTAGAGGTCTGTAGTCCTGTTGTAAAGTTGGGATGTAACTGTTCATTCTTGAGATATTTATATACTTGCCGAAAGGCACTCTTTTATTGGATAAACTGTGTCTCTTTTACATTGGTTTCATGTCTTGTTTTTATATTCCGCTGATTACTCTGATGTATGTCTACTTGGGTGCCCGGGTAAGGCACGATCCACGAGCCGGTTCGTCGTGACAAAAGTGGTATCGAAGCGATTAATCCTCGGAAAGTGTCTGAGGCGTATCTAGTAAGTCTTGATTATCGGTGTGTTGTGCGCACCACCAATAATCGAGGAGGCTATAGGATATTTAGGATTAGTTTCCATTCTTCTCACTGAGATCGTGCCTTAGAGCGTGTTATAAGTTGGACCTCTAACGTATTTCTTTCCGTTACGATTATGCCTCCGCGTAAACCCGGGCGGAAGGGCAAAGCGGCAGTGAGTGCGAGTAAACCAAAGGGTTACTAGGGCACGAGCCCAATCATCACCTGGGGTGGTGCTTCATTCGAGGATTACGCGATGTCGCCATCCCAAGCAGTCTAGCACACCGGCCGATTCCTCTGCGGCCATGATATTTGAACCTTCAGTTCCACGACCAGTAGCAGGAAGTATGGATTGCAAAGAGATGACCCTGTTTCTAGCTATGGATTTAGCAACCAGAGAGTATTTTATGTATCGATTTATCGCGGGCCTTGATGAATATCTAAGGAAGGGTTGTCAAGAGTAGCTCTTGATCGAGCTTGAGCATGGCCTATATGCGGGCTTATGCGCATGTTACACCGTATTTACAGATATGTTTTAAGAACGCACGTAAGAACTTCGCTAGTGTTAAAATTAGAGACTTGTAAAAATTTATCTAATTATGAAATTGTCGGAAGCGTTTTATTTTGTGAATGGGAGGGCGACACGTGTCACCCCCCCTTAGCAATGCCTTGGACGAAATGGCATGGCCAATATGGTCATTAACCATAAGTCTTGGATGACTAAAGTCTTGAAAGTGTAGCTTGAGAACTTTGACTAAGTCAAAGGAGACAACTAGTCTTGATATTTTGAAAGACTTCATCCTAGCCACCCAAATGGTTGCATCTTGTCCCTCCATGACCCTTTATTACACTACTAGTAGCAAGAGAGAGCCAACACTTAGCCATATTTCTTGAAAAAAATTGGATGAACAACTATGAAGCTCTCGGCTTCATGTCCATTGAGAAGAAAAAAATTGTGTTTCTTGTCTAATAAGCTCCACACTTTAAACCAAGGTTCCTATGTGTATTGTAGGCATATCTCAATAGAAAAATCTCGGAAAAAGATAGTTTTCGGGTTAGTCGCAAAGTGAAAACCTAGTGGCTTTCTAGGTTTTGGATTGGAGGTTTGAAGGAAAGTTGTTGGTGTGGTTCTAAGGGTCTCAAGGAGCGGATTGAGGTGTCTTGATGAGGCTCTAGGTTGTTAAGGAGCAACTTCGGTTTTGAAGATTGGATTACAATTCGTTGAGGTATAATCTTGTTCTTTGAAAGTGTTACAAGATTATTTATATTGTTGTTAGCTTTACATGTTGCTAGCATGAAGTTGTTAAGTTGAAGTTTATAAGTATTATGGATTACTTGTAGCTTAAGTTCGAAATGAAAGTAAGTCATGTTAAGTTGGAATACAATTTGATCGCTATTAGAATCGTCGCATGTAATTGACTTGAAGATTATAGTAGTTATAATTGGTTGCGACTAGATATCATGTTATGCTACCAAGTTGGATTGAAATGGAAATTGGATAAGAATTAGTATTGTTGAACTCAAGGTGGCCGAATTTGGACTTGTAGTTTGTATTAGTTTGTTATTCATTTGTCTTTGGACTATCTTCTATATTGTTGTGAGCCAATTGGGGCTGTTTGGTTATTGTATTCGGCCTTGAAAAGGTGGCAAAGTGAGTAGAAACAAAGGAGGTCTTTGTCCAGATTTTCCGTAGAATTTAGCGACTTAGCACCTAGAATATTCTCTACGTATGAAGTAAGAGGTTAATGGACGTATGGTGACCATTATAGGTTGATGTACTAAGTATAGCGTATCCTACTTGAAGAATGGAATAGCTCAAGGTTGAAGTACTTTGGAGCATTTTGCTCCTTGTCGACAATCGTCGCGAGGTATGTGAACCTCTTCCTCTTTTGGCATGATTCTCTGTATGGAATATACGTGGTATCATTTCATGTTTCTGTTACTCTTAGAAGTTAAGAGGGAGTTGTGTGATCTACTCTATGTAGAACTTTTCCTATCTTTGAGCATGACTAGTTGCACGTATGTAGTACGGTAGACGTACAACACCTTGATATCCTTTACTAGTTTGTGAATAGTCAAGTCGGGTGAGTTGGGAGATTAACTCACTTCTTTGAAAGTATAAAGGATGTCTTAAGTTTTATTAAAGTTAAGGGACTTGAAGAGTTTTAAAGTATGTGATACTTGTTCCGTTTTAAACGTATAAGTCCCTTGGATAGGAAATTGTTTTTGGCTAAGGTATAAAGGGAATATAACGGCTTTATGGGAAGTTAGTTATATTTGCTTTATGGAAAGATAAGTGATTTGATTTTAGTGAAAAGGCCACTTGTTTTTAAGGCATTGATTGCCTAAGGTTTTATAATAAAAGGAGTCACTTGTTTTCTAAAGGTTAAGAGACTAATTGTATTTTTGAAAGTTATGAGAATTGACTTGAAAGTATTTAATACTTGGTTTCAAAAAGTAGAAGTCTCTTGGTTATAAAAGGAACGTGGTGGCCTAAACCATAAAGGGTTATAACGGCTTTATGGGAAGTTGGTTATAACGGCTTTATGGAAGGTTAAGAGGATGGTTTCCCTAATAAAGTAATCAAAGAAATAACTTGTGTTAAGGAAGGGCAAATTGTTTTAAAGGTACCAATTGCTTAAGGTTTTTTTATAAAGAAGTCACTTGATTCAGAAGCCGGTAATTGTATTTCTAAAAAGGTATTGTGACTTGTCTTGAAAGGTGGATAGGACTTGATACTACGGTTGTTAGTATCGGGGAAGTTTTATTTGGAAAGGAGTCTTTTGAAAAGAATGTCGTCACGTACTTTGGCCTGTTTAATTGAGAATAATTCTATTTGTGCCTTGATTAGTACTTTGGCTTGATTAATTGAGAATTAGTCTAAATGTGCCTTGACAAGTACTTTGGCTTGTTAAATGAGAATTATTCTATTTGTGCCTTGATTAGTACTTTGGCTTGATAAATTGAGAATTTGTCTAAGTGTGCCTTGATAAGTACTTTGGCTTGTTAAATGAGAATTATTCTATGAGATGGCTTGATTAGTACTTTGGCTTGTTTAGTTGAGAACTGCCTATATGTGCTGGAAATAGCCGGTTGTGTGCTATTGGTATATCAGTCGTTTCGGGGTCATTCCCCGGGTTTGTGGCATTCTGATTAGTGGAATTGCTACCCACGATGCGAGGAATACCTCATGCGGGTCCGTAAGGACTTATGCGGGTGAAATAGTCCCATGCGGGCGGGTCCAGCCTATGCGAGGAATACCTCATGCGAGTCCGTAAGGGCTTATGCGGGTGAAATAGTCCCATGCGAGGAATACCTAACGCGGGTCCACGCGGCCTATGCGGGTGAAATAGTCCCAGGAATAGGATGGTTAAATGATACTGCGGGTGGATGGTCCTGTTTTGATCATGAGCTTCCTATTTTATATTGTAAAGACATTATTGTTTACTCTCATTGTTAGTAAGGCACAATGTGTTGTAATTTGATTATCATATATGTCCCCGGCTTTGGTTGTGTTACCCTATGGTCATGCTTTTGTGATGTGGGATTCCACGGGCAGGAGATATATGTATGTTGTGTATGTGTACGCTGACAGTGAGGTGGGATGCCACGGGCGCGTCACATGGTTATAATTTACACTTATACCGTCGGCGATGATGTGCGATTCCACGCGGCGGGAGATATATATATATATATGTGTATGTGTCTGCGAAGCGGTGAGGTGGGATGCCACTAGGCGTCACGTGGTTATATTTTACAGCGATAGTCGCCGGCGATGGGGATTCCACGGACACGCTTTGATATTTGTGTGACTTGATCGCGTCCCAGATTTGGCCGGGTAGTATATGCGCCCTCCCTAAAGGGCCGGATTATACTTACGAAAGATAAGTTAAGTTATATAGTAATGAACTTAATGATTTCTTTTCCTAATCATGTGTGTGAGAATGTGGCTATAACTTTTATTGAAAATGGGAAAAGATAATAAGGTGCGATTAAGTTCATAAGTGGTAATGACACGGCAGGATCTGGTATGTATTTTTATACTTGTCCTTGTCATTCTTTTGTCTGATTATGATCATTTCTTGACGTTATTTACATTCCATATTCGGTATTTGTTATGCGACCCCGCCGAAGTGCGTTAAATGCCCGCAGGTTTTAGGTACCCAGGTTGGTCATCCTTGCTCTTAGGATCTTGGTTCAGTCTTTGGGAGAAAGCTCCATTTGCTCCAGAGGCTTAGCTCTTGGTACGGTTTTCCCTGAGGTAGTAGATTCATGTATATTCAGGGGTATGGCGGGGCCCTGTCCACGATTATTATTCTAAGTATGTATTCACATATGTGGTTGGGCTGTAAGAACTGAGTTGTACAGTTGTACTTTTGATTATGTTTATAGTATGGAAGGCGGCCTTATCGGCCAGCCTGTGTTGTCTTTTGTTTACACATATGTTTAAGTTGTGTATGTTCCGCTGCTATTCTCTGATGTATACACGAGCAGGTGCCCGTAGGGCACGATCGCGGCGAGGTCGGGTCGTGACAAAAGTGGTATCAGAGCAGTTAGTCCTCGGAAGGTGTCTACAGACCGTGTCTAGTAGAGTCTTGATTATCGATGTGTTGTGCACCACATCTATAATCAGGAGGCTGCAGGACATTTAGGATTGGTTTCCATTATTCTCACTCTGAGATCGTGCGATAGAGCTGTATTGTTAGGGTCGTCCCTCCCTAACGAGTTATGTTGATTGCAGCTACGAGAAAGCGTGATGACCAAGAATGACTATGTGGATTGCGTATCCAGGTTGGTAATGATTATAGTATAGTTGGTATTGTGACATACATCTATACGGAGTTATGTATGAGGGTCAGACGCGTGTTGCCTAGAATGATTCTAGAGTACCAGGAATTGGTAAAGACTAACTAGATATCGGGAAGGTATGGAGTAGTTAAAGGATTTTCGCCAAGGTTTTGTGTTTTATTTCGAGATAATGGGGAAAGGATGAGCTGTCTGATAGGGTAGTGAACCCTTAAGAAGCCATGTTAAGGAACCTAACGGAATGTCATGTTAATAGATTAAGCTGCGTAGTAGGCTTAAGAGAATTGTACGGATGAGGTCCGCATAGAGTGAGTAATGGTTGTTGTGATCGAGACCACATGGTTTTGGTTTTATGAGAAGTTTTTGTACCCGTTTACGGGGCGACGTGTAAGATAGGCTTGGAGCATGGAAATTGCGAGCCTAAGAATGTTGAAGACCGCTGAGACCTTAGATGTACAAGGTCTTCTCGGGTAGAAAGATTTATTATAGACCAAGAATAAGAGTTAAGTGCGACGGCGGGTCGGGGTGGGGACCTGTTACGGGTCTCCCCATGGCCTGAAAGGGAGTGGGATCAGTTGGTAGTAGTTCCTCTACGTGACAGGGTCACGAGGGTGCAATGCCCAAGTCTAGTTAATTGTTTTACGGGGTCGTGGACGCGTTCCACCGGAACCAGGTAATGAAAGCCGGAAATGGCCTTATTTTGTTTTATAGAGTGACTCCAAAGATTGGAGGCGGCATCGGTATGGAAGTTATGTATACTAGTGTGAGTTGGAAATACGGAAAGAGTAATGCGACCCGAAGAAAGATAACAACCAAGTGTAAAGGAATAGAGCGTGAATCCATAAGAACCTTTCGAGGTAACTACACCCGTGAGTGTGTGTGGGGTGGTAGCTGAGCAGGAATATGAGGTTTTCCCGGTGATGATGCAGTCGTCAGACCCTAGTAGACCTAGTAGAGAGGATTATGACAGACTTTGAGGTCATTATAAGTATGGGCTAGTTGGCCGTGAGTGCAAGGTCGGCGTCTTAGTATAAATATTGTTATGTGGCCATGGGTGGCATATGTCGTAAGAAGGGTATAGTATAAGGAGATTATGTCGCTAATTATAAAGATTGACTCAAAGAACATTCGGGGCGAATGTTTCTAAGGGGAAGAATGTTACACCGTATTCTGAGGATATGTTTTAAGAACGTGCGTAAGAACTTCGCTAGTGTTAAAATTAGAGACTTGTAAAAATTTATCGAATTATGAAATTGTCGGAAAGCGCTTTATTTTGTGAATGGGAGGCGACACGTGTCACCCCCTTAGCAATGCTCGACGAAATGGCATGGCCAATATGGTCATTAACCATAAGTCTTGGATGACTAAAGTCTTGAAAGTGTAGCTTGAGAACTTTGACTAAGTCAAAGGAGACAACTAGTCTTGATATTTTGAAAGACTTCATCCTAGCCACCCAAATGGTTGCATCTTGTCCCTCCATGACCCTTTATTACACTACTAGTAGCAAGAGAGAGCCAACACTTAGCCATATTTCTTGAAAAAGATTGGATGAACAACTATGAAGCTCTCGGCTTCATGTCCATTGAGAAGAAAAAAATTGTGTTTCTTGTCCAATAAGCTCCACACTTTAAACCAAGGTTCCTATGTGTATTGTAGGCATATCTCAATAGAAAATCCGGAAAAGATAGTTTCGGGTTAGTCGCAAAGTGAAAACCTAGTGGCTTTCTAGGTTTTGGATTGGAGGTTTGAAGGAAAGTTGTTGGTGTGGTTCTAAGGGTCTCAAGGAGCGGATTGAGGTGTCTTGATGAGGCTCTAGGTTTCTAAGGAGAAACTTCGGTTTTGAAGATTGGATTACAATTCGTTGAGGTATAATTTTGTTCTTTGAAAGTATTACAAGATTATTTATATTGTTGTTGTTAGCTTTACATGTTGCTAGCATGAAGTTGTTAAGTTGAAGTTTATAAGTATTATGGATTACTTGTAGCTTAAGTTCGAAATGAAAGTAAGTCATGTTAAGTTGGAATACAATTTGATCGTTATTAGAATCGTCGCATGTAATTGACTTGAAGATTATAGTAGTTATAATTGGTTGCGACTAGATATCATGTTATGCTACCAAGTTGGATTGAAATGGAAATTGGATAAGAATTAGTATTGTTGAACTCAAGGTGGCCGAATTTGGACTTGTAGTTTGTATTAGTTTGTTATTCATTTGTACTGGACTATCTTCTATATTGTTGTGAGCCAATTGGGGCTGTTTGGTTATTGTATTCGGCCTTGAAAAAGGTGGCAAAGTGAGTAGAAACAAAGGAGGTGCTGTCCGATTTTCCGTAGAATTTAGCGACTTAGCACCTAGAATATTCTACGTATGAAGTAAGAGGTTAATGGACGTATGGTGACCATTATAGGTTGATGTACTAAGTATAGCGTATCCTACTTGAAGAATGGAATAGCTCAAGGTTGAAGTACTTTGGAGCATTTTGCTACTTGTCGACAATCGTCGCGAGGTATGTGAACCTCTTCCTTCTTTTGGCATGATTCTATGTATGGAATATACCTGTGGTATCATTTCATGTTTCCTGTTACTCTTAGAAGTTAAGAGGGAGTTGTGTGATCTACTCTATGTTGAACTTTTCCTATCTTTGTGTTATACCCCGTATTTCCAGAGTATGTACGTAAGGACGTACGTAGAAATTTGAACTTAAGAGTAAGGCTTGGACGATTTTCACTTTGTTCACAACACCCGATTAGAGTCGTTTTTTTGAAAGCGTTTTCCACGACTTTCGTAGGGAAAATTCCGCTATGTCTTTTTAATTTTTGCGGATTTTTCCGAGAGGCGAAACATTTTGGACCAACAAGAGGCGCCACGGCACCTCTCATTGAGTGGAGTGGGGCGGTAAAGGTGGCGAAAGTTGGCCTTGTTTGGTCGGGTTGGTAGGATATTTTGTGTTAGATGGATACGGTGCACTTGGCAAGATCTTGGCCCTACCCTTGCTATGCACTTGGCAAGCTCTTGGCCATTGGTTGGCCTTGGCTTCTGCGCTACATACCCCTCTCCCTTTGATGTATTCTTCATCCTTTCCACAAATCTTCTAAGTGTTAAAATCCCTCCTCTCCCCTCTTGTTGACTCTCGTCAAGAGCCCCTCTCCTTTGAAAGGCCCCTTGGCGAGAGCCCTCTCCACTCCTAGTAGTGTGGCCGTGGGTACCCCACGGCCAAGTTGCTTTCGTATAATACCCCCCTTTGTGGTGTAGAAATACTCTCAAAGTATTGTTATAATGCCCAAATTACCTTAGCCGTATACCTTGTAGTATTCTAAGGTTATACCTATACGAAAAGCCCGGAAATACTATTATACTTCCCGTCAGTCACAAAACCGAAACCCTAGGAAAATCTCCATAGTCCGTTGGAGTATTGTGTAGAAGTTGGTTAGAACTTCTAAGGGTGGTTTAGAGCGGGTTGGGCGCTCGGAGTTGGAGCTAAACGATTGCCGGGATCGACTTTATACTTGGATAATTATGGGCTTATCGAGGTAAATATCTTGTCCTCTATTGTAATTGGAAATTACATGATTGTTAGACTATAGTTGAAGTATACTATATGTAGAATGAGCGTTGTTGTCGTGATGTCTTTTGACTTAAGCACGAATATTAAGAAACCTTTTGAAGAAAATCTTGAATTGTTTTACATAGGGTGTATTCTGATAGACTTGTGTAGCTTTTACGTGAGGTAGAATTGTGCACGTCAGGTTAGATGTATGAACCCCCGGTTGGCTTGATGGCCGGCCGATAGAGGAGGAGATTTCTGTTGTTGCGGGAGAGTCTTTGCCAATTTTACGTAGAATGTTCTCTGAAGGGATCTAAATGTTAATAAGCGCCTTGTGGCCTTATAGGTTGTAGTACTACGTGTGGCGCGATCTGCGGCTAGGAGTAGCGGTTTGAAGTACTTGGGCGTTTTGCTATTAGTCGATACTCGTCGCGAGGTATGTGAACCTCTTCCTATCTCTTCTAGCATGATATGTGTGAACTATGTAGTGCGGTGACGTCATGTGCTAAATGTATTTGATTGGTGTAAAACATAAAGTGTTATAACGGCTTTATGGGAAGTTGGTTATAATGACTTTATGTTGGTAAGAAAATACATGTGGTTTTTTTAAGGTAACGGTTTGAACTATAAGCGGCTTGTTATGTGTTAATAAAGAACTTGAAGTATTTCAAAAGATTTTTGAATCATTTTGAAAGAAGAAGTCTTGTTTTTGAAAACTTAAGAGTTATACTAGCTTTATGGGAAGTTAGGTATAACGGCTTAAGAATGTTTCTTGATTTGAATCGAATGTGTATCGACAAACCATTTGCGGCGTTAATAAAAGGAAATGTTTTGATTAATTAAGTATTAATAAAACCGAAGAAACCTCCATCTGCATAGAAACTAAGATGAGACAAAATGATATTTCCTAGATCATGGCTGCTGTAATAAGATTTTTATAAACAAGAATATCCTACTCACATATAAGGCTTATGTTTCTCAGATGGTTTAAAAGAGAATGATAGTCTTAAGTGATTAATACTATGAACTACGAAACCTTTCTAAAATGAGAAACTTGAACATTGGAAATTAGGCAAACTTGATCATTGGAAAAGAATGTTGCTACTTGATTTTACAAAGAGAAGTAATTGATTTACTTTAAAAGGATAGTCACTCTATTTTTATACTACGGGTATTGGGTGACATTTTGAAAATGCGTATCTTTTAAAGAGTTAATGTATGAAGTACTTTGGGGATAAAACCCGAACTTGTTGGCATATAGTAGAAAGTACCTTGTGTGTATAACTTGATTGTGTTGGTTTGTGATAGCCTGGTAATACTTTCTTGTTGATTGATAAGTAAACATGCTAGGATGCTACGTGTGTTAGTATCTTGTGATGTTGTGTAAAGGGGTTTCCTTTGTTGTGCTTATGTTGCTTAACGATAAGCTGTTGTGTTAGTATTTTACATCACTCATCTCTTGAGATGATTCCGGTTAAGCCGCCTCCGTCTGCGGGGTAGACTTCGGGTGGTCGATGGACCTATGATTCGAGAATACCTCACGCAGTCCCGAGGGCCTATCGCGGAGCTCTACGAGAGTTCCAGGTTAGTGTCGTCCTTTATGGGCATGCGGTCCATGTGTCATGCGGTGCGAAGTCGGGGCGATGCGGGAGTAGCTACCTCGATGCGAGGAATACCTCATGCGGGCGATGAGATTGGCCTATCGCGGAGCTGCGGAAAGTTCGAGGCTAGGCGCGCATTAGATCTGCGGGCAAGTGGCGGCTTTGATCATGTGGCGGTCTAGACAGATCTTATAATCTGATTCATGACCTTGTTGATGCGTGGGTGTTAGTAGTCGGCTATGCCTTCGCACTTACTGCATGCGGTGTTATTATAGCACAGGTGGGACCGGTGTTCATGTGTGTTCCTTGGTGCTTTTATATCATAAACCGCTCGGCGGTGAGAAGGTATTCCACGCATGATTGATGTTGTGGGCGTGAGACCCATTGTTATATTTGAGTGATGACTTGAGGGCGTGAGTCCCTGACTGATATGACTGCTTGTTTTATGTGAACTGTAGTTTTCTTATCATACATGTCTCCTGCTTTATATACTACTATGATTTCATTAACAGTATATTCAGTTTCACATACTCGGTACTGTTGTCGACCTCGCCCGGGCTGCGTTCATCCGCGAGTAAGGTACACCGATCATTGATCCTCGCTCTTAGGGTCACATTCAGCTTTTAGGAAGCTCCGTTTCTCGGAGGCTTGTCTTAGTATAGTCCCCTGTTATTGTGGGTGCTTACATTCAGGGTATGACGGGGCCCTGTCCCGTCGTTGTTGTCATATCATTCTTAGAGGTCTGTAGTACTGTTGTGGGCAGGGTTTGTAAAAGGATTAAGCTGTTCATGATTGAAAGAGTTGTTGTTTATATATATGCCGGAAGGCAAGTTTCCTGATTCTTGTTTTGTACTTCATTTGTTTCACGTATGTGTTTATGTTCCGTGATTACTCGATGTTGTGTCACTAGGGTGCGAGGTAAGGCACGATCCACGGGCCGATTTGGTCGTGACAAAAGTGGTATCGAGCGATTAATCCTCGGAAAGTGTCTGAGCCGTATCGATGAAGTCTTGATTATCGGTGTGTTGTGCACCACACCAATAATCGTGAGGCTATAGGTATTTAGGATTGGTTTCTATTCTTCTCACTCGAGATCGTGCCTTAGAGTCATGTTGTTAGTTGGACCTCCGACGAAATTATTTCCTTATCGTTATGCCTCGCGTAGGGCAACCCGCCCGGGAGGGCAAAGCGGCCGAGGAGCTGCGAGTAGAGTTCGGAGGGTGGCGAGGCACAGCCCAATCATTACCTAGGATAGTGCTTCATTCGGGAGTTACGCGACGTCACTAGCCCAGTGAGAGTTTTAGCACGCGGCGGCGGTTCTACTGCGGCCACGATGTTTGGACCTTCGCGGCCGAGCAGTGAGTATAGAGTGTACCGATGTCTCGCGAGTCTTGATGACTATCTAAGAGGTTGTGCAAGAGTAATTCTTCGATTAGGCGATCATGGCACGTATGCGGGCTTATGCGCGGCCGAGGCGTGTAGAGATCGGCGGGTTAACGAAGGGCGGTAGAAGAGGGCGAGCGGAAGGTCCTTTGGTAACTTTCGAGGCGATCGCCTCGCCAAGATTAGATTTGCACATCCACCGATGCGAAGGTCCACCGGGGTTCGGGACGTTCGGGTATGCAGGAGTTGGTGAGCTCGAGCTTAGGTTCACGGCTACTGCGTAGGTTCGGCCCGGCGGATTCGATTTTCCTCGGTGTTCACAGTGTAATGCACGTCATCGGGAATGTCGTCTTTAGTTGGTACTTGTTGTACTGCGGCCGTCGAGGCCATGTGTCGAAGAGTGTCCTTGTAGGAGGACTTAGCCTTCGTGATCGGTGGGTAGTTCGTCATCTTCCCAGTTATCGCCTACAGGCGAGTTTGATTAGAACGACTAAGGGGAGTGAAGCAGTAGATATAGATATATCCTTAACCCTCTAGAGTTTGTATATGTGATAAGGTGAGTATACCTTAAGTTCTATGTTCTGATAGCAGTGTGTTAGTTGTGATTAGAAATCATGATGGGTTAACCGAGTAAGATTTTGGGGGATAGAGAAGGTGTGAGCCTTAGAGTTGTATACGTAGAGACCTTAGAGGTAAGGCCATCTCGGCATAGGTGTAGGGTTATGTTTGACCACTTATCGGAGTGCATAGTGCGCGTGAGTTATGTTGGGATGGGTCCACAGTGAGTGTGGAATGAAAGGGGTAGTTGAGCTAAGAAGACCGCTTGGTTTTGAAACGTGATTAAGTGAGATTGTTCGGATCGGGAGCTAGTATTGTGCGCGTTGCGGGTCGGATTGAGGCGCGTTGCGAGTCAACCCGCGACACGTTTGTTGGTGGGGTCGGTTGTGGTGGTCCCGGGTGGTGGGATCACGAGGGTGTTGGGCCCAAATTTAGTTAACCAACAGACGAAGTTCGTGGATACGTTCGACCGGTGGTGGTCGATGGGGCAGCCCATCGTGTTCTTCGCTCGACCGTTTTCGGCGAGAGGTTATGTGAGATGTTGCATCGTAAAGGTTGTAGGTCTGCACGAGGTGCCTACCTACACCTTAAGGCGACGATGGAGCCAGTTCTGGCCGCTTCTTTTACGGAGGTTTTGCGAGCAAGGTTAGGAACTCGGTGAGTCTCGAGAATCGCGTTCGCCACCGGGCGGTGTTTGAATTTGAGGTAGTTGTGGAGATTGTTGTCTCTGTGGAGGAGTGTTTAAGCTACCATTTCGGTGTTCGGATGTCACCTTTTGAAGCCTTGTAGGCGGAAGTGTAAGTTCTTGGTCGATTGGTTCGATGTTGGCAAGGTTGAATGATTAGTTCGAGCTTGTTCCAAAGAGATGGATAGTGAAGCTTGTCTAGAAGAGGTTCGCAGCTCGGAGAAATCGTCGCGGATAATCGGCAACGGCAGAGTTCGGAGTTGGTCGGTCTTCTTAAAGTACCACCCGGTTTGGGTGTGACGAGTTTTGGAAAACAGAGGAACTTAGCCCGAGTTACTTTGGGCCTTTTAAGTTCATGTGAAGAATAGGCGGGTTGCCTATATGTTATCTTTTCTTGCCGTCAGACTTAGGAGGCGACGTCCGATCTTTCGTATTGTTATGTTCGGAAAGTATCGGAGATCCATCAGTGTTCCCGATTAATGATGACCACGTTAGAGATAGTAACCGAGTTTTGGAAAGCTGACGATGTCAAATGTGGTAAGAGTTTGAGTGTCACGACCTCGTGGATCGCATGCAGCCTGCACCATTTGTTGGGTCGCCGGGTGACACTAGAACCTCGCGGCAAAGTGACAAAAGTGGTATCATTTCTTTTGTAAAGAGAAGGTCACGAAGGAAGTATATTTTAGACCCCGGTGAGAGGTGTTATGGTGATGTTAGAGGTGTTTCCTCGTGGACTTGGATGTAAGCTTTTGCGCAAGTTGTTTCTGTGGCCATGTGTGGCAAGGATTGTTCTCGCAAGCATAGTAGTGAAGACTATCTTGTGCGTTTGTTTTGAGACTTAGAAAGAACATTCGAACGAATGTTTCTAAGGAGGAGAATGTTATACCGTATTTCAGTATATGCGTGGGGCGTGCGTAGAAATTTGAACTTAAGAGTAAGGCTTGGGCGATTTTCACTTTGTTCACAACACGATTAGAGTCGTTTTTGACTAAACGTTTTCCACGACTTTCGTAGGAAAATTCGGCTATGTCTTTTTAAATTTTTCGGATTTTTACGAGACACGAAACAATTTGGACCAACAAGAGGGCGCCACCTGGCACCCTCACATTGGTGGAGTGGGGGCGGTAAAGGTGGCCGAAAGTTGGCCTTGTTTGGTCAAGGGTTGGTAGGATATTTTTGTGTTAGATGGATAAGGTGCACTTGGCAAGATCTTGGCCTACACTTGCTATGCACTTGGCAAGATCTTGGCCATTGGTTGGCCTTGGCTTGTGCTATAAATACCCTCTCCCTTTGATGAATTCTTCATCCTTTCCACAAATCTTCTAAGTGTTAAAATCCTCCTCTCCTCTTGTTGACTCTCGTCCAAGAGCCCTCTCCCCTTTGAAAGGCCCCTTGGCGAGAGCCCTCTCCCACTCCTAGTAGTGTGGCGTGGGGTACCCACTAGCCTAGTTGCTTTCGTATAATACCCCCTTTGTGGTGTAGAAATACTCTCAAAGTATTGTTATAATGCCCAAATTACCTTAGCCGTATACCTTGTAGTATTCTAAGGTTATACCTATATGAAAAGCCCGAAATACTATTATACTTCCGTCGGTCCTACAAACGAAACCCAGGAAAATCTCCATAGTCCGTTGGAGTATTGTGTAGAAGTTGGTTAGAACTTCTAAGGGTGGTTTAGAGCGGGTTGGAGCGCTCGGAGTTGGAGCTAAGCGATTGCCGGGATCGACTTTATACTTGGATAATTATGGGCTTATCGAGGTAAATATCTTGTCCTCTATTGTAATTGGAAATTACATGATTGTTAGACTATAGTTGAAGTATACTATATGTAGAATGAGCGTTGTTGTCGGCAATGTCTTTTGACTTAAGCTGAATATTAAGAAACCTTTCGAAGAAAGTCTTGGAATGCTTTTACATAGATGTATTACAGAGACTTGTGTAGCTTTTACGTGAGGTAGAATTGTGCACGTCCGTTAGATGTATGAACCCCTGGTTGGCTTGATAGCCAGGCCGATAGAGGAGGAGATTTACGCTGTTGCGGGGAGAGGTCTTTGCGAATTTTCGTAGAATGTTCTACGAAGGGATCTAAATGTTAATAAAGCGCCTTGTGGCCTTATAGGTTGTAGTACTCGTGTGGCGCGATCTGCGGCTAAGGGTAGCTGTCACGCGACCGTTCGGGGCGTGGTCGTGCCTTCAAAGCACCCAGTAGTCATACATCGAGTAACAGCGGAATATAAAACAAGACAGAAATAGTTTATAAAATAAGACACGCTTATCAGATGAAAAGCTTGCCTTTCGGCATAATATATATAACTCAAGTTTTGCAGTTACATCCCAACTGTACAATAGTACTACAGACCTCTAAGGAAGTAAACAACTATGGCGGGACAGGGCCCCGCCATACCCTGACTGTACAGAACTATCTACAATACATGGAGATCATACCCAAAGTAGAGCCTCGGAGAAGATGGAGCTCTCACGACACCAACGCAAAGATCCTAAGGATGTGGATCTAGCACTGCTTGCCACCTGTGGCATGAGCGGCCCAGAAGGAGGTCGATAACAGGTACCAAGTATGTGAAACTATAAAGTACTTAAATGAAATCAAAGTATTTAAAACCTTTTCACAAATACAATCAGTTCAATTGCACATAGTGCCACATCACAAACAACAACAGTAATAGGAAAAGAATGCAGTCTATTCTAGGCGCGAATGATCGAAGCAAGGCCAATCGCCCATAGTATCATTCTGCGTGCCTAGTCCTGGACTTCCGCAGCCCGCATAGGTCCCACACAGACCCGCATGAGATATTTCTCGCATCGGGGGCAGCCAACCCCTGGCATCCGCCTAGGCTCCGCAGCCCGCATAGCCTCAAAAGACCGCGTAGTCTCAACGGACCGCATGAGTCCCCGCGTCAGGCTAAACGCCGGAATGATCAATCACGAGCATACGGCGCTCGCATAGTCTCGCGAACCGCGCGTAGGCGTATAGACCCGCATCAAGGGCAAGCCGCGGTATAACGATCGAGGGTAGGTGATACAATAACGATACAATGGACTTACCGGTTAGCAACGTAAGCCGCGGCAAGAATGACCCTTACACAGCGTTACAAGACACTAACACGGTAGCGCCATAACATGTCTACTTATCAAACAATCTTACTACACTTAATGAAATCAATACAAGGCTTTTATAAACAAAACAAATGCAATTCCTTTTTATCTTCTTAATTTGTTATACCTAACTTCCCATAAAGCGATTATAACTCTTACGCTTTTGTTTTAAAACCAAATATTTATCTTACATTAAAAATGATTCAGATTCTTTTGAAATGTTTTCGGTTCTTTGTTATTCGGGCTTAAGCGTGAGGCATTCGTAAGTATTATTCGAGCTTAAGCGTGAGGCATTGCCATAAGTATTATTCGGGCTTAAGTCAAAGACATTGCGTAGTTATTATTCAGTAACACGTATCGTCTACCGTACTATATATTATAAAATATCATGCTTTAGGAAGAATCACATACCTTACCAATGAAAACCACCGCAAGTTGAATATGTCGCGCAGAAGTCACTATAATAGTCACATATATCTATCAAAGATCGCTCGAGGTCATTCTAAACAGGGGTTCATAATTCTCTGGAAAGTCGGGCAGACAACCCTACCGGTGAGCTATGTAAGTCTCATTGTGAAAACAGTCCTATGTGAGTACGCTCAATTATTCTTCTTTAAACCCTTCTACTGTGATAGTTCAATTCTATTCGTGATATTCTTCTAAGTAACTAATACTTATTCTAATACTACAACAGTAAGTATTCTCTAATTCAAAAGAGGGTTAGGATTAGTTACCTCGGTAAGCCCAATAATATCCTAGATAAAGTCGCCTTTGAGCAAGGTTTAGCTCTAAGTTGTATGCCTCGGTGGCTCGAGAAACCTTAGAAGTTCTTCACACCTTCTACTAAGGCCTACGGGATTGGGGCTGGTGTATTTTGGGAAGTATAACGGTACAAGAAGACAACTTTTCGCCCACGGGAGGGGGGGTCGATTTCGGCAAGCTAGGGGTAGGCCCTGCCAAGCTTCCGAGGAAGGGGGTGTTGGACGAATTGCTAACAAAGGGAGAGGAAGGATTTTTAGACTTGGAAAGCTTTTGTGGATGAAGAACTCTTCATCTCAAGAGGGGTATTTATAGCTCAAGCCTTGGCCAACCAATGGCCAAGATGAAGACAAGTGCAAGGCAAGTGTAGGGTGAGGATTTAGGCAAGTGTCCTTGGCCAACTTGCACACAAAATATCCTACCAACTCCAAGACAAAAGAAGCCAACCCAATCGTCCCTATTGCCGTGACAAGTCCACCAATTGGAGGGTGACAAGTGTCGCCCTCCCGTTGGTCCAAAATGTTTCGTCTCTCGGAAAAATCCGCAAAAAATACTAAATGACATAGTCGGAATTTTCTCTGAAAGTTGTGGAAGCGTTTCGTCGGAAAGCGATTCTTCTAGTGTGTTGTGCACAAATAAAGCGTCAAGGCTAACTTTAAAGCCAAACTTTTTATGCGTATTCCCTTACGTACATACTGCAAATACGGGTATAACATTCTCCTCGCTAGAAACATTCGTCGAATGTTCCTTCTCAAAACGATTATCGAAGAAGCTTAAGCGGTTAGCAAATGCCACACACGCCACAAAACAACACTTAGGCATAAATGATAATGGAAATTTACAAGTAGGAAAGTGAATTACCGGAGGTGTGGGAATAGGTGAGGATACTTCTGTCTCATGTCCTCCTCGGCTTCCCGTCATCTCCTCTCGAGCTCGTTCGCCACAAGACTTTGTGGAAGCCACGTCCTTCGTCGCGACGCCTAACGGACGATCGACTATCGCTATGGGAATCTCTCATACGATAACCCGCCGGTCACTGGACATCGTCAATCGGGTGTACCACTAGATGGATCCGATACATCTCCTCGGCGTAGATCGTGAAACACCGGATGCATTGCCTCCGGTCGGACGGCGGATCCAACTCGTAGGCAACCTTGCCTACCTGCGGACAATCCGAAGCGGCCCAATGTACCTTGGTGAGTTTCCTTCTTCCCGAATCTCATCACACCGCCATGGGTGGCACCTTTAGGAAAACCCAATCATCTCTGCGAACTCGGATGCCGAAGCGACGATGATCTGCATCGACTTCATCGACTCGGTATCAATAGTCGCCTCGGATAAGCTTCACCTTATCCACTCTGCTGCACCAAATCTGGTCCCACTTGCACCTCGCCCACATCGAACCAACCTATAGGCGACCGCACTTCCTCCCATACAAGGCCTCATAAGGCGCCATCCTGAATCTTTGGAGTGGTAGCTATTATTATCGCAAACTCAACTAGAGGCAAATGATCCTCCCAACTACCACGGAAGTCAATAACACGGGCTCGCGGCATATCCTCGAAGTGCGGATAGTGCGCTCTGCTGTCCGTGCATGCGTGGATGAAATGCGATTACTCGGGCTCACTGCGTCCTAAACCCTTCTGGAAGGACCTCCAGAAGTTAGCCGTAAACTGGGCTCCTCTGTCGGATATGATCGAAATAGGGACTCCATGCAGTCTGACGATCTCTCGGATGTAAAGTCTGGCATAATCCTCAGCCGAAAAAGTCGTCCTGACGGGAAGAAAGTGGGCTGATTTAAATTTTGTCGACGATAACCCATATAGAATCATGTCTCCTCTGAGTGCGAGGTAATCCTGTGATAAAGTCCATGTTGATTACCTCCCACTTCCAGGTCGGGATCTCGATAAATGCGTAACAAGCCACGTGCCTGCGGTGCTACCTTCACCTGCGACAACACGGGCGAGCTACGAACTCTGCAGCGTCTCTCTTCAAGCCATCCCACCAATACGGATCTAAGGTCGTGGTACATCTTGGTCGACCCGGATGGATAAAGTAACGCTTGTGTGTGCTTCCCCAGAACACTGCTGCCGAAGTCACGAAACATCTGGAACACACATGCGCCTCAAACCTTAGCACCCCATGGTGCTACCTCAAGGACCGCTTGCCCTCACGAAGAGTCGTATCACGATATCGAATCAAAGTGGATCCTCGAACCGTTGCCTCTTCACCTCGCCGACGATGGAAGACTCGGCAACCTCACGAACTCTAACCCACCGCTATCGTAATCAATCAAGCGGACACCAAGGCTCGCTAAGCGATGCAAATCACGAACCATGTCCCTCCTCTCTAGCTGCACATCGATAGGCTCCCCATCGACCTACGACTAAGAGCATCCGCCACATTGGCCTTCCCGGGTGGTACAGATATCAACATCGTAATCCTTAAGCAACTCTAACCACCGTCTCGCCGTAAGTTCAGCTCCTCGGTGAAGATATCTTTGGAGGCTCTTGTGGTGCGTATAAATATCCACGTGAACCCCATACAAATAGTGCCTCCGGATCTTGGCGTGAATTACGGTGCCGACTCCAAATCATGGGTGGGGTAGTTCCTCGTGTTTCTTGGTGTCGGGATGCATATGCTATAACCTGCCATGCTGCGTCAACACACATCCCAACCCGATGCACGACGTCACAATACACACGACATAACCGTGCGGACCTGCGGAAGAGTAAAGCGGGCGATCGTCGATCTCTCTTTCAAGAATCGAAACCCCGCTCCTGACATCGATCCATGAAACTTGGCTGCATACGAAGTCGGCTAGTCGATGGTGCGAAGATAGAAGCAAAGTTCTCCACGAACCGCAGATAATATCCTGCAAGGCCCGAAAGCTGCGAACCTCTGCCGGAGTAGTAGGTGCAGGCAAGTCTGCGCTCGATCTTGGCGTATCCACTCGAATGCCATCGGCCCGACAATATGCCCAAGAAACGCCATCAAGTCAACCAAAACTCACATTTGGAAAACTTGGCGTACAAGCTGCTAGTCTGGAAGCTATCGGCCGACAAATCAAATGCTCGCGTGCTCTCCCGCTCGGCGAGAATAAACCAAGATATCATCAATGAACACTATCACAAACGTGTCCAAAAATGGTTTGAACACTCGGTTCATCAAATCCATGAATCTGCGGAGCATTGGTCAACCAAAGACATGACCACGAACTCATAATGCGTCTGGGTCACGAATGCGATCTAAGGACATCCACCTCTCGACTCGCACTGATGATAGCCCGATCGCGATCAATCTTGGAGAAACATCTCGCACCCGGCAACCGTCGAACAAATCATCAATCACAGGAAGGGTATTCGTTCTTAATGGTCACCTTGTTCACATGTAATCAACACATGCGTGCGGCGTCGTCCCTTCTTCACGAACAAAACCGGCGCTCCCGGGGAGAAACACTAGGCGATGAAGCCGCTTCTCCAAAGAAATCTCTAAGCTGATCCTTGACTCTCTCAACTCGGCGGGTGCCGTTACGTATGGCGGAATGGAAATAGGCGAGTGTCCGCAATATGTCAATACAAACTCAATCTCCTCTCGGGAGGATACCGGAGGTCATCTCGAAACACGTGCGGGAACTCGTGACTCATCGGCGGCGAAAATCTGGCACCGCAGCCTTGAGATCAAACACGAACGAGATGGTAGATATACCCCTTCGCACCATCTTCCTAGCCTTGAGGTAGGAAATAAACCTACCCTCGGCGATACCGTGCTCCTCCCACTCAACAACCGGCTCCTCGAAATGGAACCGTACTACTCTCTCTGCGGTCTACATTGGCGTAGCGAAGCTAGCCAATCCATCCCCATAATCACGTCCAAGTCAATCATCTCCAACTCTATCAAGTCGGCTAGGGTCCGACGACTGTAAATGGTCACAGGACAAGCTCTATATACCCGCCGAGCTACCACCGAATCACCCACTGGCGTAGCTACCTCGAAGGGTCTATGGACTCAGGCTCTATCCCTATCCTACTAGCAACAAGGGAGATATATGGGGCCAGTAGAACCGGATCTATCAAAGCATACACATCAAACCCGAACCGATAAGGTACATGCGGCGACATCGGTGAGGCCTCCCGATCTGTCGGTGGACAAAGCATATATGCGGTTCGAGGACGCTAGAAGCTGGGACTGCGCCACGACCTCTGCGCGACCCGCTGATCCATGTGTACCTTGCCCTCGGGCGAGTAGCTGTCGAGGATGAAGAAGCGACAGACCACAGGTGAGCCTACCACCGCGCCGCCCGGTCGGACAAACTCGCAGTGACCTGCTGGCCACAAGTATAGCAAGCTCGGTCTGACTCGAATGGTATTCGCCACAACGGGCACACTGAGCAGACCTCGAACGGTTAGCACCCCAGCTACCCTGGAAATCCGAAGTCTCGGCCCGACCGCCCCGACCGCTCTGGTGTCTTTGAAAATGAGGTAGAGCGCTCTGCTGGCCGTGGTGCAAATCTGGACTTGCGATCGCCCACGAGGACCACGAAAGAACCGCCGTCTTGGCCTTCTTCTCGCTGATATCGCTCTGCCGGCGGTCTCTACGCTCCTCACAACCAGTCATGAGCTGCATACGGGTTATGTCCATGCAGGTGAAGGGACACACCGCACAAGACTCGTCCATGTAATCATCTAGCCCGGTGACATAGCGATGCACCACTGTCCTCCATCTGCTACGGTCGCGGGGACATATCGAGCCAAAGAATCAAACTCGACATTGTACTCCTCATGCGTCCTCGCATCTCAAAGAACAAGAATCTATCGGCTCGTGCCCTCCTCATCTGCGGAGGCGAAGTGTGTGAGAAAAGCCTCAAAACTCATCCCATCTGCTGGAGTGCATGCTCTCCCGAAAGCTCAGTGAATCAAACCAATCGGCTGCGGTATCATGCGGCCGTCACGAACCGAATGTCACAGCCTCAGTCTCTGAAGCCCTGATCACCCGCATAATCCTCTGCAGCTGACGGATGAACTCCTGCGGATCATCTTCCGGCCTCGACCCGAAAAACTCTGGCGGGCTACAACTCAAGAAATCTCGTAGCCTCAAACTATCTGCCCTCGGGTGCACTACGGGTGCGACTGGAGCTGGAGCTGGAACTGTCGCATCCAGCCTCTCCTCGTATCGGGCCACAACTTTAGCCAATAGCTGGGCCATCTCCTTGTACCCTAACTCCTCCGCCCGGTGTGGGACGGGGGTGTGGTGCGTGGTCTCTTTGGGGCGGCGTCATAGAACTCGCCGTCTCGTATAGGCCCGGGCCCGAGCCCTCGTAACTCTGGGTGTCTGCTAGCGACTCCTCATTGCCTTGCCCATACGGGCGGGTTGCCTTACGTGGAGGCATAAGCATTACAGAAAGGAATTCGTTATAGGGTTCCAACCTATAACACAACTCTAACGCACGATCTCGGAATGAGAAGAATGGAAACCAATCCTAAATATCCTATAGCTTCACGATTATTGGTGTGGTGCACAACACAGATAATCAAGAACTACTAGATACGGTGCGTAGACACTTTCCGAGGATTAAGCGCTCGATACCACTTTTGTCACGACCCGTTCGGGGCGTGGTGGTGCCTTCAGGGCACCCAAGTAGTCATACATCGAGTAACCGGAATATAAAACAAGGCAGAAGCAGTTTATAAAATAAGACACGCTTTATCGATGAAAAGCTTGCCTTTCGGCATAATATAAATAACTCAAGTTTTGCGATTACATCCCAACCTTGTACAATAGTACTACAGACCTCTGGGAAGTAAACAACTATGGCGGGACAGGGCCACATACCGATCTGTACAAAACTATCTACACTACGGGAGATCATACCCAAAGTAGAGCCTCGGAGAAGATGGAGCTCACGACACCAACGCAAAGATCCTAAGGATGTGGATCTAGCACACCTTGCCCACCTGCGGCATGAACGCAGCCCCGAAGGAGGTCGATCTGAATTGCAGTAGTATGTGAAACTATAAAGTACTTAAAATGAAATCAAAGTATTTAAAACCTTTTCACAAATACAATCAGCTCAATTGCACATAGTGCCACATCACAAACAACAACGATAATAGAAAAGCATAGCAGTCTATTCTAGGCGCGAATGATCGAAGCAAGGCCAATCGCCCATAGTATCATTCTGCGTGCCTAGTCCTGGACTTCCGCGGCCAGCATAGGTCACGCACCGCGTGAGATATTTCTCGCATCGGGGCAGCAACCCCGGCATCCGCCTAGGCTCCGCGGCCGCATAGCCTCAAAAAGACCGCATAGTCTCAGCGGACCGCGTAGGAGTCCCGCGTCGGGCTAAACGCCGGAATGATCAATCACGGAGCATACCGGCTCGCGTAGTCTCGCGAACCGCATAGGCCGTATAGACCGCGTCGAGGGCAAGCCGCGGTATAACGATCGAGGGTAGGTGATACAATAACAGACAATGGACTTACCGGTTAGCGTAAGCCTGCGAGAATGACCCCTTACACAGCGTTACAAGACACTAACACAGTAGCGTGCATAACATGTCTACTTATCAAACAATCTTACTACACTTAGAAATCAATACAAGGCTTTTATAAACAAAACAAGTAAATTCCTTTTTATCTTCTTAAAGTTATACCTAACTTCCCATAAAGCCGATTATAACTCTTACGCTTTTGTTTTAAAACCAAATATTTATCTTCATTAAAAATGATTCAAGATTCTTTTGAAATGTTTTGGTTCTTTGTTATTCGGCTTAAGCGTGAGGCATTCTGTAAGTATTATTCGAGCTTAAGCGTGAGGCATTACCATAAGTATTATTCGAGCTTAAGTCAAAGACATTGCCGTAGTTATTATTCAGTAACACGTATGCGTCACCGTACTATATATTATAAAATATCATGCTTTAGGAAGAATCACATACCTTCCGTGAAAACCACGCCAAGTTGAATATGTCGCCATAGAGAGTCGACTATAATAGTCACGATATCTATCAAAGCGCTCACGAGGGTCATTCTAAACAGGGGGTTCATAATTCTACGGAAAGTCGGGCAGCACAACCCTACCCGGTGAGCTATGTAAGTCTACTGTGAAAACAGTCCTATGTGAGTACAATTCAATTATTCTTCTTTTAAACCCTTCTACTGTGATAACAGTTCAATTCTATTCTGTGATATTCTTCTAAGTATCTAATACTTATTCTAATACTACAACAGTAAGTATTCTCTAATTCAAAAGAGGGTTAGGATTAGTTACCTCGGTAAGCCCAATAATATCCTAGATAAAGTCGCGCCTGAGCAAGGTTTAGCTCTAAGTTGTATGCGCTCAGGTGGCTCGAAACCTTAGAAGTTCTTCACAACTTCTACTAAGGACTAAGGGATTTGGGCTAGGGTATTTTGGGCATTATAACGGTACTAGAAGACAACTTTTCTACCAAGGGAGGGGGGGTAGATTTCGGCTAGCTAGGGGGGGGTAGGCCCTCGGCCAAGCTTCTCAAGGGGAAGGGGGGTGTTGGACGAATTGCTAACAAAGGGAGAGGGAAGGATTTTTAGACTTGGAAAGCTTTTGTGGATGAAGAACTCTTCATCTCAAGAGGGGTATTTATAGCTCAAGCCTTGGCCAACCAATGGCCAAGATGAAGACAAGTTCAAGGCAAGTGTAGGGTGAGGATTTAGGCAAGTGTCCTTGGCCAACTTGCACACAAAATATCCTACCAACTCCAAGACAAAAGAAGCCAACCCAATCGGCCCTATTGTCGTGTCAAGTCCACCAATTGGAGGGTGACAAGTGTCGCCCTCCCGTTGGTCCAAAATGTTTCGTCTCTCGGAAAAATCCGCAAAAATACTAAATGACATAGTCGGAATTTTCTCTACGAAAGCTGTGGAAACGTTTCGTCGGAAAATGATTCTTCTAGTGTGTTGTGCACAAATAAAACGTCCAAGGCTAACTTTAAAGCCAAACTTTTTGTACGTATTCCCTTACGTACATACTCTGGAAATACGGGGTATAACATAGCCGACGGTTTGAAGTACTTGGAGCGTTTTGCTATTAGTCGATACTCGTCGCGAGGTATGTGAACCTCTTCCTATCTCTTCTAGCATGATATGTGTGAACTATGTAGTACGGTAGACGTACATGTGCTAAATGTATTTGATTGGTGTAAAACATAAAGTGTTATAACGGCTTTATGGGAAGTTGGTTATATGACTTTATGTTGGTAAGAAATTTGATGTGGTTTTTTTTTGAGGGTATCGTGTTTGAACTATAACTGGCTTGTTATGTGTTAATAAAGAACTTGAAGTATTTCAAAAGATTTTTGAATCATTTTGAAAGAAGAAGTAATACTTGGTTTTTGAAAACTTAAGAGTTATACTAGCTTTATGGGAAGTTAGGTATAACGCCTTAAGAATGTTTTGCTGATTTCGGAAATCAGAATGTGTATCGACAAACCACTGCAGCGTTAATAAAAGGAAATGTTTTGATTAATTAAGTATTAATAAAACCAGTAGAAACCTCCATCTGCATAGAAACTAAGATGAGACAAAATGATATTTCCTAGATCATGGCTGCTGTAATAAGATTTTTATAAACAAGAATATCCTACTCACATATAAGGCTTATGTTTCTCAGATGGTTTAAAAGAGAATGATAGTCTTAAGTGATTAATACTATGAACTACGAAACCTTTCTAAAATGAGAAACTTGAACATTGGAAATTAGGCAAACTTGATCATTGGAAAAGAATGTTGCTACTTGATTTTACAAAGAGAAGTAATTGATTTACTTTAAAAGGATAGTCACTCTATTTTTATACTACGGGTATTGGGTGACATTGTGAAAGTAACGTATCTTTTAAAGAGTTAATGTATGAAGTACTTTGGGGATAAAACCCCGAACTTGTTGGCATATAGTAGAAAGTACCTTGTGTGTATAACTTGATTGTGTTGGTTTGTGATAGCCTGGTAATACTTTCTTGTTGATTGATAAGTAAACATGCTAGGATGCTACGTGTGTTAGTATCTTGTGATGTTGTGTAAAGGGTTTCCTTTGTTGTGCTTATGTTGTAACGATAAGTCGTTGTGTTAGTATTTTACATCACTCATCTCTTGAGATGATTCCGGTTGTCCTCCGATGCGGGGTAGACTCGGGCGGGTCGATGGACCTATGATTCGAGAATACCTCACGCAGTCCCGAGGGCCTATGCGGGCTACGAGTTCGAGTTAGTGTCGTCCTTTATGGGCATGCGGTCCACGTGGCCATGCGGTGCGAAGTCGGGGCGATGCCGGAGTAGCTACCTCGATGCGAGGAATACCTCATGCGGGCGATGAGATTGGCCTATGCGGAGTGCGGAAAGTTCGAGGGCTAGGCAGCGCATTAGATCTGCGCGCAAGTGGCGGCTTTGATCATGTGATGCAGACAGATCTTATAATCTGATTCGCGACCTTGTTGTGCGTGAGTGTTAGTAGTCGGCTATGCCTTCGTGACTTCCTGCATGCGATGTTA